>CM071610.1:18631244-19068004 GCA_036365135.1 Miichthys miiuy
AGTGAAAAAAGTGAAGCAGTTGATGTGGAAATGAGTTTATGTGTGTACCCAAGGTACTGAGCAGTGACCTGCTCCATTGTAAGTTCAGCAATAATGTGCTTCTGACCAGCAGGCTCACATCATCTGACTGGGATTAGTCCTGCTGCACACACCAGTTCATGAAACTACTGGTATGCTGAATGACTGATTACAATAACTCCCATCTATGTAGTAATCCTCCAAAATTCACATGTAAAAATATTTATACATCAAAAGCTACAAAAAACATCCCAAAATGTAGATGGCAGTCTACTGCATGTATGCTGCAGCCTCCAGCTGTTCTGCTTACTCCACTCTTGCATTTTCTTCACCATTGTACATATTTTGTAAAAGAAGAAATGTAGAAGGAAACTATACTCTCCATAACAGGCTTACTAGTTTAGCTCAGTTGCTAACAGGACAATAACTTCACACACTTTATTTAAAAGACATACTTGTGCCAATGACCACAGTGTTATAAATGACTGCAAAACATGGTTGGTTTGTGGAGCAGTCTATAATCCAAAAAATGAATGTTGCAATGCAGCTAATAAGCTACACGAAGCTACATGCAAATGTATGCGAATAAGCTACATTATATTCCTCCATTTTGTCTTCCATCCAATCAAAGGTCGGCACCGTCAAGACAGCTTGCTATTGATCAACAGGCAAGTTCACAGGCCAAATTTCACCAAATTAGACTTTTTGATTTTGAGCAAATCTGCAAATAAAATCCAACTAATTGGTTTGGAAATGCAGAAAAACAGCCAATGCCATGGCTGTAGTGCATTTGTCATGCATTCCCAGGATCTGTCAACTCTTAGCCTTGAAGGACATAAACTATTTGCTGATGCTTGCATTCAGCAGTGAAATGCAAAACAGCTCAGAGATAGTATTGTTGACAAAAATCATCATCATGCATCATTTATGGGGCTCTTTTGACATAATATGGCACAAATGGAATATAATATGCATAACTATGTTTTCATTAGAGTATAATCACCTGAAAATAACACTCATTATGTTTCTGTTACTTTAGAATGAGCCTTTTATTTCTACAAATGCAGCGGGTCCTCTTCCATGGTGCCCACCAAATCTAGAGACAGTAGCCTGCAACTACACAGCTAAATGCCACACTGATCCATTAACACCGGAAAGAGTAAACTTGAGTGCAATTTTCCTTGTAAAATAGGACACCCAGACAGTGCTGTGTAAGTAATTGTGTATTTAATGCAAACTCATTGTGAATCACTGCAATCAAAATGTCACTTTTAATCCATTTCAACTGAATCCAAGACATGAACCTCTCTTGTTTTACTCCATACTTACTTGATAGTATTAGGAGTCATTACACAGTGTAAGTTAATCTTACCTTGACAAAGTATCACTTCCTTAAAAGCTACAAATTTCCATTGGTGAATGAGCAGAGTATGGATCTGTTTTGTTTTACCTAGAGGCCCCAGGCCAAGTCGAAAAAGTGGGACAGCCTAAGAACAGGAAGTACACATGTTTCTGAGCATTTGCAGGGCCCCTGTCTTAATACCAGTTGTGGTCCACATCACATCAAATAAATAAAACTGTAAAGATTTATGATTGAAGATGACAGACACTGTTTGTGCTCACCGACATGCATGCCCAGGCAGGTGTCTGAGACAGACTATGTTATGACTGTATGAGAACAAATCATCTGGTCTGCATGTGTGTGTGTGAAACTGGAGTATGAGAATCAGGAGTAATGATTTGTTAAGGTGGAACTACAAATTTAGATTCAGACAGAGGTGTTTGAAGTGTGTGTATTTCTGTACGTATTGCTGCTGAAAAAAATGATACTTTTAATTTGTGCTTTTCACTTTCAGTCACAAACTTATGAATCCTTTTCATAACCCAGTTTTCCCTCTAAAAATGTAATTACTATTTTGGAGATACAAGTGGCATTGCCTTGTTGTTCTTGAATAGTGTCGAGTGAAATGTTCTCTCATAGTTTGTAGGTTATAATCAAAAAGCTGCCAAACAAACTAAACTTAAGGTCTCTGTCATTATCATTTCTAACACACCCCTTTTTTTCCTTCCCTCCCGTTCTCTCATCTACACATCAAACAAGTTTCTCTTGATTGCACGTTTGTATTTCTTACCTCTACACCCTCATTACACAAACACAAAGAGGAAATTAGGAAGTTGCTCCTGGTGACCTTTGAACTTCATGGCAAGAGGTGGTCTAGATAAGAGCGGGTCGACATAACTCTAATCCCCAACACTATCTGACCTAGAGCTCAAACACACACTTCTGTGGTAAGAGCTTTAAATGCCATGTCTGAAAAAAGGACCTTAAGGGCACAAAAAACATGATTGAAAACACATTTTATATTAATTGTAGATTTTGTAATGGATGAAAAAACTGGCTGCTTACATTTTAAGTCTACACAGTGAAGGAAAATTGCATAGAAGCAGTCACTGAGCCCTTTTATATATTTTAAGTAGCGTTCAATCAACAGTAGTCAAGCATTTGGGAAAGTCCCCACACTATGTTGATACTTTTCCCTACTTATTGGAATCGTCTAGACATTTTGACTAATTTGGATTCAGTGTGTATTTAAATAAATAAATGTGATGAAAAGTAGCATTTTTGAAAGACAAGAGCGACCATGAAAAAAGCCAGGTACAGAGCACGCTGGTGGCCTTGGGTTTGTTTTAAATTTTTACCAATTTTCCTTTCAAGACACACTACTCCCGTAGTGCAGTGCCTACGTGAAATACTCACTGACTATAATTTGTCTTTCTGCAAAGCCCCAGTGTTATGAATGAGACAGAGTGTGTGTGTGTGTGTGTGTGTGTGTGTATACGTGTGTACGGGGGAGGTAGTTAAAAAGAATGAAAGATTGAAAGATGCAGAGATGAAAGGTTCAGAGGGAAAGAGACAAGCTCCATCTGCACAGCCGTCTCAGCATGTTCCAATTACAGCAGCTTTGAAGCAACGTCCAGCAAGACACTGCTTTTGGCTCATCCTGCGAGCAGTAGACGAGAGAAAAGAGATTTGAAAGAGTGAAAATCTGGAACGGTATTGTGAGAGAGGCACATGGCAGAGGCGAAGGAGAATGCCTGGCAGAGAGAGGGGAAAGGGTAAATGATTCATATGAGAGATGGGGAAGAGAGATAAAGGCTAAGAATGAGACAGGGGGGAAAAAAGGGCCAAAGGGGGCAGAAACCACTTAGAAAGTGAGAACACTGAAGCGCAAGAGGTCGCAGAGAGGGGAAAAGAAAGAGAAGGCAGCATGCTACAGTGAGCCCTTGTTAGAGATGATCAATCAGCTACACTGAGCTGAGTTAACAAGCAGGAGGCCCGGTCTGCAAGTTCAGTTCCTGCCCTAATAATCCACTACAAACACACACACACCCCCACACATACACACAGACAAAAGTACATCCAGTGTGACCTTGAATTACTCATATGGAAACTTGAAAATCAGCGACTTATTCCAACCTGTTGCACACTCCACTTTCTGCTCCTCATCAAAACTGAAAAAACTCCCCTGTCATTGTAGATTTTTCATGCTTCAGTATCAAAGCCTGTCTCCTCACAAACTGTTTCTTTTCCAGCGGTGGAAGAAATATTTCAGATAGCATAGATATCACAATGTGGTAATGCTCTATTGCTCCAAAAGTCCTGCATTTAGTAGTAGTATCAGTAGCTTAAAAAGAGCTCAGAAACAGAAGTTAAAAGTGCTCCATCTTTATATTATTGCATTATTAACACATGATCAGCATTTTAACTTATCTAATTGACCTAATTTTGACTATACTCGATACTTGATACACTTTTTGGAGGTCTGGTCTATAACAACGCATCATATTTGATCACATTTTCATCATCATCATATTGTAAAATGTGGTCATGATTTGTTTATTAGTTGTTAGGTGTCAAATACATATAATGGAGTCAAAAAAAAAAAGCTTCCCTATGCCTAATTACACAGCAAGGGAACAGCACTCCTGTTTGTGAAAGTGGCACTACTCCCAGCCAAGAAACAGCCCGGCACGTAACCCCTCGTAAGACACAAAAAAATAAGTTGATTCTAAACTTATTTTTTTGTATAGATTAAGCAAACTTGATATAATGTATTAATTAGTGAGCCTTAGAAGTGCTGATATGTGGATTTTATTATCTTGGGATTGAGCTAAGCTTGCTGTATTATTAACTGTTGCTTCTAGTCACTATGGTGAGCTTAGACAGATTTGAGAGTCATATTAATCTTTTCATGTAACTCTTGGCAAGACATAAATGCATTTCCCTAAACGTTGAACTATTAAGCACAACACTTGGGTAAATGTACTCAGTTAATTAACATCACTGTTCTTTTCATTACTGGCATTAAAGCACTGACACCAGGTCAACTTGACCACCTCTCACCTAAGCCACAAAACTGCTCTCACTGTGTGAAACTAGCGCGCTGTAACAGAGCCAGTATTGTACTGTAGTTCTGTGAGCTTTCACCTACTTCCACTTTGGAGGATATTCTACAGACAGCCATAAAATAGAGATAGACACGAAAAAACCACACGCTCATGCAAAAGTCAAATGTAAGGTTAGCAGCCCCACCTTATGGTTGAGTCCTCTTTTCCTGATTCTTCTGGCATCACTTCCTGTGGACAGCAGGACCAACAAGGACAGCAGCAGCACCACAGAGCCCGGCATGGTCCGTTTCCTGCACCCCAACTCCAAACTCTTTCTGTGTCTCCCTCCTTTCTCCTCCCTTCCTGTCTCAGAGGTATTTCTTCCTTATTCCAAAGTTTGTCCCTTACGCGTTTGTGGGTCTTCTGTTATGTTGCTCTTTCAGCTAAAGCAATAACTCTCTGTTGCTCATGTGCAGCCAGAGATTACACAAGCCCTCTCCCTCCAACAGGACCTGCCTTTATATCCGCCTGAGGAAAAAGTGCAGGACAGAATGAAAGAGTAGAGGGAAGGAAGGGGAAAGTACAGAGGGGATGAATGAAGGCAGTGTAGGGAAGAAACTAAAGGAGAATAGTTAGGGGAGCAAAAGAAGGGGAAGGGAGAAACAGCAGCTGACTGTGCATCAGTTGCTGAGAGCTCAAACTGTCTGGTGGCACAGCATGCGCACATGTCTCTGTGAGAGAGGAGGGGAGAGGAGAGGCGAGGGGTGGTGGTGAAAGGAGGGAGGGGAGAGCTTTAGAGAGGGCAGTGTGTGTGACACCTCCCCCTTGCCCCTTGTTATATCTCGCAGCACATCTGGTGATCTTTATGTGAATTTGACAGAGTTGTGTCAATGTGCGGCCGTGACATATTTTATTTTGTGGCTTTGCTTTGCATGTTTTGCATGCGTGCGGCATTGTAGGAAGGGAAAAAAAAAGACTTTGCTAAGTGTGGGGTTTGAAAATACTTGTTGACTGCTAGCCTGGAGTTCAAGCATGTATTTTAACTATTAAGTGTCCAACATCTATGTTTACATTCCTGATTTATCTTAGGGACAGGATATGCATGATTTATCTGACAGTGGCAGCGAATACTTAGAGCACACCTGCATGTGTGTGTATCCATATGTGTCCACTCTTGTGTCTGTATAACTAGTTTGGAGAAGATGCAGTGTGATTTCAGTGGCATTGACCCATAAAGAATGAAAGCATGTGGTATGTTTCAGGGAAAGGGGCCTCACTGTCTCTTTTTCCATCTTGTGCCTCTTTTTTCACGTCTCCCAAGTTGTGCACCCTCTAAAACTAGGACATCTTCCCCCCTGTCTCACCCCCACCCACCTTACCACTAGACCTTTTTCCCCTTTTCCGTCCCTCCCTCACTCCATTCTCAGTGTCTTGCACTGAAAGGGAGAAAGAATGCTAAGCCCGCACAAATCTCAGTCATTATTAGTTTTACAGGAGCAGGGCTCATGTCACTGGGAGGCCCTGGCTTCGCTTACACAAAAGACAGAGTAAAGAGTTGGAGTGAGAGAACAGAAAGGGGGAGATATAGAGATAGTGGAAGAGGGCAGTGGAAGAGACTGCATGAATGAATATGTGAGAAGAGAGATGAGCCTGTTCATCACTGAAGGTTTGGTAGCATTATTATTGTGGTGGAGGTGCATTCAAGCTATTTTCAGAAATGACTGCTAAGTCCCGTCCTATTTACTGTTACTCGTGGTACGTCTTTTAAGCTGCATGGCGCATAATGTAGTGTAACATAATGTAAATTCTCAGTAATTTGTATGTATGTAGGAATCGAGTTAGCCAAACATGCTTATGTTTGTGGTTTATGTTAGAACAGACAAACAAACTGTTAAATCCATTCCTTACAGACCACCCTGTAAACTATTTACAGATTAAGTATCACTCTTACAGCACTGTACACAATGAGGAAATTAAAAGTTTCACAGACCTGCAATGCCTAGTCACAGTTGCTAAGTTTGATTGAACAAAGAATCCAGAATTCAAACTGGACACAAAAACTGCACAAAAACTGGCGATGCACCTAGTTGGATTTGGTGTTTGGCTCATTTGAATTTGAATTTCAAAAGGGAATTAAATAGAGGTTGACAGCAGAACATTTTGCATCTGTTTGAAACACCAAGTAGTACCATTAGCATTTCACTGCGGCATAAGGAAGCTTTTCCATATTCTACATGCTTTGGTTATCCAGAAATGAGCTGACATTATTTAAAATCATGCATCACAAGAGAACAAACGCACAAAACCAAGTGTTTATTGGCCGGGTATGGTGGAATGAAATGAAATCCACCCGACCAAAATCAATATTCAGCTCTTGTATTGTTGTATTATGCTGTATTTCACTGTACCGCACCCTAAGTTATCTTCAGTTCTTCCACAATTAATGAGGAACAACTGCAGCTGCACAGTTTCAAGTCGTAGACACGTTCTCACATACATCGTCCATATCCTGTCTTCTTTCTGTCTGGAATGTATACATGAATATTAATTGCATTCATGAACAGGACAAGGGGTGAAACATTCACACATTCCAACAACTTTAAGTGCATGCACACACACACACACACACTCACATACTGTACTATAACTCCATATACACAAGAGGATACACATGAGTGCTCGCACAGCTAAACAGGACATGACATTCAGTCTGGACCTCGCATCTGTTGGTACAGTTATGAATGAGAGCAAATTCTGAATTGAATGTTCTTATATAAGGCAGACATTAGACAGAGAGGAAGGAACACCTCAGAGATAAAGACAGATGTTCACTCTGTTCAGAGACACACTATCCACTCAACAGACTGAAATTTCTTTGATCTGCGAGGCGTTCTCTGGCAAAGACACAACGTAGCTGTTTCTGCAGGGTGGAGTATCTGCGAATCTCAGTGGGCTTCATATCACATGCTTCTACTCTCTGATGGTCAAGATTAATTCCAGTCTAATTCATGGCGTAATAGTTGGAAGCTGTCCAGAGATGGATCTGGCTCAGCGGTCAGGGCAGCTCCTCAGCCCCACGTGACCAGTATATGAGCATAGGTATGATTTTATACAAGCCAAATGGGAATATGCATGGCATATGTTTTATAATGAAGCCCAGCTTGTGCATCTGGATGGAATATACTCACTTCGCGGACTGAGGCTTATGAAAACGTGTTGATTGTATGTGGTTTCTGAGTCTGTGTACCCATAACATTTATTAGGTGTAATACAATATGTAATAATTATACATAAGCATGGAGTGTATACACCGTTGGTAATGGCTGAAATGTGAATTTGTTGCAACACATAGATGTTCAGAAATGCTTAAACCCTCAGACATTTAACAATCTTTAGCTGTCATAAATGTGGTTATCAATACATGCTTATGAATACATTTACAAACTGACAGAAAATATTTTATCATAAGAGAAGGTTTTTATGGGTGAAGTAGCAGCAGTCAAGTCCACAAGACAGGGTCTGTAAGGTGGCTCTGTGATGCTGTATTTTGGCACAGCAAGTGCTAGCATCAGCAAGGAATGAGGTGATTTACCATTTTTATTGTTGCTTAAATGTTTATTGGCATGCTACTCTGGTGGGCTGTTCTTGTGTCAGTGTGCTGAAGCCTGAAGCAGGAGCCCGTCAAAGCCATTCATTCCACATCAGGGCTGTCAGCCAGGGTCAGGGGTCAGCCTGCGGGGTCAGGGGTCAGCTGTGATTGCTGGTATGGTTGTTAGGCTGCTGGATTTGGAGAGGGGTGAAAGTTGAACTTCTCAATACGTAGGCAGTATAATACACTTAAAATACTTACGTTCATAGTCCATCATACTACAAGTTTATTCTCATGTGATTTCATCCTGCACTGTTATGCCAAGCGAGGAAAGAGATGCATTCACAAAAGACTTTATAAACTGTATATATTAAGTCTTTATAGCACTTTAAAACTAATTTTCTCTGTTTGATGTGTTGTATATCAATAGCAATAAAAGTCTACTTTGTTTTGTTTTACTGTCTCACATTTAAAAAGTTCAGCGAGCACTAGATGCATCGTGGCATTTGGTTTTAATGCGTGTCTGATAGAATATAAACCTTTAGCAGCCAAAGAGGACACATAACTCACTGACTTAATGGCTGTTTGAATCAATGATGGGATGTGTGTTTGTCTTGTTTTTACAGTTTGAGTTAGAGCGATGTGATGAAACAGAAAACAGACTCACATACTTATACAGCATGGATGCACGCAGAGCACAAGATCGTGTTGTGGATTTATTTGACTACAAAGAGCCAAGAAGAGCATTACTGGTGCCATCCGCTCCATTTTACTGGATAAATCAACACAGTAATGGAAAAGTTTCTACACCGGTGATGTAATCTGATATCCTGCTTTTTAAAATGCATATTTGTGATGTCTATAATATGGTGTATTGTTGTTTCCGCCTGCTTTTATATGATGACGTTTTTTTCTGTGTGATCTATGAAAGCACAGTGAGTGAGTTAAAGTGGGACAGCTGTTTAAAGATGCGGGCTGGCACTGGCTCATGGAAAAATAAGACAAGATGAGGACGTTCAAGCGGGGAGAGGAAGAAAACAAGACGCTGAAGGACAGAAGAAATGCAGATGGGTTGATAAAAGTAGAAAGAGGGTGGCGAGGAATGACTGACACCAGACAAAGAGGCATTCATGTAGACTAAACATCTGCCTGACTTCTGTATCGTCTCTCTGTCTATTACGTCTGAAATCTTCTTAAAAAACTTAAAAATAAATGATATGATGTTTATATGAAGACATGAAGCTTTAATTATTAAATCTTGCAAACTTAAATCATTTGTTGAACTTGGATTTGGAGCCACTAATAATACAAACATAAAATGATGAATCTCTGCACATTCCTGGAGATTATTTATTGATGTGTTTTGGAGGCTGAAGCTGTGGACACTGGGAATATTTTTGCCTGCTACCGACAAATTTAACTGGTTATGAATTGCAATCTGGAAAGTCTCGTGGGAAAAACATTTTGCAACCACTTGACATCTCAGATCAGCAACATGAGATTGTCCATGTGTGCTGTCACCTGTTTCAGTGGGGGTACTGTGGGGTCTGGTTGCTAGTAACGCTCATTAAGATAAACCTCCGTAGCTACACTAATCATTTATCATGACCACCATGTCTGTCTCTTTTCTTTAAATCAGTGAATATGTTAGAGCCATGCCCGACCTCAACTGTTTCCCCTTCGTGACTATTTCATCCCTGTATCATTATCCTTTATCCTGTAATGGCACTAACCGGCACAAAGTCTGAGTACCCTCAGCTAGCTCTGAGGGTTTCCCCAGTCTACAGTAATTGCTTCTTTTCTGTCATTCTCCTTCTCTTTCCTCACATTCCTCAGCTCTTTTCATTTTCCTTTGCTTTTTTTTTTCTACTGTGGCGTGCCTACTGTTCCCCTCTTGTGCTCCACCTCAGTTTTAAGTTTCCCTCCTCATGTTTTCCTCTCCCAGCTTTCTCCCACCTGGTTTCTCCTTTTTCACAGTTATCTCTGTTTGCCCCTCTCCTGTCCACCATTTCAGTTTTCATCTCCTCCTTCTCCTTCTCACTTCTCCTTGTTCTTGCTACCGAGCACTTTGAACTCAGGTAGCTGTGCAGCATTCCACAACATGACCCCTGGCAGCGAGGTCGGCAAAAAAAAAAAAAAAAAAGAAGAAAGAAAAAAATTGAAAACCTATTTCAGCTGTTTCTATTGAGCCCAGGGCTTCCACTGTGAGGTCAAAGTGACCGGGGGGCCCTTCAGTAACTCCTGTTCAACTTCAAAGCTCTTCCTCTAATTTATTCTTTATTTGAGTTCATGTTGAAAGGGTTAAAATTTAGACAGTCCCATATCTCTGCTGCTACTCTCTCCCCCTCTCTCTACACACACATGCAGTGGGTTGTGGGCTATGTGAAGACTAAACAATCCCACTTAGTTGTTAGAAGTTAAAGGACATCGGCTTGTCTCACCTGTTGTCTACCTTCCCTTGTATGAACAAAGTAAGGGGTACTCATGAACCAAAGCCCAAGGTACTCAGACGTTCAGCCCATTGGTATAGGTTAAGCACAAAAAATGCTGTATGCTACATTTCCCATGATGCAACTCTTACATCTTAGCATCTCGGCCTCTGAAATGGCTACTTCTTTCAAACTCCACATCTCCAGTTTGTAAACAAGGTTTGCTATTAGCAAGAGTAAGTATCAAACCCAAAATAGGATAACTCTTACTGTATGACATCACAGTGACATCATCAGGGTTATTTTTGGAAAGCTCCATAGAGAGTCACAGAAGACATGATTTTAAAGTTTGTCTGGTACTCCTTGAGACAAGTAAACTGAACTTGTGCATGCTATTAAACTAAAACGGCAGTTAAAATACCCCTGTGTAAAATAAAATTGGAGTGCCCCTTTAAGATTACTATACACATACTGCAAGGTCAAGAAGGAACATCTTTTTATAGCTCAGTCAATACAAATATTTTAATACATTAAACAAAATTCAGTTCCACACTGCCTGCTTTGTTTGTTGCTCAGTCAGACATATCATTCCTTTTATGTGCAGTGCTGACTGTGTTAATAAGGGTTTAGGGATTCCAGGCATGCTGATGTGCAATTAAAAGATCAAACTTCCTCATGTATCAAGTAACAGCAGATTTTAGGTTCACTGGATTGGAAATCCTCTGATAATTTTGAACCAACAGTCTTCCTTTCCCTGATAATAGGTGGCCTCTTCTCTCTCTTGGCAGTCAACCATGACACACAGTGTGTGTGTTTGAGTGTGTGTGTGTTTGGTTTTCATGTAGAGTTTCTATGAAACATGGATTATGTCTTTGTTCCTGTCTGGCAGATCAAAGGCATGTGGTATTTTGTGACCAGCTCTCTTGTTGTGGCAAGTTTTCTTTTCTGCAGTCTTTCTTTTGGTGTGTGTTCATGTCTCTCTCTCTCTCGCTCTCTCTTTGTGTAGCTTGTGTCTGTTAGTGTGTCCAGCCACTGTTTGTAAATCTTCATTTGGAGTTTGTTGCAGATTTATGCAGCTTGACGTGTTTGTTTATTCATATTTTATTTGAATTATATCAGGTTGAAGATGTTTATCTGGTGCCTCTTGTTGGTTCGGAGTTATGAAAGCTAGTTTTCTTGATGGTTGCACATACCAAACATTCTGCAGCAGAGGAAGAAAATGAAGAAAAGCTTTTCTCACTGCCTTTCATGCTGCATTTGGATCGAACTCCACTCAACAATTTTGAACTTGTTTTGTTCTTTCAGCAATGTAACTGTACACTTCAGACTTCTAAAAATATCCTTGTAATTTAATGGAAGCATGTTTCATAAATTTGGACTTTTAGCAGCACAGGATATTGCATTCAGCTGAGCACAGAACCCAAAACTGATGCAACTTACTGTAATTTGGTTGTTTGGTGTACATCTTTAAATTCTCCAATCTTCCCAGTGGTATAATGATGTCTGGATATATATGCACTTTTCTGCTCAGTCCTGCACAGAAAGTTGCAACTGAAATATCAGTGGCGTCTCACTGGAGGGAGCCATAGTCACATTTTCACTTTGTACCCAGCTTTCATTCATACATGACACTACTGTAAAGGACAACAACATTCAATAACAACATCAGATTTTATGAGAACAAAAATCAACTTCTTCTTGTGATTTTGTGTTGAAATTAATTTTAAAAAATAAATGAGGCTCTATAATTGTCACATTCCTGACACATTTTGCACCGGAGTGACGTAAATACACACCTATACTATGTTACAACAGTGTAGAAGACATCCCCCTTTTCCCATGAATTTAGGGGAAACTTGCAAAACCCTTCCACAAACATTTTGAAATAATACAAAATTAAAAAGCGTAATAACTTTAAGATGAAATACTCCAACTTAAACATTTAATATCTTAATAGTACATTCTTTTTCACGGCAATTTAAATGCACATTTAAAATGAAATCAAAATATCAAATACAAATTCTTTCCTCTTCAGTGTTTGTCCAGTGAAAGGGGCAGATCAGCTACAAATTCTGACTATGTAAATGATTTATCGATTTCATAATTCTCTGCTTTCACACACTAACTCTGTGTGACATAGAGGGATGCTGACTCCAAACCATCCACATAATCCTGAGTTGCAGATCTGTTTTCAAACTCATCGTCTGTCAGTCACGGGAATCTTTTTTTTTTTTTCACCATTCACATTATGTTCAGGTCTTTAGCTTCAGCTCTGATGCTTTGCACCATTTCGCTTATTTCGGTAGTTGACCCCTGGCCCTGTGGTTCATTTGATGGAGGAGGAGCAGGAACATAGCAGAAATGATGAGAGCCACTCCTGCCATGAGGAAACCCGCTCCGTAATCACTCATCTTGTCTATGAAGAACCCTAAAGGAAAAACTGCATGTGAGTGATTTGCAGCTTGGACACAGTCATATTTTTATAATTTTTTAGTGTAATGACAACAGTCAACAACACAACAATACTGGCTGGAATGCACCTATGCAGGCCAAAACACAGCAATATCACAAATTATGGTATCTTCAATGAATTACAGATTATTATAAACGAGGCAAAAGACTGAAGCAGAGATAAGGAAGAGAGGATTGCACGGAGATTAATTTTGTCCTAAGGTGGTAATGCCAGTGCTGTCCTCCCGTGAAGGAAACATAATTAGAACGCTTTGATGAATCCTCAACATGCATCAACTCTCTGGTCTTCAATGTGCTCAAAGAACTGAACGCTACAGTAAATAAGTTAGAAATAGCCTCTGTGTCAGAGGAACCATGTGAAGTTATAAATAGGACACCACCTTCACTTTAATTAGCTCTTAACTTTATTTGAGGTCAGTTTCAGCCTTTAGCGTTATCTTAAATTTAACATTTACATGGTATGGTATTCCTTCAGTCCAAATAAGGAGGTTTTCAGGAACTTGTAAAACAGAGAGGAGTGGATGTATTAAAAGGAAAATTAGGATAATGAGGACTAAGCTTTCTTCATACATCAGGCCAGTGGCAATGACTCCATTTATAATTAAAAATATATACTGTGCAACAGTACCTCTACACCTTGACATGCTTTAATAACTCATCCTTATTTTGCTGCACAAACAACCTTCTTGGAAATCCATAAATACCATCAAATGAATCCAAACCACAATTATGTGAATGTGTTATTTTCCACTCTGTTGGAGCAGTTTCCCCAGCTGATTTACTATGGGCTGCGTTCAGAGGCAGGACACTTTGTGGCAGGAGTTGCTGGGTTTGGGTGCCAAAGCCAAGCTGGGTGTTTTTCAGGCTGTATTTATGGCTATTGTTCAGAGTTGTGTGTGAAAATGGGTCATAACCTCAGTAATCAGGTTCGAATGCTCGCTGGTTTGTAAAGCAGTGCTGTTGGTGGTTTTAAGATTTTATTCTACTTAATGTGAGCGCCAGGGGAATTTTAGTTTAATAGCTGCATAAATACTTTTAATTTTTCACAATAGAATAGATTAATGAGGATAACTGCAAACAGACTGCTATAAGTAACTGGCACATTTGAGAAGCTTTCCAGCCACTGACAAACCTATGCATTTACTTGAAATGTATTTAAACGATTTTGGAGGAATGCTGGGAAACAAGACCCTGACCCAAACCCCAAGGGGATGATAAACCCTAAGGGGATAATATAATCGTAAAGGAGGAAATGTACTTTATGAAAATCAGACAAGAAGGATT
Organism: Miichthys miiuy; assembly: GCA_036365135.1. Classification (NCBI taxonomy): domain Eukaryota; kingdom Metazoa; phylum Chordata; class Actinopteri; family Sciaenidae; genus Miichthys; species Miichthys miiuy. Next base: position 18,645,426 of record CM071610.1, read on the forward strand.
TGTTAGTTGGATATTCATATTTCATGTGTTTACTGGATGTTTTTTGTATCTTTCAATAACTTGAATCTGCTAAAGTTCATATTTTTATATCAATTAAGGATCACATGACTTAGTAAAAATGGTCCCTGAATCCACAGAGCATTATCACTCCTCAGCTCTACTGAGCATTTTAGTGTCTTTCAGGTCATTGTTTCTGTTTTAACTGCCCACAACTTTGTTCAACTGTTTTTGTTCACTCAGACTGCTTTCATCAGTGTGGTTTCAGTCAGATCTGCCAACTGTTTTCATTGAAAAAGCTTTGACAAACCTACCGTAATCTATACCTGGAGAATGAGTGTTGGATTTCCACTCACCAGGTGGCCAGAAACACAACTCTATATTTATGCTAATATTGCTCTGTATCTGTTGAATGTGCAAACACCTGCTAAATAAACTAATAGGTTCACCTCATGAATTTTAAATATATCAGTGTTGTGTTTTTACTGCTCGTCTCTTCTGACCCAAGTCTGCGGAGGCATTTACAAGATTTTCTCTACCTCCTTGTTATGTCCTTACGGTATTACAGTTGTTCTTATGTTCCGTAGGACACAGTGTATGAACGTGGACAAATGTCACAAGTAACTGAATGGAAAGTCAGTGGGGAAGAAACTCAATTTAAAGGGAAAAAAGAATCTTTGTGAAGCAATCAGCCATGAAATGAACACAACTAGTATCATGATATTATAATTTTTGCACAGTTGCTCTCTGAATACAAAAACCTCAACTCCAGTGGGATGGACCATCGAGACAATTCATGATTAATTGAAGGGTGGTGCTGCATGTCATGAAGGTATAAAAATCTCATTTTGGCTGAATAGGCTCACTGAGCTGCAGTTACAATGCCGAGCAGTGTATAAGCAAATCTTTTGTGTGAGATTTAATGTGCTGGAAGAATAGGCCCAGGAAAATGACAGACTCTGTAACCTTGAGGTAATGATTTGGGGTTTTTCTGAAGCTAACAGAAATGTTAGCATACGGTAAATTAAATACAATTCTATTCTTTTTCACTCTGTACAGCTTCTTTCTTATTTCTAGCTTGCAGCCAGTTAGTGGGGTAGAGCAGATCACAAGGAATTTTACAGCAACATCTCAAAGCTGAAATCAATTTTTTTTTTTTTTGTTACAATTTCAGTAGCACAGTAGCATCTTTCACCAGCAATGGGCGGTCCAAACAAGCCTCCGGTACTGCGTATTAGCATGAAGAACCCCAGTGCACTTCCGAGCCTGTGGACGCCCACAACCTCAGCCAGCACCGTGATGTGGATGGAGACTGCGGCACCATATACCAGGCCGTAAGCTGCGCTGAAAGTAGCCAGCTCTGAGAACGACGAGGCTAGTGGGCAGAGGAGTAACACAGTGCCCAGCAGAATCACTGTAGCTGCCAGCTGCTGCACCTGGTGGGAGCAGAGACAGACGAGACAAACTGTGCATCAGCTGTTGCACCTATAGTGGCCTCAACACACATACATACCTACTTTTCATAGAAAATCAATGTTTCTAAAGGAAGCTCAATGTGGTGGCTCCTGCTACTGCCATCTAGGCTGTCCTGCCTCTGCCTCTCTAAAAAGACGTGGATCAGCCATACGTTGGCTTTCAGATATGCTGCTTAAGTTAACTATTAAACTGAACGTACCGTCTGAACCAGTCTCAAGTTTGCCACCCACCCAAAGAACACCCTGCCGAACAGGTCCAACACAGCAGAGATAGACATGAGTGCAGCTGCTTGGTACTCCTCAATCCCTTTACTACGAGCATATGGAACCAGGAAGAGAGCTGGGGCAAAGAAACCCAGTGCAGCAAACACCCCAAATATTGTGTAGACCATGAAATGTGCATCAGTGATGAGGGTATAATCTACGTAGCGAAGGATTTGGGTCCTTAGTTCAGGCCTCTTAGTCCTGTTGTTTGAGTCTTGTACTTCCATGGTTAAATTAGGGATCTCTTCGGGGTCCTGAAGACATGCCTGGATTGTCTCCTGATCAGACTTGTCAGATATCGTCAGCTCCTCCATCTCTTGGCAGTTTGTTTTGCTCTGCTCCGAGTCACCTTTTGGCAGCAATTCCAGGGACAAGCCCTCTTCCTCTGCTTTGACCTCACATGTCATGTTGGTGGATTTTAGGGGCCTCAGCAACATCCCACACACACACAGGTTAAGCTGCAGACCCCCAAGGATTAGCAAAGCACCCCTCCAAGAGTAACTGTCAATCAACAGCTGGAACAGGGGTGTGAGTACAAATGTAAGGATGCACTCTCCAGCGCTGGCCAAAGCATTTGCCACCGGACGCCTCTTCTCAAAATACAAGCCTAGCATAGTCACTGTGGGGGTCCATGTCAATGCATAGCCAAAACCTGCAGCAAATGAGAATATCATGTATTGTGTGTATGTTTTTAAATATGTTGAGTCAACCAAAGGAGTGTGGTTAACTTACCATTTAGCAACCCCACTGTTAGGTAGAGTTCAATTAGGTTACGGGCAAAAGCCCCAAACACAACTCCTAAGCTGCATATCAGTCCTCCTGTTATCACGACAAAGCGATGGCTGTAGAAAGCACTCAGAGCAGATGCAACGGGAGCTGCAGAGAGACACACAGGACATTTAGTTATAACCCATGTACAGTATTACTATTCCTATTTATTTTTATGATGTTTAAATGAAGATGTTCTCTTGAAGTGAATCCAGTTTGACTAAAATTCTTAGTAAAAATTAAACCATGTTAAACCATGCAAGGCTTTAAGCGGTTTAAGAGTCATTAAATTAATCCCAATACCCCTTGATGCTGGCGTAGGCATACCCTTATTTTGTCAAAAATCAAAAATCAATCTTATATTTCGTGCCTGATTAAGATTAATTTAACACAAAAAAGGACCTGGCATGTAAAGTTGAACATCATTTTAGATGTAGGAGAGAGCCACCTAGTGGTCACAACCTCAACAAGTCTCTGTTTGACCACAAGGTCAAAAAGAGTGGAGAGATTTGTAACAATACAGATATGAAATTTAGGAAATATATATATAAAAAATGAGGGTAAAAACCCTGCACTGAGATCTCTAAAACAAAGTTTTTAAAGAGGAAAAAAGATAATTACCCACAACGTGAATGGTAGCCACCGCAATAGAGGTAATCCAAGATGTCTCTGTTGCTGTTGTCCCAAAGTATTCGTGTATCTCAACGTAGAATACACCAAAGGCCTTAATGACCCCAAACGTCAGGCCAAAGACCAGGAAACAGGAGAGCATGATGAACCAGGCATAGCCACCATCAGGGGCCACTGGTGGTGCTACAGCTGTCCTCACCTTCTGAGCCTTCACTGGAGAGTCCATGTTGGTCTGCTCTGGTTCATGAAATACTCATATGTGAAGGGAAAAACACACAAAAGTTATTTATCATTTCTAATTAAAGTGAAGGAAGTGACAAGTTACAAAGTTGTATGTATCACAGGGGTGTGGTTTACACTAAGGGATGGAGGGATGTTCTGCTAGTGTACACTGTACATCGACATATTGGTGTATGTACCTAAAAGGTGATCTTTAATTTAATAGTTCTCTAACATAGAAATAAAATATGTAATGCATGTGGAACATATCATTATTTGTTAAATATATATATTTAAACCATCTTCATTAAAGCAGATATCATTTATGACAGAAGACGTTCATCTCGAGGTAAACAACCGATTTCGAGAACTAAATAAAAGAAAAATTTGCCATTGTAAGCTGGTTGTGATCTCAGTCAGTACAAGCAGATTAGGTCGACAACGCATGATAGGATTGAACTCAATTTCTTTTTCCGTTGATGAAAAACACATAACACAGATAATAATAATAATAATAATAATGGAGCTTCATAGACCACATAAGAACCTGTTTACAAAGGATTGAAGGCATTTTAATTATGGAGATTATCGACCTTGTGTGTGATTGGACTGAAAGAGGTCTAGACCCAAATCTGGATCATGACCTCAAAAGCTCACAATATAAGCCAGGGTGATTCACAGCATTATTCACAATACTGTACAAGTCACACGTTACACACATGATATTATATGTAAAATCAGATTACTATCCTACCTCTCTAAGCTTGGTGTGGTTTCATAACCTGACAGCAATGACTGGCACTCTTTCCCTGTCACATGCAGCGGTGGTGGTGCTCACACAGCATAATGCACAGCATGCTAGACAGACTGTCTTCAAGGAAAACAAAGTCCAGGTTAAAGGGTGCAAGGGTAAACATGGACAACAAGTGACAGCGAGAGTGTAAAGACAGCAGCAGGTTAAAAAACACGTTCATGATGATGACGTGCCTTTTTTGGTGAAATCACAGGTTGAAGTTTATGTTAACTACATGTGCAGCAGCTAACCTAGATAGACCTTTATAACCTATTTTCTCTGCATTCCTCAGTGCATCAACATGCTGAAAACAACAGTTTAGTTAAACAGTTAATTTATTGTTATTTTACAACAATTAGAATAGAATAAAATGAAATAACATAAGATACAGTTACTTGTATGTACAGAATGTGCAGTGTTAGTGTAAAGTTTCATGTAATTTATTTATGCTGGACTGCAGAGGATGAGTTGAGGAGTGCCACAGCCTGTGGGAAAGAAGCCGCTCTGTTGCCTGTGGGACGACCGTGGATACTTCTCACTTTCCAGACGACAGCAGGGTGAACAGACTGTAGCACATGTCTTATGCTTATCCCTAGTATCCTTTGGGCTCTGATGCGCCTCCCACTAACCCTATCACTGATGCTCAGTAAATGGGTAGCCTACCAATGATGATCTGAGTGGTTTTAGTAACATGCTGCTGAGTCCTCCTGTCCTGGGCTATACACATCCCATACCAGTGTGTAATGTTTCCAGTCAGCATGCTTTGTATAATTCCTCCACACTCCATTTCTTAAACCTTTGCTTTTGTGTTTTTGATCTTGGGAAAGCACAAAAAAAAAAACAGATAAGAGAAAGAAGACAAGATCTCTCTTATTACATGACAAAACACAGGATTTTACCACCAGAAATTCAAAGCTTTACAGCCCAACTTGTCTTTCACAATCTTTAAGAAAGTTAAATGTCATACTGGAACAGTGTGTTTGATGAAATGTAATGGTTCTCTATATTGTATAATCATACCGTTTATTCTGCTCACAGTGTCTTTTTCTGCATTAAGACATCACACTAAAAATCACGCTGTGAAGTGCCACCATTTTTATTGAAAATAAAAAAATAAAGTCATTCAATATTAATTGACATATGATAAACACCCTCATGCGGTGATCGAGCTGCAGGCTCAGACAGCTGAGACAATGTTCTGCATGGAGCAAGTCAACACAGCTGGACGCCCAGCAAGTGCTTTCATATGTGATAAGCTTCCTTATGCTCACATCTCTGCTGCAGCTGCTGTCTCACAGACAGCTAACATGAATCCTCTGATGATCATCATGTCAGAATATGTCACACATTAAACCAAACTATTAAGGTGCCTGATAAAGCCCAGACATGATGCTGCCTATTGGTCATCAAATTGGTAAAAAAATAAAAATAATTCCACAAGGAGAAGTTTTTAAAGGAAGAAACAAAGACATGAAATGTATTTTAATATTTTGGAATGGTTGCGAATTGGCACTTTTAGATTCATCTGCTTTATTACTGTCTAACATTGACTTTCTTATTAACAAACAGAGAAAAAATGGATATTATCTGAAAGTCGGATGGCTTCATTATCCCACAAACAGCTCGGACAAATGCTTCATAAATTACCTTTAACTGCCTCTGAGTGGTACAGCCTGCCAATAAACTTTGGCAAACTATTAATTCTGCCTATAAACCACCTCTTTTATGGGCTTTACAGTTCACTAAAGAAGCACAATACCAAAGCTTGGGTGTGCCAGATCATTAGCAAGGACAAGTGTCTTCACGAAACCAAGTGCACAGTGTTCGGGCCAAGTTTGTGTGGGCTCCTGAGTCAGCAGACAGCCACTAAGAACCGTAGTCTTGCTTTAAAAGGGCAACAGATTATTATTCATGGTTTACTGATCACATTAAATCTTTTGGAACTGTCAGCACATTAAACACTAAACCACTGAAATTACATTACTGGTTAGAGCTGCTTAATTATAGCAAAAGTTGGTCAATATTGAAATTGACATTATTTAACACAATTACTCATAGACTTTGGGAACATGCACTATTGAACTTTAAAAAAAGCTTTTGTAGATTTCCTTCAGCAGGAGAATAAAAACAAAGTCAGCACAGTGGCATCATGGGCTTCACCGTGTCCTTTTATTCAGTTCTATCTGCATGTGTGCTCAGTAATGGACTGGTTTGTAGCAAACCTGCTTAATCCCATTAAAATTATTGAAATAAAACTATAACGACTATAAAGACAGAATGCAGAAACAACACAGAACACACACTATAATCGCTATAGTTGCTTACGCACAATAGGCCAACAATCTGAGAGTCCCAGAGCGCTAGGTGCTACGATCAACCAACCAACCAACCACCAACAATCCACTTTCCAAGGCTTTTTGTTGTTTAATGTCTGCTTCTGCTCTTCTCTGGTTTGGCTCTGCAATGTCCTGGTTGTCACCCCAAGCAACACTGTTGGTGACAGATGCCTTAGCAGTAGCATGATTTAAGAGTAAATGTTGTTTTTGCACATTTTTCACCCTCAGCCAACAGAAGCCACTCCCTTTGGTCTTTTGCTGTCCCACTTTATTCTTTTAGTCACTTATCGGCTATTAAATTTCCAGTTTCGACCCTCACTTGACCTTGCCACTTGATCTACATCAAGATCATTATGGGAGAATCTTTTAACAAAAGGTACAGTTGTCCTGATTTCAAATGTTTTGGGCTGCAAGCATTAAATATTTTATTATTATTTTATATCATCAACGACAAAATTATGTGCAGTATTTTTTTTTAGTAATTGTTATCATCTTTAATCAATGCAGCGATGTCCCATTCTGTGTGGCCCAAGAGGGCCATAGTCAGCCCTCCTGGCATTTGCCCAATTTCAAGATGGCCAATCCGCCACTGGATATGGAGTCTTCTGTAACTCATCCTGTATTGATCGTACTTGGCGACCAGCAACACACTGTCAGGGTACATTATACACACACAGTCATCACTGTAGAGAGCCGATACAGTACCATCCGCTCAAAATTGATGCCACCTGTCGGCTGCCAGCCAGATATATCCATTCATTCCAATCATATAAGCCATGGCCTGTCATGGACCTGTCATAAACCAGTTGGCAATTCTAGGTGACTGTATCTGTACATGCTCTGCAAGCTGTCATATTCTTAGAGTGTTTTCTAATTTATTAGGAGATTTTAGGTCTGCCACACTGCTTAACGACCATCCCTGCCTGTTCTCTCAACACAAGTTGTGTATGGGAGACATATGATATCTTACTGTCCAACAGCTAAATTAGTTTTACCTTTCTTGTTAAGACTCTTTTCATCATCTTAACTCAAGCTAAACTAGAGAAGAGGCAAAAGTCCACTTGATTTTATGTTGTTTTTTATAATCATTGGAAGTCAAAATAATAAAATCTAATCAAAATTAAATTAGATTAATCACCCGCCCCTACTACTTGGGTGACTCATTGGCCTGCTCTTGGATATTTGATGATGCATTTTTAATGTAACACCAACTGCCGCCAAAATCTTCTATTGTGTACCAATGTATCCTTTTGGACTGTGTCCTATGATACTTCATCCAACATCATACCATTGAGTTCTATTTGCATTTTTATATTTCTACTTGTCAATGTTATTCTAGGACCCTTGACAGTTTTAGTTTGAGTGATTTGAGAGTTGAGCTCTGTTTTCTGATGAAGGTCACTGTGTCGCAGCTCTGCCTGGGTATTAGAGCTTAGACAGACAGTCAAACAGAAACAGGAGGGTGGTGGAATAAAAGAATCAATCTTCCTACTCTGCATCTGTCCAACACCCTGACAATAATTTAAGACCAGTCTAGATTTCCAGGATAGCTCTGTGTTACGTAACATCATGAGGTTGTCTCTGCCTTTTTCAGAGGATTTTCCGTAATTTACTTTCATGGAAAAAGCTTGCTTTTGGTGCACAGAACATTGAATAATACATCCCCATCGGGTGTTCTAAAAACAATTAAAGATTCATAGGCATGGGTGATAAATTATAAATCTATGATGGGGATGACTGGGAAGGGCAGACTAGAGGTATGTAGAGGAACACCTTCTGAATAATGAATATGTGCTGGCGAGGCCTGACACAGTGGACACAGAAGGAAGTGTTATTAGCTGTGTTTCCAGAGGTGGATACACTCCTCTGATGTCTTGTTGTTTTCTTCACTGAAGGCTCCTCAGGTTTCACTCTGTGTGACTTTATGTCTGGGTTGTTGCTGCAGCTGAGACGTGTTTGTCTGCGCTATGCTGCCCCTAAATGTCACCAAACAAATCCTAAAAAAATAATGTTACATTTTCTGTATTTTATACACAGCTCTGCACATGAGGGCTGTTCATAGAAACCCTGCAGCAAGCCAAAACATAGCGCTGTTGCTTACCCAAGATCATTACATTTTTATCAGGGTGTAATGTTGCTCATCCTAATGGTGAGTGTTTTTCTAAAGGCTTTACTCAATTTCATTTGAAATAAATAAATAAATAAATAAGCCAAAAACAGCTATTTTGGAAAATTTCTGCATACTGATTTTAGAGAAAACATTGCTGATTAGACCTTTGTTGTTGTTTGTTTCATGTTTTTTTCTTTTTTGAAAACTTCACAGAATTCAGCAAGTTACTGATGCAATAACTCCGAAATACACTTTAACTCCATGTCTTTGAAGAAAAACTATTTGAGTTGTTTGACAGCCAGCTTCTTCTCTCTACTTATTAGTGGAACAGCTTTGTCTCTGCAAACTACTTGTGTTTTAGCCACGCTAAACACACAATATTACAATGGTTAACATGCTAATCACTAAACCCTATAAACATCAGCATGTTGGCATTGCAATTGTGAGCATATAACATTTAGCTCAAAGCACTACTGTGCCCAACTACTGCCTCACGTAGCTCCTTGCATAGCTGTATATTCTTACTTGTCAGTAGCTGATTATGTTAAAAGTGCTTCACCTCCTTATATGGTCAAATGGGGGTTTAAATGGCACTTTGGTTGACCAATGAAAGAGAATCAAAATAAATGGCTTTCATACACAACAAATTTCCACCCAGTTGGAGAAACACTGGCCTTTATTTACAAATGGGGTGTCAGAAACTGTTGATTTTTTGTTGTAACCAGTGGAAAACAACACCAGTGAGACACGAGACAGAACTTCTCTGAATACTGATGCTCTGTCCCGAATGTGCCCAACAGCCTCTCAAACATGCACCACAGTAATTGCCATAAAAGCTAACAAGCCAGTTGAAGTGTGTATGATGCAATCAGACATGTGCATGATGAGCCAAGGTCATTGTGAAAGAACAATGTTGTGGTAATCACACAGAGAGGCATCAACTGGCCGGCTCACAGCCTGGACTTCATTCCTGCTCTCGGATTAGTGGTGGAGCAAAAAATTCTGGCAAATCACTGTTTATTACTTCTCATCTCTGTGCTTTTGTCTGCGGTAAAAGTCTTATCGCAGATCCTGCTGGAGGTTTGCCACACACAAACACATCAAGGCTTTCAGTCGTAGTAATTCAAATCAGTTTGTTACTTTGTTTTTTTTAATCAAGTTGCAAATGAGTACACAATGACTCTTTATAGAGTAGCTATTCAGAAACAGTAAGAAATGTATTTCTGAAGCCATGATACATATTCATATAGGCAAGAATGACAGAGCTTGATTGGTCTCTGATGATTTCATTAGAACTGTGAGGTTGTAAACTCTGCACAGCAGGGCTCTGAGCTGAGGAACTTTAAAGATGTTTTTTTCTGAGCTAATTTTCAAGCTAGTCAGGTTCTGTAAAACTGGCCCTCGGCACCCCCCCCCCCCCCCCGTCTTCTCTAAAAAACGGCTTAGTCAATGATCATTTAAGATTCAATCCTGCTTAAAAAGCATATCATGTAAGTACCAACGCCCCCACACACACACACTGCTCCACCTAATGCTGTAGCACTCACATCTGCACACCCCTATAGCCTGTAGATATCCTTTCATCCATCTCCACACTTTTCTCTGCCCCCGAGAATGTTCAGCGGTCGGTTTTGTTTTTAGCTGAGTGTGAATTATTCTGGTGAATGAATAGGAGAGTGGAACAGAGGGGTGTGGAACAGTCTGACAGCCTTGTCAGAAATTCTGCAGACACGCTCAAACTCAGCCAACACTTGGTGCAAGCCCGAGGGGAAATAGATTTGACCTTTTCAATGTAGATAACCATTAATCCATGGATCAGCTCGTAATGTGCCAAAGTGGCGTGGGAACAGGTGCGCCAGTAACCCCTCCTGCTCTTCCTGCCCAGGTACTGTTGTAAGAATGACACCAACGAAATGCATTCATGTCTGAAATCAGCGTCCCCTGTAATAAGCACATTTTTCCTACTTAAGCCACTTATCCAACAGAATTAAATGTGCTGTTCAAGTGAGGAGGAATTTGATCTACTCTGGTTTAGCACAGTACATCTCTCTCGCCCTCAAAATACTTAGTTAGCTGCCAGCTGAAGCATTTGCAGTAGTGACTTTGATGAACTAAGAGATAAACTGAAGCACAGTCTTTCCTTGCATGACCCCCCTACACCTCTCTCTTCTTCACCTCTGTTTTCCGAGCTTCAGCCTTTGCTTGCCTTTCTGTGGCACACTCCCAGAAAGCACAGGTGTGTGTGGGCTTACCCAGATGGTGTTGTTGATGATGCTGAGGGGAGGCAGCCAACTAGTCGATTGCACACCGGTCACCCACCGGCCATGCAAAACCTTCTCTAACACTAGCTATAACAAGAACTTTAATCAGCGATGTTTCCATGAATGTGTGGGCTGGTAAATAAGTCTTTGCTGATGAGGATTGGAAACCAACATATTTGAAAAGTTGAGGTGTCTCACAGACAATAATAATATCAGGAACAAAAGAGTTGCCATGAAATGTACTATATGTGCATTCAAGAATAAAAAAAATATAAAAGCTTAAAATGTTAGATGAGATGGTTGATAGTCATATGTTACACAGGAGTTGGAAGGGGTAATTAGCTTAGCTTAGCTTACGACTGGAAGCAAGGGGAAACAGCAGCACCAGCTGTTTGCTAAAACCACAACTTGTCATTTGTATATTTGTCTCTGTGTACAGATTAGACAAAAAAGAAACAACCTGGAAACAGCGTGAACCAGCTAGCTAGAGGAACTAACTAGCCAGGAAAACCCACCTACACCTACCCACAGGATATAACATGTTATATCTTGTTTATCTGTACAAAAGTGCATCGTAATGTAACATTGTTTTGGTGTTTTTAACCTGGGGTATGTACTGGACTTCTTGTCCAGGCACTTCCTGCAGTCTCTGACGCTTTTTTTTTTTTGTCTGTCCAGTAGAGATCTCCTACGCTTGTTCGTCTACATCAATAATTAAAAAAAAAATCTGCAGCTCCTGATATTGCTGGATGTCTGATGCCCTTGTTACACACTGACAGACAAAATATTGGTTCCAGATCAATGGCTGCCAAATTGAGATGTAGCCCTGCCTGGTCCTCCAGCAAAAATGAGTAGCACTAGTCAGATCATTACAGCCTCGCCTTGCCCAGAACCAAGTTTTACTTGTGATGAAATATGAACACAGAATTATGGACATTTGTATTTTGTGTGCATGGAAAAATAGTGAAAAACATACAGTATTCACAGTATAAGAATATGTGAATGGTTTATCTCACCTGCGGATGTTGAGCTCTGGTATCCAGGTGAAAGGTGTGTGGAGTCAGGAGGATGTTTCCAGGAAATGGAAAGGTGTTTACAGGTAGACACGGGAGGGAGGAAGAGCTTGGGTTTAATGAGCGGGATCAGCTGCTGTTAGAGTGCTTTCACATGGGAATAACTCCCCTGGGTTTGTTTACATCCCCCCTTCCTGAATTGTTAAACAGATAGTTTTGGGAGACAGAAACAGCAATATGCTACATCTAATGGGTTTCACCTCAGTTTTAATATAACAGTTTAAAGATGCTGGTGTAAATAGCTTGATAGCAATTTAAAGCCCAGCGTGTTTGTCTTTGTCAGTGTATTCAACTGTACAGCATCAATTTGCTGAGATTTAGGAATATATGATACGTTAAAAAGGGAGGAAATATTCATCAACAGAAAGTCTAATTGTATTTGAGGTCACCAAACTATGAGCTGTTTGTACCACAGGTGTTTTGGGTCACTAGTAAGAGGATGTTTTCAGGCCCTCAGCACGGGCGAATGAAGACATGGTGCCAAGCCGGTGTCATGCCAGAACTGGAGCCAGGTGAGCAGACATTGTAGCTAAGGCTCAGCAGCCTCTGTGGAGCAGCCCATCACCACAAACAATAACAAGACTAAGAGTACAGCCATACCAGCAGCTCTAGCATGGCAACATGCTCACAATGCTAACATTTGCTGGTTGGTACTAAATACAAAGTACAGCAGTGTTATAGTGAACAGTAGTGGACCCAAAATGGTGGTGAGGTGATAATCAGGCAATAATCAGGTAAGAGGGAGACCAGAGGCCACACCCAGCAGCACACACAACTGAGAGAGACAGGCAGACAGACAGACACAGAAGGGAAGCAACAGGCAAGAAAGAAGCAAACACCTCCACAATAACAAGCAGAGACTGATGGAAATGCAGATATTAATGGATAAATCAAACTTTTGACTGATATCTGTGCCAATGTCATGACAATCCATCTTGCACATTTTGAGATATTTAAAGGATATACATGAAAGCCTTAACCTACTAACCAAGTACGGTTATTGTGATTCATCCTCTGGGCACCATAAATGTCTGTAGCAAATGTCATAACAATGCGCCCAATAGTCCTTGTAATATTTTATAATAAGGCCACAGCAGGAGACACAGTGATGAAAATGTTAACCAAATCAAACCAAATTTAGTAAATTAAAGTGCATGAGTGAAAGATGTGTGTATGGCAGTGACAGCACACTAAGCCAAACCAAGCGGTGCCTGTAGGGAGAAGGTAGAGACAGCTGCAACAGCATAAAGGCAGACAGAGAGGAGAACTGCACTGCAGCCATGCAGGCTTAAACAACCTGGGAAAACACCGGGGCTCTCAGTTCCCGTTTACTCTAATGATCCACCTGCAGTGTGAGCAGAGAGACAGGTGTATCACACAACACACAAGATGACACAACATCATTATACTAAATTAGAAGAGAATATACATACATAATTTATATATAAACAAATGTGTGTTTGGTAGATTATTTCTTCTTCAGTGTGTGACCTGAGGAGGAGGTGCTAGGCTGTTGTGGCTGTGTATGGTTCTTCCATACGCTACTGAGGCTCCTGATTGTTAAATGAATAAATTGTTTCATGAGACTTCAATCATCCAATCCATCAAACACCAAAAAAGAATCAACAGCAAAGAAAAACTGTTTGGCTGAGAAGATTTGGCATATTTTTAATGGGCGCAACCCAAATACTCAGCTCTGCTGCTCATCCCACAAATGCATGTTCTTTACAAATGTATTGTAAGGTATTTAAATAAAGGGAAATAATCAATGGTGAAAGATTTATTGCCAAGAAGCATTGTTACAGCAAAGAACAACCTACCAAACACATGTATGTATGTATTTTCTTCAGATAATAGAGCCTTTGAGATCAGAGCTGTCCAAAGTGGCCAATGTCAAAGTTTGACTTTAATCTAAGGAAAAGTACATCTTAATCTAATCAGATGATGGAGTGAAACAAATATGGACAATTGGGCAACATGACCAATCAAATGTGCAACGATACATGACAAAACATTGTAGTTTTTACCATTATATTTCACTCACCCTCGACCATTTACACAATATAATTTGCATCTCCCTTGCTTCTACCTGTATTATTCTCCCACTGAGGTGCTCGTTTGGTAGTCATCATTTACAAGTGAAGCAAACCTTGTATAGTATGGCTCTGGAATAGTTATTCAGTATGAACAACTGAAGAAGGACTTTTGTTTTCATTACATGTTTCATAGCTGCTGCTTGTCCTGTCCTCCTGTGGGGCGTTAGGTCATTTCTGGTAGTTCCTGCAAGTCTGTATGTGTCTTGGGTGCTAATATAATATAGTTTTAAAGGTTATTTTAAGGAGGGTTGGTCATCAGGCTTTATTCTGAGTCTGAGCACATACTTCAGCTCATTATGAAGCTGAATATTGTGTTCTCTGCTTCAGATAAGAGGCAGATAAAGAGACTCTCTTTCTCTGTCCGCCCCCTTTCTCTCTTTGATATCTTACCACTTGCTGTCTTTCTGTCTCTCGTCATTTCTGTCACCCAAAAAAGGTGTTCTGTCTTCCAGTTGTTTGAAATTCATATAAACCCCCACACTCTTCTGATTTCCCCGCTCCTTTCTGCCAAACCAACTTGCACATTTCATATCAGAAAGAAATCCCCCAAAACAACTTTTTCGTCCCTTTTCATTGACATACACATTATACAATAAATTTGTACCAATGTCCCCACAGTGAGGTGGTGTTGGCACATTTCAGTACAGATTTTCTTTACTTTTCTATTTCATTACTCTAAATTAGAGAGAGTAGACACTCCAGGACTCCTTGAAGACTTGTTTGGCTGATTAAATTATACATTTGCAGTCTGAGCCATGGTCGGTGCTCGATCTAGATGGTGGGATCGAGCCTCTATAGGGGTTTCTGTCCTGATTTTAATTGGATCCATGTCTTATCAGAAATCTTGTGGCGTGCATCCCTGTGGTTGCAAACAGCAGGAAGCAAACAGAGACTGATCAACGTCTCAAGACAAATAAGGTACTCAAAAAGACACGCATGGCAACAAAGGAGAACAATGCTGATACTTCAACACAAGACATACACTAATACAACAGAGGTCAATAAGAGCATAATCTCACATGACTGTAAAATTAAATGTATTGGAAGATCAGTGACATCCACTGCAACATGGTCTGACTCGTGATGACACTGCCATGCAAGGGATAATGAACAGCCCTGTTGCAAAATAAACCCTGACAGGGTGATGCAGTACATTATTGTTGTACATTATTCCGCTTATTGCAATGCTATTTACAAAAGAAATCAATAATCTGATGTAAAATATCGATTTAAAAATTACTTTATTGATTTAAGAAGGATTTTATCCACTGTGGTCCTCCAGTCTAGAGCTACGTCGATGGCAATGCACTGTTTTAATAGCAGCGGTTTGCTATACAGAAATAACAGACCGAAGAATGACGTAACTGACCAATCAGAACTGAGTATTCGACAAAGCTGTGTAATAATTCAACATACAATCTGGCAAATATGCAGTAACCTGTGTCGTGAATACAAATACTCTTTTACTTTTATCTCTGTTCTTGAAAATATATTTCAGTACAAAGTTGATTATGTTGCAGTTCTTCTTAAGATAACCTTTTTTTGAACTCAGTCATTTTTTTTTTTTACTTTTTGGCAAGACTTTTTAATTATATTGTTACTTTAAATGGTGGCAAAAAGCTAGAATTGATCCATTTTCTTTTGTTAACCAGAAGTGAAGGACTCAGCATTTGACATGAAAAGAGACTGCAATTTTCTATCAGACAGAGGTAACATTCAGCTCAATGTGCTTCTACATGGACAACTCCTACAGTGCCCATAATTGTAGTAAAGGCCATATTATTTGATATGTAATAACACCTCAATGTCACTCTATGATCTTTTGAGACAGAATCACTTCTTGGTTGGTACTAGGTATGTAAACGTACTATATAGGACAACATACATCTCTACCACAAAGTTAACGTGTACATCACAGATCTGTTATCCAGCATTACGACATACAGGAACTGTTACTGATGTTGACTAATGAAAATGTAATTTATTTGTCAATGAACATACTGTAAGGTCCAATTGATTTATCAGCACAAGAATTGCTTAATAATAATTATACCACCTCACTGAGTTATTGACACAACACAATGCAAGAAAAAAAACAAGAAAATGGAGAAAACACTCACTAGAGAGTGCACTGCATTTTGAATCAATCTGCAAATACAGAAAAGCAGCTGCATTTGATTTTACCTGGGGATGGTCGGTGAGCTTACTGTTGTTTTCTTTCCAAAAGCTGCAGTACAATTACGTATCCTGGTAAAAAGTGACCTACTCAAATGGCTGCACATAGGCACACACGCACATCATCAATTAATGGTTGAAGAACATTGAAAGTCAAGTTGTAGCTTTGCTATAAAAATAAGAAACAGCTCAGCTCAGCTCAGCTCAGAGCCCTTCAGCACTTGACTGTAGCTGCTGATCTCTCATCAATATATAAATATAGGATAAAAGTAAAGCTGGCTATGAATTTTAAATAACCTTTCTACCATTACTTCCTTCAAGCTGGAAGCAGGTCTGGATTGTTTGGACTGGTGGATTTTCACATTATAAAACCAAACCTGGCTGAATAATCCATTCAATTCACTACCGGAGTTCACTTGAACTCTCTCTGGATGCAAATGTGTGCTACCATATACAGTACACACAAGGGAATAGTTTGACATTTGGTGGAGATGTGCTCATTTGCCTTCTTGCTGAGACTCACAGGAGAAGATTGATACCATTCTCTATGTATTGTATGGTATAAATGAAGCTGGAGCTAGCAGGTTAGCTTATTTAAGCACCTCTAAAGCTCACTAAATAACATGTTTAATCTTTTGTCTTGGTAGACAGAACATTTCACAGAACATTTACAATATTTTCGCAAACCTTCTGTTTTAACATTGCTGCTTATCCTAAGGAATAGGCTACATAAACTATAATATTACAGTCTCTGACTGAAATCCTACTCACTATGTCTGTGGCCTCAGGAATCCTCAAAGTTGGCTATTTCATATTTAAATTATTTTTAAAAAGTGAGAGTAGAGAACTGAGTCCCTGAAGCTAGATCATTTACAGTGTCAGAGAAGTGTGGCGAGACAGACAGGCGAGAGAGAATCATAATTTGAAAAAAATACCATTAAAGGGGACATATTATAAAAAAAAAAATCACTTCTTCTTCTATACTGATATTTTTGCATTCGGGGTGCATATAACCCCCCCAGTGTTAAAAACAACTGCCTCCATTTTGCAGCTAGTCTCTCAAACAAAAGACCCACTGGTTTTATCGCTGGTTCCAGTGGTAGTTGCAGGATGACAGAGCTGGCTGAACAGAAGTGATCACACCACTAGAAACAATTTTTGAAAACTGGTTCTATAGGTGTGATTGCATGTCCTCCCCATGTTTGCTTGGGTTTCCTCCAGGGGCTCCAGTTTCCCCTACCATCAGAAACATGTATGTTATGCATATACGTACATAAAATAAAATGTTTAAGTGTTTTTGTTACATGTATATGTAATAGTTTCAGCTTTATAAGAGGCATTCTACTGTTTTCCAAATCAACAAATGAAACACTTTTTTCTGTATCTATATTTGTATAACAATGACTCAGACAAAAAAAGTTTTTCTGGCAGAGAATTGTCACCAGTGTTGTTGTGCATGGCAGCAAACTGCACAAAAAGGTAGAAATATAGCGGGTGAATGAAGTAGAACATTTAGTATTAAACACTACAACTGGTTGTGTTTTGAGTCAAATACTGATGCTGTCTGTTCTCTCTAAAAATATAAATTTGTTTAAGATAACGCTGTTTTTATTGAGCCTGTTCTTAACGGTCGCCCACTCTAAAAAGAGTTCGACCTCCCTTTTTTAAACTTTTCCTTGCTGTTCCCCTCTTTTTCCCCTCCAACTGTTAATCCTTGACCAGGATTTCTTTAACGTCATGGTGCTAAGAGGGAGGCAGATGACAGTTGATCCATCTGGTGTGTCTGCTGTAGTCTCCGTCATACTCCATGAAAACACCTTACACTCCATCGCTCTGCACCTCCATCCTTACCGGCAGCAACAGACACACATTTGCAAGTTTATTTGCACAGCCTTCTTAATCACAGTTACCGTCTCAAAGGGCTTCCCGACGCCCACATTATGGGAACGATGAATGCATGTGGTGACCCCTTAAACCTTTAGACTCTCAATGAGCAAGAAAACCTCCTACTAAAACCTTAGTCTCCAGTGTGAGTAGGTGTATGTAAGAGAGCAGAGAGAGCGATGCCAGACATGCCTCCATAAACTTTTGAGGGATTTGTTTACATGTTTTAACGTTTTGAATAAATTATATCTATTCATGTGTAGTGTGGTGTTTGACTTAATGGTTTGCAAGTACTGTTTCAGCTGAGCTGAGCTGATTTAAGAGTTAAGACAAAGAGAAGAGGTAAAACCTGAAAAAAAAAAAAAGATTTTTAAAGCAGTTTAAACAAAAAGAAATACTGTGCTGATTCCACAAAAGTATCGAGCCTTATTCTGGTCATGGAGTGAAACTGTTCAATTTGTGTTCAGCATTAGAATAATGTAGATGTCTTTGACAGTAACCACAGTGTATGTGATGAGCCTGCAGACAGGTTCCTAAGAGAGGGCTGAAAGAGAGGGACTACACAGAAGATCCATCCCAATGACATTTAAAGCAACAGTCTCTGCACTACCTGCCATTTTGTAAAAAAGACTGAGAAGAGAGTCAGTACGAGTACCAGAGAAAAATAATGAGATTGTATGCCTGTGTAGAAGCTTTCTTTTTTCTAAGCTCATAAATCGTCATTAAAATAAACATGAATGATCTTATTTTCATTCAAAAGTGCAAAACATTTACTGGTTCTTCCTGGTAGTCTTTTTGTAAACTGGGACAATTGCACAATTTGGCTTAATAGCCTCATCACTGATATAATCCCCATTTGAGAGAAATCAGAGACTGAACAAGTGCCTTAAAACACTCAGTTTACTTCCAGTGGCTGCAGTTTGGAGCTTAGCTAATTAACAGAAATAATGTCAGTCATTTATCAAGTATAAGTATAATTAGAGGTTTGTGTGGAAACGATTAAATCGCAAAAGTTATCGTTCACTCACACATTGACTTACACTGTGATGAATGAATTGTCCTTTAAAGCACTAAATGGAGGAAAATGGCATGTAAAACTTTTAAAGTCATTTTCCATTTTAGGGTGCACAAGTTTGATCATGGCTATCTGTAGTTTCACAGTTGCTTCATGGACGTTGTCAACCTTTAAAGGTCTAATGTATGATATTTAGCAGAATTTCTTTACAGGAATGGAATATAATATTCATTAGTACGTTTCCAGGGGTTAAAGCACAAATGATGTGCTGTTCACATACAGAAGTTGTGGTCTACTTTGGAAAAACAATATATATAAAAGGCTGTATGAAGTAATTCTGTATGTTTGTCTATACTGTTGGACTATAACCAAATCTGTGACTATATTTTTTGTAATTTTTTTTGTTTTCATTTTAAAAGATGTCAAAAGCACTATGAAAAGTATTCCTGTGAATGGAGTTTGTGTTTGGACACTAAATCCTTTTGACTTCTGACTTATCTTAACTTATAATGCATTATCAGTATGTAACTAAGCTAACAGTCGCTGCTGAACTGACTACTGTTAGCCAAGCAACTCCTGGTAATATTACCAGTACTTGTTGTTCATACATTTATCTTTGTATATGAATTAAACACATGAGTTACAAGGTCATCATTTGTGAGCTAGTCATTCTTTATGCTAACCAAATAACATGATGTTGATCCTCTCATCTAATTATCAGCAAGCAGGTAAACAAGCTTCTTTCTCAAAATGTTGAACTATTGCCTCAGTAGCTTTGCCATTAAAAAGCAAATGTCTTTGAAAGAGTGTCAAAAAACAATGTCAAAAAAGCAGTTTGTGCCAATTTGGTGAGTAACATTAAAATTGTGGTTTTTAGTTCCTATTTCATCAGGATGAGCAATGACTTTTGATTGACCTTTTTTTTTCATGTGGAGAACCATCATTAAACCTACTGAGCCTGAGCCAACTGCTAAAAGCATATTTTTATTACCTAATGTGCATCTTTATTGCTCTTATGAGGACGCATTATCCCAGTAACTGTTTTTAAAATATGATCCATTTGAGTTATTATCCGTCCTGTGAGATATTATGCATACTGTTGCTTATGATATCGATGTCCCTTAAGATACTGAGTATACAGACGGATAATAGCCTTAATCTGTGTAGTCCATCATATCTCATCATGCTAAGTTGGATTGCCTCGTTCAGACTGATATCCTCATGGCCATATGCTCGGATATAGCACAAATTCCACTTTATCTAATAATCTCACGAAAGCTATAGCTAGCGAAATTGGACACCATATGGGCAATAGACGCCACACTACACTAAAAGCGATTGCGCTGAAATCACTGGGATTCTGGGAGAAAAAAACGACTGGATGAAGTTGAGTTTGAGGCAGTAACCCGTTTGCTTCTAATCCCAACTTTAATCTAGATTACAGCCACATCTGGCATGTCCCTGTGTGCCTCCACATCCTTCTTGAACCCCATGGTGTGGCTGACCAGTCATTTCTAAGAAAAATGTGGATGACCCCAACCGTTAAGGATGGGATGAAAGGATTTTTGTATCACATACCTAAATATATAAAGTTGAGCAGTGCTTCCATTAAAAGAGATCCCCGTCTACAAACCACAGATTTGTAAAGAGACATGGCACCCTTCCAGAGTGGTGTAATTGCGTACAAAAAAAAAAGGAGGTAATGTAAGACGGGGATTGTTGTTCACAGAATACTTATCTCTGTGTCTGGCTTGGACAGATGTTTCTATTTCTTCTTCTCTCAGAAACATTCAGTGACAGGACACTGATTGAGCATCCCAGACTTGCAAAGAAGATTAGACTGTCATACTCAGAACAAACCAAAAAACTACAGCCCAGAAAATGGATTTCTCTCAGATTACTAGAAGAGCTTTTATTTGGAGCGTTGCAAAGTACACATCATGTTTGTTAGCGCTCATTCTCTCTCACTCACACACCCTCTCTCTCTAAGACAAACATTCCTTGTTTCTTTCCATGCTTTCATTTCCCGATCAACTAAAAAAAAACAATATGCATCATAACTTCTGCAATGTCCTCACACAGTTTACCTGGAGTTTAAGGTAAGGAACAGAGAAACCATTGAGTCCAAGCATACAACATACATGAGAGAGAGAGAGAGATGGATATATATCATATATGGGCCAAACTATCAGCTTGTTTATATTTCTTCTCAGGACATGGCTTCAAGCTTCTCAAAAAAATAAATTAAGATGAGCACTTCTTTAGAATTCATGACAGAAAAGTAGAGTATGCAGTATGAGACAGGTCATACTGTAGGCAACATATTAAAAAGTAATAAGAATAAAACTAAAAGTTGCAGTTGGGCTTATAAGTATGATCACAGTGGAAGGAAAAGCAACTTTGGATTGAATATTGCATGTTTATGGAAGCAGCCGGTTACTAATATTGGCTTTCTGGTCAAACAAACTGGACCGTCCATTTTAAAGGGTTTTCAGTCTTTTCTTAGTGTCTGTGCAGTCTACAGTGGGCACACTCCTTAATGGGAATACTTTTCGTCGAAGTTCCTCACAACCTTATGGGAAGTTAAGCCTTTGGAGTAATAGTCATTTACAGTCCTTTCATTGTGTGCAACACAGGGATTTGTGGATTCATAACTTCTTGGAAGTTTAGGATTGAGTCAGCCATTGTGAGTACTGTTCAGAAAGCTGCTGCTGGCAGGCTGTGATTGTTATTTCCTGCAGATTCATCGCCTTTCCCCAGCAGAGCGAGAGACTCCAGTGAGTGCACACTATCCTTGTCTAGACGTAATCCCAGCCCAGGTGGAGCTGATTCCCTCCTTACTCCTTCACCTCCTACCTCCTGCAGCTCCCCTACAGCAGCAGCCGCAGCGGCTGCACACTCCTCTTTAAACAATCGGTCATGCTCCATCTTGAGCTCTTGGTAGGAGCGGGAGAACATGTGGAAGATGGAGGTAGCGGGGAAGGCCATGATGAGGATCCCGCTGAGGATGCTGCTCAGTGCTACAACTTGTCCTGGAATGGACCTAGGCACCATGTCGCCATAGCCCACGGTTGTCATGGAGATAATGGCCCACCAGTAGGAGGCGGGGATGCTGCTGAAGTCATGGGCGCCTGTGAGCTCACTCTCAGCCAAGTGGACCAGCGGGGAGAAGAGGGTGACGGCCACGCAGAGAAAAAGCAGGAGGAGGCCAAACTCGCGGGTGCTGCGCCTGACTGTCAGCCCCAGTGTCTGCAGGCCAAGAGAGTGGCGAGCCAGCCGCATCACATAGAGAATCCTCAGAGCCCGAAGAATCCTCAGTACCAGGCCCAGCTTGTCCAAATAGCCCTTACCTCCTCCTGGTCTCTCGTGATCATGGGCTGAGTCCTCCTCTTTCACCACCAGAGAGACATAGTAGGGAAGAATGGCCATGGCGTCTATGATGTTGAGTGGCCCGCGGAGGAAGTCCAGCTTGCTGCGGGCCTGAATGAACCGCAGGATGAACTCCAGGGAGAACCAGGCTACACACACCGTCTCTATGATGAACATGTTGTAGCACTTGGAGGAGCACATACCCTGAGGTAGAGAAGGAAGGTGAGGGGTAGGGAGGAGGTGGGGGTGGGGGAGCAAGAGAGAGTCAGAGACAGAGAGATTAAGGATGAGAGGAGCAGGAGTTTGACAGAGAGCAAGACAGATGGAGAGGAGGGATGGTGAAATGGGGAGAAGACAAAAATCCTGAGGTCAGATAATCATGCTTGGTAATCATTAATAAATCATGAGCTACATTCACTCAGCATGCTAAAGCTACTGCAGGAACACTGATAGTGACACAATCAATCAGTTATTTTATGAGGACAGGCTTCATAGATTAATTTAACACTCAGTGGGAATGTTGACAGAAAGCAATCAGGTTTGCATGCCCTCTAACTACGGTATCAAGGAAGACCAATGCAATAATAATAATTAAAAAAAAACATTGGAGTACAGAACCCTGTTGTTAACTGACCCCCTTCTTCAGAGCTTTGTCCCATGCCATCATCAAATTAGCCTTTATTCCACGTCCTCACATCTTCAAGTCCCACTGCAGCAAATGACTTGAATCACTTAATGAATTGTTGAGTCCTTTTTATATTTATTAAGCTACCATATCTAAAGACTGGAACTAGTGCTCATACAAAGATTTGACAAAGATATATTATTATTATTATTAAATTATCCGCTGGCTCCAAAAAACAAGCGTGTTATCACAATTAAATAAATCCTTATAATATATGTTATCAGGCTTTTCAGTTAGGATTGCTAAGGCTTGAAAGACGTAAGTGAAGAAGAAAACTATAGCTTTCTGCAGAAGTTCAAATCATACTTTCTCATCTCCTCATAACTGGTTAATTGGATTAAACGTTGGGTAGACAAACAGATTTTAGCAGGTGCCCAATTTCTATGTTTGAAATGCTGGAGGGTGGGGAAACTTAGCTACTTCATTGTTCTGCCTCATGGACACAACCTCAACAAGTCCTCCAAAGTAATCGAAAAAGTTTGCCATTTGTAATTGCATCCAGAACAACACATAAGTGCTCTAATAACCTGATGTACTAATCATCAGTTTGACTTGAACACTGCAATAAAACTATGTACAGATCAGACACCAGTAGGGTTAGGGTTGTGATTTGGGTCAAATTTACCACCTCAGAAAGGGGACTTTCATTGTTACGGTTAAAATAACAACTACTTGGAAAAATTAAAACGTGAACTCAACAAGAACTCAACACTGTGTTGATCAGAAGAACATCCAAATGATATCAGAACGAAAACAGTGATTTTCATTAAAATTGTGTTAACTCATCCATCCACACTGACCACCTTTCTGTGGACTCTGCTTTACAGCAGCACTCAGTACCCATCTTTTACTCCTGCTGGAGTCATAATTCCTACAGCTACTAAGGGTCTTTGTCACTTGAAGAGAAACGTACTTCATTATTGACCATTCTCTAACACCCGATGCTGTCATTTTTCTTGGGAGGACAATGTCCTGAGGTGATATATATATATATATATATATATATATATTGTATATGTACAATATGCATGCTTCTCAGACAGATCAAGAAGGCTCTCTGTATTTTTGTCAGTGATTTACATTCTTCTACCTTGTACAGCATCTGAATTCTTTACAGGTTATGACAAAATAACGATAATACTGGATATAAGCCCACATGACTTCATTAAAATGGACATTATTTGTCTCAGCCTCTCCTTTCATTAGCTTCCCCCTATTTTCACCACTTCCCTCATTGTTCACTTTCTGCATTTATCTCTCTGCTTCTGTGTGTCTCATCTATTTTCCTTCCCCCTCATCCTTCTTTTCTCTCTCCGGTACCCTCTCTTTCTCCTTCTGCCTCTGTCTCCACCTTCTCATCACTCATTCTCTTTCCTCCTCCATCACCCTCTCCGGACTGCCTCCCTCTCATCCTTCATCCTCTTTTTGCCCCTCACACCACTGTCTCTCAGCTAGAAATCCTCTATTCATTCAGTGTTTCTTCAAGTGAAACACAACTCCCTCCACTGTTTCTCTATGCATGATGCATCCTTCACACACGTGTCCCATTCCTCCAGCTCTCATTTATCACCCGTGTCCTCTCTGCCTTTCTTTTCGCACTGATTCCTATCCCAGAGTGACTCTTAGCCTTTCACTTTGTTTCTACAGAGTGACGTGTATCTGCGTAATTTGTAGTGTTGTACAGAATGCAGTGTTATTATTGAGTTGGGAATTACATATTGGCCTAAGAACATTTCCCTTCATGCCTTATTTCTGAAACCGTTGCTTTTTTTTACACTGTGCTGAGTCCTGGGCTGTTTCTGTTCTCATATATTCTGCATGCATCTTTTATTAGAACTGCTGTGACCATGACACCCTATCATTTTAACCCATTAACAGCTAACGGTTTCCCCTTCAAATGGGTTGCACATTATATTTCCTGAATATTCAGTCTGACATTGGTATCTTAGGAAACTATGTATTTTAAATTACAGTTCTTCGAGGTTAAAGTTTGTAATGAATTTGAGTTGGCACACAAGTTAGCTTCCGCTTGTTAAAACTTCAATATCTGTGTCATTACTGCAAATGAGCAAAAGTGTCATGTCTCCAAAGCGCCTAAATGTTTGTCATAAAAGTGCAATTTTATGACTTAAAGCAGTAAAAAAAGCTTTCTGGTAATACTGGAGATCAATTAACATTTATGAGAGTTGTGTTTTCCAACCTAAGTATGTTGTGAATCAATTTTTAAAGACTTAAAAATAAAAAGCAGACTCCTGAGTGCTTCATTTAAGCTTTTCCATCATCCTAATTGCACCAAATGGCTTTCTAAATTCTAGGAATTTCTTTGGTGCTTTAAATAAGGGACTACAAAATGCTGCATGAATGACCAAGAATTCAGACAGTTTTTCAACATAATTACTACATATTCATTTAAAAAATTAAGACTTTCAAATAGCCTTACAGTATGAATGAGAATGATAAGCAACGTTATGTTAAATAATCCTGGCCTGCGTGCTTCGCTACATACTTCAGGGAAGCAGAACAAGCCAAAAGCAAAACATTTTATATATTATTATAATTATTATGTAATTTCCATCCAAATGACATATGAATGAAAGTCCATTATGCACTTATAGTTTTGGTCTCCATTGACTCCAGAGAGAAATATATACCTGTATAGCTGCTAAATGCTTCCCTATATTCACCATCTAGTCACTGACTTTTTATCCACTTAAAATAACAGCTGGAAACAAGGCTGAGGGACACTGCAGATAATAATCATCACAATGAGTGACACCTTTAACATTACACATAACATTGATCCATTGGTAATATAAAAATAATGATTAGTGCAGCTTTAAAACATATTTAATAAAAGACAAATTTGTAAAGATATCCCACATATCAATAAAATATTAAATATCCTTTTTAATGAATTAATTACTCACTCTTTGTTTGTTAAGGCACAACTTTAATTATTGCACGTAGGTCCAGAGCAGCAGGGCAGCAGTTGTCAGTGCCCACACAGTAAAAAGTGAAACCACAATCGCTCCACCAGTCCTTGATTTCTCCAGAGGTCTGAGGGACTGACTGGGGGGATATTTGTTCCTCAAGCAGTGGACATTTTCAAAAGGAAAAAGACACATTCGATAGTTTAAAGGGTCACTTCCTGAGAATTGCCACTTCAATAAATCTTTAACTAAATATTAACCTTTACACTTCTCCTCCTCCTACTTAATCTTGCCTGCATTCCTCACGTTTTCTGTCTGATGTCCAGTCATGCTGCGATTTCTACTTGGCTGTCTGTCCTGTATCAATCTGTCAGTTGCTTCCTCCCCACAGCTCACATGTAATGTCTCTCACGTGCACTCTCGTTTATTCCATTCCTCACTGCTATTTCTCTCTCTCGTGCTGACATTAGGCCCATCAGGGCTTTTGCGACATCGTTCTCACCCCCTGCATGATAGGCCATTTGTTACAGCTAGAAGCTTTCCACTTCTGTCTCTCCGTCTCTCTTACAAATACACACACACACACACACACACACACACACACACACACACACACACACACACACACACACACACACACACACACACACAGATACACACACAATGCCTCCCACAATACCCACTATCTCCCTGACCTTATCTCCTCTGTACGACTCTCTCTGGAACTAATGTCAGTGACAGCTCATTTCAACACAGACACTGCTCAGCCCAGCAGCTGTCTCACACTGTGTTTCACATTAACATCCGTATTAACACATCTCAATGTCAAATTAAGACAAAGACCACAGTGAGGGTGGAGTCACTGTAAAACGCACTCTGGGGACAGATGAAGTGACCACGTGACAAACCACTTCATCATTATTACAGCTGTTCCTTTTTTGTTTCCAAATGTTGCCACACTACAGGATCCCACAAAAAAGGCGGTCAGCTGAGGCACCTGCAAGCTCACCTGGTAGAATCTGTGCTTGTATACTAATTTCTTACTGCAACCCTAACAACCCAGGTTGAATCAGACATCCTTTGGCCCTTTATTGCATGTCAACCCACCATCTTGACCCCCATTTTGTCTTAATCTGTTGTATCTAAAAAAGTTCCCCAAAATAGTATTCAGGAAAAATTCAAGGTGACTAGTCTGCAATAAACTGAAGGACAAGCCTCTCTGTAGATGAAACCTGAAGCCCAAATAATTACACAGGCTGCCACACACACACACACACACACACACACTTCTTTGATATGGTTAGCTTAGTATCTTTGAAGAGGCTACATAAATGAAGCAAGCTGTTTTTTTTTTATGTTATCAGTGTGATATGTCCTGCTTCTTTTTAACTGTGTTTCATTGCACGTCCCCCTTTCTCCAAATGGATCCGCAAAATCTCCCTCGTCCATAAAGGAATTTTGTGTGAAGGAGATTATCACTTTGTTATGACTGAACTAGTAAATTGTACAGTATATAAGGGAGACATTTGAAAATGTCTTCCTAGTAGGTCATGAGGGATGTAAGAGAGCATCTTGATAGTCTTTCTGTAGACTGATGGATTATTTTGCACAAAAACTTGCCTGTTTCAGATAGAAATATTACCCATGTCCTAAATGATGGTAATTTCAAAAAGAAACAGACGAAGTTATGCCCTTCAAGCTGAGGCTGGCTAAGAGATTTCAACAAACCTTAGCCAACCTTAACAGCCCTGAAAAGTATAAATTGCTCCACAAAGGAAGCACAGATTATATACAGTTACAAGACTTCCCTAACAATCAAGAACCTTGCAAATGTTAGCTGTTGTGACTAACTATGTCTTCACAGCTGGCTGGTGGGTTTGCAGTTAGCTCGCCACGTACAGTAGTTCACCAACTAGCCCTGTGAGTATGTCACTACATACTGCAGTCATACCTGCTGTGTTTGTGTCAGCATTTTGACTGCAGGTACACATTGTGATTCTGTGGTTTTTTGTGATGTTATGTCTTAACTTGTAGGCTTCTAAAGTGGCAATGTCTCAGATTGTGGCACTTTTCTATTTGCTGAAATGTGGTGAAAACATTGTCAATGATCGTGTTTTGTGACACGAGATTAGATTTGAGGCAGTTTGAGTTGAATTGTAAACTGTGATTCCAGATCTTTATGGGAAATTTTCATTCTTGGGAGGAGCAAAAAACAATGACATTCTTCATATCTCTAAGACTATATCAATAGTATGTCATATTGCAACCTATATTGAAAGATTGTTGTATTGACACACTAATGTTTGGCTCTGACTGTTTGCATTCATTTGGTTCACTGCAATTGGTTGATTTTCAGTCATCTCTCTGATTAAACATCTGGCATGTATTGCATAATTATGATCATTTTCAGGAAGTTTCATTATTGTCAGTGTTTGTGTTAATGGCTGGGCAGATGGTTGATGAAATGGGTTCAATACAGTACACACAATGACAACTGACTTTCACTGTGGGAGTTTATTATAAATACGCTGTGACACAGACAGCGCTCACCTTCCTCTTCATGAGATTAGAAAAACACAATATGTTTAATAGTTTAATTTGGGTTGAAGACACAGTTTGTAAAAAAGGCTTTATCATTCAAGAATACCAGGACTACTAATGCCTGCATCATACTACTTTGCCACCCAGCCTCCCATCTACCCTCACCAGTGACCGGTCACTGAACAGTGAGACAGCTGCTGGTTGTTTCAACAGCAGGCCACTCTGTGTACCACGGGTTTGAAGTGTAAATGTATCTCTTCATTGTTGGACAAGAGAAAGCTTCTATAGCTCTGAAATATGTATGTGTTGTTTTTTTCCACTTGTGGATCAGGTGAAGCCCCATATTTCACTCTCTTTAGTTCAGTAATTAGGACAACTCCTATATGCAAATGGTGTGTTTAAAATTTGATTATCGTTCTTCATAATGCTCCCTGGTGTTCTGTTCTTCTAATTTCATTCTCTGACTCTTTCACAGTATGTGAGAGAAGAATATAGCTTTCTCTTCATCTCTCTTTCTCTCGGGGCCCGTCTCCCAATAAGGTAAAAAAGCTCCTCATGATGACCCTACCGAAAATCTATGGGTTTGGACAAAAAGGAGAACACAGGAGAATATTCTACCCATCAATCAGATTTACCATGCAGCAGACCTTGAACATACCTTGCACCACTGAATTTCTCTATGCTGCTGTACTGACCTTGCACAAGAATAAAAGAATTAGAGAAAGGAGGAGAGAAGGGACAGACGAGACATAAAGACAAGGAGAGATAATCATGGGGTGTGGTTGAATGCCACACCTCTGGCTTCAGCCTGAAATACTGCACATCAAGCACCGTGTTCACTCGTCATGGGTTATTAAAGTGCTTGTATTATGTGACACCTGCATCCGTTACCAGGTTGTTCTCCTGTGACCTGATAGCAGACAAAATGTACTCAGGGTAACACATGGAATGAATTGCATTTGCACCAATTCATTTGCAAGAATCCTGGATATATATTATGATAAAGGAGAAACAAGCCAAATTAGCCAAGCAGACTCGAAAGACACTGTCCACTGACTCTAATAACACGCCATACAGTATGCTGAGCACAATAAAGCGAGTGTGAGAGCAGATCCGAACAGTTTTCTCTGAAGCTGCTGTAGAGGCTGTCAAGTGTCCCATCTCTGACAAAGACCAACAGCTTGTTCACGCACAAACACCCTAATGGAGAAAAATGAAAGAGGGAAAGTGGTAAGGATTGATAGATAGAACAAAGGGAAGATGAGAATGGATGGAGGAAGAGTAGGTGGCTGAGCAGTGTGGAGGGATGGAGGAGAAATGTATTACAAGATCAGTTGATGAGGAAAAAGATGAGGTGACATCTGAAGCATGGGGTTCTCTTCATACGCCATATGTCTCTATTGTCTGTCTGTCAGGACGCTGCGCGCGCACACACACACACACACACACACACACACACACACACACACACACACACACACACACACACACACACAGTCAGAATGAGACACACATAAACAGCAAATTAGGTTTTCGCTTTCCAGTTTGTTAGATATCTCTTCCATGATTGTTTCAGCGAGTATAGGATGAAGATGGGTGCACATTGTTAAAAACTGAAAAACGAAACTAAGCAATAGATACATAAGAACCACACATGCACACACAAACTACACACTCACACACAAACACACACACAGTACAATTTAAAAATGCTGTAAAAGCAATTCAGTGTTGTTAGTTTCTCGTCCAATATTCTAAAGCGTTTAGTGTCTCATCAAATTCAAGATGTTATACGTGGATCAGCAATGTACTTTTAAAGTGACTCTGATACACACAGGCACACACACACACCTTCACAGCCACACACACGCCAAAGGACCATTGCACTTTTTTCTTTTTTTTTTTTTATCACTACTCTGTGCAAGATATAAACCACACACACCACGAACACTGGAAGTGTCCCATCAATTTATTGCATCAATAAGTATATCAGAAAATTAGATTAAAGAAGGAACACACACATACACACACACACATTCTGGTGGCTCTGCGGGCTGCATGTAGGAATGCAGAGGCACACAAATGGTGCGCTTGACTTCAGTTATGCGGGGGTGGAGTTGCAGTATGAAGAGGGATGTTTGATATTGCGGGTAGCTCTGGGCAAAATGAGATTCTAATGTGCTGCAGTGACCAGAGAAGGCAACGTTGTAGGGGTAGGCACCTGCTGCTCAGTGTATAACCTCAGGGGGAAAAGAATGCTGCTGTGTTTCTTTGCATTCCTTTGCCCTGAGTTCTTTTCTTTCCATTATGTTTCTAGTTCCCCTGCCTGCCTCATTCCTCACCTGTCCAGTAGGTGTCCTCGGTGTGCTCTCCTGCCCTGCACACCTGTGGTTCATCGTCCCGATTTGCTGCGGCTGCCTCCACAGCTGCGTCTAATCACCAATTAGTGGCTGAGTGTTTATACTGAGAGCTGTTTTATGTGTTGGTTGCCAGATTGTCTGTTGCCTTGCTGCAGGATTTCCGTCTGCTCGTCTAAAGCAGTTTTTAGATGAAAGCAACTCCTTTCAAAGGAACTGCTATGATTAGTGTATTCACTCTATTAAAGCTGCACAAACTTTGGTCAACTTTGACACACAAAGAGACCAAAAGAGATTCATAAGAGAAAGCCCTTTGGCTGTGTTCCATAATCCACTTTTATGTAACAGTCTTCTGCTTCACATAAGAGGAATGGTTTAAATACAGTCATGAGACAATGTAACAACGTGTTTTGAACTCATTGTTGACCAAGCTAGCTAGCTCGCTAACTGTCACGTATTACAACTGACATGTTCCTGGCCAGTGTGTTAGTGGGCAGCTACAGTAGTTCACCAGTTAGACCTATGAGTAGTAGCTACAAGCTTCTAGCACCACGCACGCACATAAAATACTGATAAATGTGGTACCTGCTTGTTTTATAACCTTTCCCGCTAACCTAGCCCACACATCCTTCCAAATAAACAACAAATCTGCTGTATTTGTATCTACCTTTTGAGCCCAACTACCTATTGCCAGCAATTCTGAATTGAGATAATGTATCAGGCCATTAAGAAGAAAAGAGTTTCATTATTTCAGTTTTGTCTCAATGAAATTGCTGATTAAAAGAATGCAGGAGATAGTATACCTCTTTGTTTGGAGAGGTCGTCTTCCAACTGATTTGCCTTAACTTAGATGAAACATAAACATTCGGGTATAGACTTTTTCTTTTTGTATTCAGGCAAAATGAGCTTTGAATTTTGAGGTTCAAAGTCAAATTGGTGATTGGTAGCATCAAATATTTAACAACTGAACAAGAGTTGCATGTACAAGTGCTTTTACGTTTTCTAAATGGAAACTCTCTCTGAAAATAATCCCTCAGATTATTTGTTAATTCTTGAGTCATTTTTAAATGTGTGAAGAAGCAAACATGTCATCACATGTATTAAACTTGCTTGTTATGTGTTCCCAGTCAGATGATACCAATGAGTTTTTTGTTTTTTTTCCTAACGTCTGAAATTCAAGAGAATCTGAAAACTGGAGCCTTCTTTTGCAGAACATCTGTAGGACACGTCTGTATGCTTTCTCACAGTCCAGCTGTCTTATGGCGCATTCAGTTGTCTAGTAAATCAGGAAACAAGGTTATATTTACAAGGCTACAGACTGTTAATCATACGCTTAAACTTTCCCATTAGTATTTATCACTTTGGTGGCTGCTTGATGGCCATGTCCTGATGGAAGACTTTTAATATAAGACAGACAAACACACCATTAGCGTTGGTCCAATGAGTCTTATATGGGGTGGATTCAACTGAGTGGCCTTCAGTCCTTTGAAGGATACCGTTTTCATTGGACATCTTGTTCTCTTTTTTTTTTTGGGCAGTACTGCAGAACTGTATTTGACATTTATGGCTTGTTTAATATATTTTTTAAAAAGGTCATGATAACTTTGAAAAAATATATATAAATTGTGAATATCTGGGTAAGTTAACTTTGTTTAAAATCCCTAACTTAATTTTGTCTAGCACATAAAATAGCATCTTGTAAACTACCAAAGGTTTCCAACTGTGAAATCACAATTTTACTGTACATTAGCAGTCAGAAACAATCTCCAGCACTAACACATTCAGATCTAAGAGGTTCCTCTTCACTCACTGCATGGTGCTGTATTCATCTATGCTGTGCTGTGCTACAATCCCATCTTGGCACGGACAGGATAAACACCTCATACTTTGCTGTTCTCTCCCATAAGCCCACTTGGCAGCCATGCAGCACATCAGACAGAAGGAATACAGCTCATAAGCAGATAGGCAGCAAGAGGCACAGAATCTGCTCTACACTGATACGGTCAAACAGAATATATGCATGCCCACAGACATAGGAACGTAGAAAATGCATGTGCATGCTAATTATTACTGCACGCACATTCACACACATGGTGTCCACACTTTAATGGAGTCTAGTACTTAGCATAAAGATATTTACAAATCCTCCTGTGGCTTGAGGGTGTGTTAGATTGAGAAAGAAGGTATCTCTGTTAGACAGTAACTAGCAACCTGTTATAGCAAGAACTGAGGAGAATTTTAAAGTTTGAGGATACACACACACACACACACACACACACACACACACACACACACACACACACACACAGACTGCTTTTTTGTTGTTCTTAATTCAAGGTGTTGAATCGTATATTTCACACTATCATAAGGCTTATAAGGTCATCTGCAGCTGAGTGTGTGTGTGTGTGTGACGCTATGAATACTCCAGTTGCACCCAGTGGATTTACTACCCCTCTTTTCTTGTCTGCATCTACTTTATTTTTCTTTCTACCTCTCTTTTCCCCCTCCTCCTTATGCTGTTTCCATCCACCAGCTTGCCTAAAGTCTTATTTACTTTCCTTGACTCATAGTCACTCTGACTGACTGCCAGCCTCAGACTTGCCCTGCTGAGCCAACAAAGTTTACAGACTCGGACACCTATTTATGCTCTGTTCGCGTTCATTTAATGGAGGTTGAAAGTGAGTGGAATGGAAGATAAAAATGTGGCACGTGAAGAATGCATTCTTAATTTTGTTTCGCTGTTGCTCAAACGAGGCTCATGATTGATGATGGTGCTTTGTCTTCTTGGCTCGGCAGATGTAGCAAGCCGTCTCTGTGCATAGAAAGACAAACATAGTAGACACACACAAGCTGAGTCATTTAAAGCCTTTAGTTCTTTGTATCTCCTGTTACCGTATGTGTTTCACATCTCAGGTGTGGAATTGAATTACCTTTAAAATAAAATTATATGCTTGAAAGGCCTACAATTGTATTATGCTAAAACTGAATTCACTTTTCAGACTGTTGGCCGTGTTGCTTTGAGCTGCAGGGGAAATTCATTCATACTTCCAAGTCCAGACTGTTAAAAATGTTGGATACCAAATCATAACTCCCCCTCAGAGGCAATAAATGTGGCTTTGTTGATTCACATAATTCAATTCTGCACAGTTCAGAAGCAGGACACATAACCAGAAAATTTTTGGGACTTTATCACAGCCAACACTTTGATCTTTTCTAAATGATTCTCAATGGAGGCGGACATCAGTACAAAATGACAGATAAGAGAACAAACTCTCAAACTCTGTTTTTAGTTTCTGGCTGTTGGCAATATGACAAGTCGATCTATCAAAGCAAAAGATAAGGCCCTTCCTGGTCATTCAATTTTCTTATTTATGCAATTGTATTGTGTTCAATCAGATTACTATGTATTATATACAGCCCTGACTACAAATCAGAAAACTGCCTGGGGCCAGCAGTAATCATTTAACGGCTATACAGCCTCTGAGATGAGTATGTATTACAACTGACCTAATATGACGCTAACAAGTTCAGGCTACAAGGTTTGAAATTATCCTGTTTACCAGTCAAAATTGAGGTGACCATTCTTAAAGGAAGCTCTGTGATTATGTTATTAATGAATAACTTTTGATGATGCATTACAAATTACCACGAAAAGGATTCCAGTGATTGGTTACAGGTTATTATTCCATGCCGTAACATATCATATTCCATCACTGCAGCGCTGTTGAACATGACGAGAATGTATGGTCTTTTAACAGACTCAATGTGATTACACACTATTACATAAACCAACTTTATCTTAATGACATTAGTGCTTGTAATGTAAAATGTAGAATCTTACCATAAAGATCTCTGAAAATCCCCTTTAGCCTCTGCAGAAAAATGCACAACTTTCCTGACGTAGTAAAGTGAGCTGCAGATGACATGCATGTAGTTTCTCGATCTTTATTTGATCCTGTCACAACAAACCTTGTTTTCCAGTGATCATGAAAAGGTTGTTTTTATGCAGCTTGTTAAGATTGCTGAATTAGACTAGCTTTTGTCTTCACGATGAAGCAAGAACCTTTGCTAAGCATTTCTTCATTTATTCAGGTCAGAATTTCTTACCTATGGTCTCTCTGGCATTCTGGGACTGTTATTAATCTATATTTTCCCATGCTCACCCAGCAATCTTTGGACTAATTCATGTGTTGAGAAGTCCTATAATAATTCAAGAATTATTCTTTTCATTGATAATCTTCAAATATGTACTAAAATGAACCATAAATGTGTGTGTGTGTGTGTGTGTGTGTGTGTGTGTGTGTGTCTGTGTGTGTGTGTGCGTGCTCTGCTTATGTGCATTCCCTCTTCCTCATGTGCAGAGGTAATATCGCTATGTCTCAGACAGTCTTTAAACATTGAACAGCTCCTCTTGTTGGATATATGGGGGAGAGAAAGGAGGCTTCATGGCTGGTTTAGTGTTTACATCCTCCCCACTTACTCTGTTCTCTTATCTTCCACTCCGTCTCCACGACCCAGAATCCTATTTCTTCCCTCCTTTATAATATAAAGAATTATCTGGCCTTCAAAAATCACACCACGTATTATCTGTCTCACTCTGTCTTTCTTTCTAATATTGTCTTTTAATAGAATATGAAATCACACACCCACCTGCCCTCTCTATAATCACTTGCTCAGACAGGTTTGATGGTTCAATAAGATTACTGACACGACTCTGCTTGAGAACAGTGGATAGTCAATAAGAAAACGTGTCACAACCCAGAGTCAGAAGCTTAAGTCGAGCAGTCTGTTACTCTGCTGTCTTCTCTCTCTGTCCCTCTCTCTCCAGATACTTGTGATTGATGCCCTGGGACGTAATTATTGAACAGCAAATCCCACTCCAATTTATAGCATTAAGGACATAAAACGGCCACTTCAATTACTCCCCAGGCCAGAGCACGACTGAATTAGTAAAAAAAGAGAGCAAATCTGATGAGGCTGTCTGAAAATACTCCATCACCCGGTGAGAATATTAAAGAATGTGAATCAGAGTGACATTCGCTGAGTGTAAAACCTTTTGATGTATATGCAGCAAATGAATGCTGAGAAAGTTGCTGCTTCACTGTAAAGTTTTATGCACAAAAAAAAGTCAGCGTCTTCGGTGGATGTTTGACATTTGAACAGTAACAAGGTGTAAACTCAGGCAGGTTATCAATGTGTGCTAAGACCTGCTGCATTCCATACGCCCTGTTGTTTCTAATGTAAACGCTGTTGGTATCTTGCCATAGAGATTACTGGGGTCAGTGCTGGGTTATAGAAATTCATCTCATGAACTACTGAATATGCCAACTGCAATGTGTGAAGTGAAAAAATACATATACATTACCAGAGAGAGTTATTTACTCTAGCTTGACATTGGAATAGTAAAAGTAAGGTCATTGTCATCACAGCCAAACGCTTACCCTCATATTATGTCCTCAAATTATGCCTGAGCTTGAATTAAAACCTAAAATCTTACTGTAGCTGCCAACCTATCCTGAGTTGTGAACCTATAACAACCTGTACTGCTGTGTTAATGTTATCCATACTTGTTGCTATTTTTATGTCACTATTTTTCTTAAATATAGACAGATAGCTAACTTGCTATCTAAGAAAACCACATCTTCTTTCTTATTACATTCTCCAATCGAGGAAAACAGTTAATTCCACTGCAATTAACACTGCATTTGAGATATTTGATCTGGTTATCGCATCTGAGCTGTGGGCATGGATTTAGAGGTCTGGAATCAGGCAAAAACTTTATTAAAAATATCAGACTGTGTATAAATTCCAGTGGCAGGTTTACCTTTCCATCAGCTGGGTCTAAAAATCCACTATCCTTTTGACTCCCTGATCTTATATCAATATTTCCAGTAGCATTTTAGAAAAACATCTGGGGGGGGGCTGTGCTTCCCATAAAAAATATTGTAGCTACACATCCTGGAGGACGGATGGAATAATAGTGGCTCCAGAATTATATGGAAAGTTTTTACATAAATAGCAGAACACTTACATACAGTGGGGAGAAACACTGACAGGGGGGATAAAGTGGTTATCAGTGAGCTTGAAACTGAGCCGTATGATAAAGGGCCCTCTGAAAGCATTTAGTTCATAGTGATCTACTATTGGATAAAGGGGATCAAATGAGGACATGCAGAAAAACACATTACATACTGTAGAGATAAACGGAGTAGAGCAGGTGGAGGGGGAAATTATGTTTGATTATCTCTTGCTTTTCCCCCACCAGGATCTCACTCTTATCCATTTCCCCTTTTTAATTCACTCTCCAAAGTATATTCTTTCACTCCATTTTACATTCCCTCCATCTCTCAGACATATCCTCTGCTCGTCCTCTTCCATCTTTCACTAGAGCTCTCCTTTCACACTACCATGCCAAACCGAGGAAGACAGTGAAACAGGATGAATAACGAGTGGACGAGGGAATTTTGGCCCACTCCAGCACAAAGCAGAACCGAGTCAAACAGCAGGGCCACGTGAATTAAAGATGACAGGAGTCCTGCTCCTCCTGACTGAGCAAGCTAGCCGGACACAGTGGATGGAGTTCAGTCGCTGAACACAGGCGAACGGTTTGAAACTCTGAAGCATGTAGAGAGAAAAACATGAAAGCAGCAGATGGATTTGTTTACTTTTGAAGGGAGCTCCCACCCTCTTTCCAAGAATGAGTATTGACATGCAAAGAGATGCTTGGATGAACACACACACCTAAGATATCCTTACAGCCCACAATGTCCTCACAATGCATGGAAATGTCTGACACAACCATATGAATATCCACACACATACACACAGTTCCAAAAACTCTGCTTTCTCTCATGCCAGGAATCAATACAGTATAACAATGAAAACTCTGTGTATGTGTGTGTGCAAGGAGTTTGGGGGAAGTGAGCTGGCCCCTGAGGAGTGTACTGACCCCAAAGGACAGCTTGATTTCTCCCATGGAGCTCCTCTGTCTCTGCTACTGTTTACCTGAGGGATTTACTTTTTTTTTCTACTATATGTTAGGAAATACAATCAGCATCACTTGTACTATGTCTCTGCTTCTGTTGCCTAAATATCTGCTTGCTTGTGAATCCTGCTGTATATCTGACTCTTTTGTTGTGAATCTTATTACCCACACAAAATACATCAATAGTAGAATCTGACTCCACTGTGCTCATGGTTGCAGATTTGTCCTATCATATGCTATAAAAGGTCTATATCAAAGACATCACCCAGTCATGCAGATTTACAGCAGTCAGTGAATCAGACCCAGGGACTCTGTCCAATTCTGTGCCCAAGCTCTTTTATCTGTCTTCCTATGACTGTCACCAACTACTGGACTCCTCCTGGCAGGGCTCTTTTTAAATCCTCTCTTCAGCCTTCACAACTCACCAAGCATTCTGCAACTGGCGCTCTCCTCCACCTCCTTAATTCTCCAGTATCACGCCCTTCTGGCACTTGATCCTTTGGGCCTGTGACTACTCATATCAAAATCAATCCAGAGGCACTGCTGTTGATAACTTCTTAACAGCTATTGAACAGGTATGTAGAGTTTACCCGCAGCAACCAGTCTTACACACATTGAATGCATACGTGCATACTATATCTTATTTAAAATGCTCACAACTGAACGGTGGATACACTGCAGTAAAATTTTAGTAAAAGGGAACAGAAGGCTTGAGAGTAAATGTGTGCAAAATTCAGAGAGCCGTATCAGTTACAGCAGTTGAGTTCATTACTATTGTGTGTGTGTGTGTGTGTGTGTGTGTGTGTGTGTGTGTGTGTGTGTGCATGTGTGTAGGCATGTGACTGCCAGAGCACATACGTGTGTGTTTTAACTTGTGCAAATTTGTGCTACTATAAGTGCATGTACTCGTGCATGCATGTGTCTTTTGTGTGTGATACAGTAAGCCCATTTCATTATTCCCCAGTGTTTACTGACAGATACTGGACAGGCCTCAGCGAGCAGCTCTGGCTTCATTATCTCATGCTGCTATGGGTAGACACAGATCACAGGATGTGCATAGCCAACACACATAAACAGCAGCATCTCACTGGGATATTTAAGAGTGTGTGACGAAAGGGAGTTTTTTTATATTTGAGAATTTTGAAGTCCAGATTTTGCAGCATCGCAATGTCTGCCTCGATCTGAAATGAATAAAACAAGACTCACACACTTACACATACCGCTGATAAAATTCAATGTTACTTTTTAGGAAACAAAGTTAGTATTGAAACCTAAATGAGCATCCAGTTTGTCATGTTAAGGTGTGAGCAGCTCTGTTACTTCGTGATCACTGTTCCTTCGAGCAGCAGAGAGCTGTTAGAAGACACAAGAGCAATCATTCTCACCACTCAAGATAAATCCCATTAACAGACGGGCCTCTTACTACAAAACTTGAATTCATGGGCGCTATTCAAGTTTAAGTATTATAGTTGATTAATTAGTTTAGTTTGACTTGAGTTAGCAACCTGTGCTGCTGACAGTTACACAACATGCAAACACCCTGGTTCACTCACCATGTCCTCTTCCTCTCTGAGGTCTGGCATGGTGCTGATACACAAACTGACGACAGTCACCGCAACCATGATCACTGACATGCAGGCAAAGATCTTCCCCGGTATGCCTGACTGCGGATTCTCCACCATATCTCTCAGCCAGTTCATCACCTTTCGGTACCTTGTTTCCTCCACTGGCACACGTTGCATGGCGTTTCTCTGCCTGCACTCCTCTTCATGCCGCTCCATCTCGTGCACCTCCTCGATGCGTGTGTACATCTTCCTCTTACAACAGCGCTCCATGTACGCCATCTCCACACCCCAATAGGTTAGCTCATCGTGCAGGGATAGGACGCACATCTCCCTCAGCAGGCGCAGTTTCCCCGCAGCCAGGAAGTTGAGGATGACCCTAAAGGCAGATGGTGAGCGGTCAAAGAAGAACTCCTTGCGGGCTTCATCATAGTCATCGCAAACACTGGCGATGTCCTCAGGTGACTGGCAGCCACAGAGACGACCAAGTCGTGTGAGAGGGAATTGCTCCAGGGTGCTCCAGGGGAAGGTATAGCGATTTCCCCCAACGTTGATCACTGCCAGCAGGGCATGGTCGACGGACACCAGGTCCTCTGGCCGACGGATAAACTGAGCCCTCTGGTAGTGCACACCCTGAAGAGTGAACA
This sequence comes from Miichthys miiuy, assembly GCA_036365135.1. Taxonomy (NCBI): domain Eukaryota; kingdom Metazoa; phylum Chordata; class Actinopteri; family Sciaenidae; genus Miichthys; species Miichthys miiuy. The sequence continues at coordinate 18,685,598 of CM071610.1, forward strand.
ATGAAAAGCTTTAATGAATGGGCAGCTTAAATGTGTGTACGGGTACAACTTGATAACTTGTTTTTGATTGTCACTGAAGTAAAATCAACTCAATCTTATTCATACCTTGATGGTCTCAGTCTCGGGGATCTCTGTAAAGATGCGGTCGAAACTGCTGTCATCACTGAGGGACAGATTGCTGAAGTCATGGTTGGCGTTGCTGATGATGGGCATGGCAGCATCTGGAAAGCACGCTGCTCCTGACTGGGCAGCTCAGACCAGGTTATGAAGACAGAAAAACTCTACAGGTTGCAGCAGGCTCAACTTTTCAGTCTCTGGACACGGTAGTCTATTCTGTATTGCAGTGTACAACAACTTATGTTATAACTTGCACATGAGAAAAGCTTTCCGTCCACATCCCAGGTCTATTGCAGACAAGCTGAGCATAAAAACAGCTGTAGCTTTCAGTCTTTTTTGGTCTAAGAACCCCTCATAACAAGGAGTATCTTCTCAGCGACAGTCAAGCTATGGCTCTGGCTTCCAACCAATGGAGAAAAACCCCAGAAATGAGAGGAATGAGGAATGTCAACCTGTTGTCACGTCTGAATGTCAGTGAGTTTTGACATTGCCAAGGTCCACAATAGGCTGAAGTTGCTATTGGGATTCAGCATCAGTGGGTAATCCCAGTCTGAATCGAGAGTCCGGAAAAAGAGAGCCTGAATAGAAACTGATAGCTGCAGGATGAGCTGGCTGAGTCAAGGAGCCAAATGTGTAGCACTGAGGTGTCCAGGGACTGAGGGGGATCCTCTGTGTCGCTGCAGCAGGATTAGGGAGGGCCTAGACATGTGGTGGCATCATGCAAGCACTGAGAGAGAGGGAGAGAAATACATCAGAATGGGATAAGATTAGGATGGTGTCACAATATAGAGCAAGAATGGGCAAAGAATAGGAAAGAGATTGGTCTGAAGGCTGAAAAGGGTGAGGGAGAGGCAGAGAGAGCACACCTAAATGAGACTGCAGTGCTGTAGGCTCCACCCCCTTCTTTTACTCCCTTTTAGTGAGAAGCAAGACCGACAGACAATCAGCTCTGCTGCTATAAATGGCCAGTCACTGTGGTCCACGCAGGACTTGAGCGAATAGCAAAGGAATTTACACTCAAATCAACATCCAATAAGGACAGCCTTGCTGGTTTACTTAGCATGGGTGTTATAAAATGAAAAGAATAACAGAGAAAAGAACATTCAGGTCTGTGGTGTTATTCTCACTTAGTCAGTTATTGGCAGTTGTAGTTGGGCAGCAATCCTAGCAACAGACACTGAAACACAGGGTCCAAAATGTTTTTCTTGGCAATGCAATTACCCTGAAACTTACTGGCATGGTCAGTTGTTACAGTTGCCCAGAATGGTTCGCTGTGTATCAAAGACTTAAATAGTTGTGATTACTTTCAAACTTGGTCTTGTTTTATTTGTCATTTGTTCACTGCGATAACTTGCAGTTAATCTTTTTTCCTATTGCAGTTAATTAATGACACTCCATGCATGAAGACCAGCTACCAGCAAACAATGTGAACATCACAAAGACTGGCAGCGCAATCCTGTTTTTTTTTATGATGACCTTCTTTGGTTGTCATAGCAAGAAAAGCACAGGTTTAATTAATTACCTCAATAAAGGCTGCATTGTGGTGAGCCATTGTTGATGCTATTAATTACACCACCTACACCGCTTTTGGTGTTGTCACATATAAAATATGTGCAGTAAAAAAAAATCTATTAGATCTATTTACATATATTCGTATTAATAACTGCATATTTTATTATTCAGGTTTGTTTTAATATATTGATTTTAAACATTCACCAAACTCAACAACCTTTAGAGATAAAAGCTACTTTGTTAAGACATTGGGCAAGAATGGTTTTAGTTTTTAATGGTATGGTGGCAGATGATGAAAGAATAAGGCCCAGGTTGAAACAGCTGTTATCCTTTGAGACTCATTGTTCTGTTACTTCTTGTATCCAGCTACTACCAGTAAAACTGACTTGCATTTGGCTGCCTTGCAATTTTCTCCTGCCAGCATTTGTTATGATTATAAAGCTGTATTAGATTTTCTACTCATGCCACAGCAATTTAGGAAAAGTCTGAGTCTCCAAGGGCAATTCAAGATTTTTTTTTTTTTTTAAACTCATTTTCTAAACACACGTGTATGTGGAAATGTCTCTGCACACATAAATCACTGATCTGTCACTGACTCAGCCCTGATGGTGAGCTCAGTGTGGTGTCCTGTAAGACTAAAACAGACCTACGGTCTAACAGAGCTGTGAGTTTGTCAGAGGTACAGTAACACTACATACTTTGCTCACTTCACCTTTTATAAATGTTATCATTCATTTTGTGAGTATTTTGCCCATTCCTCTCTACAGTAATCACAGACTTTGTGAATGTGTGACTGGACAGACAGTTTGAGGCATTGGACCGCACCAACATGCGTCACTAATTCAGATCCAGGACTGTACTCAAGGAACTAATAAATCACATCTGTCACAATGCTGGTGTTTCATTTCCACCTCACAGGGGGAGGTGAGCATGATAAACTATTTATTAATCGATCTGTATTCCCTGTGGACGTAACTGGTGTTTCTTAGCGGAAAGTTAATTGAAGGAGTGTTTTTAGCAGCACACTGGTGTTATCAGCTCTGCTCGACCTCCTTTGCTTCTCCACTGGACACAAATGACAGATGGGGAGAGGAATACCTGAAGAAGTGTAAAGTACACTTTGGAGTTTAATTACATATGAAGGTTGACATTTTTGCAGGGTGGACTCACTGTAAAGGTTGATCTATACAGAGTACTATTGAACTAAATCACCTAAATTAAAAGAAAATGTGAGTATGTACCAAAGATCTAATCAAATTGAAACTTTTATTGATTTATTTTTGTTTATATTGACTTTTTCTATGATGGGGGTTATTCAGTATTCAGCATTCAGTCAGAGAGCTTATATTATATTCATGGGCAAGTCAACAGTGACTGCATTTGCCAGGAGCTGATAGAGGGACCTGCGTCTCGAGTTGCTCTCTCTCTCTCTCTCTCTCTCTCTCTCTCTCTGTCTTTCTGTCAGCCCTCCTATCCCCTCTTTCTATCTGTCCTTTTCCCAACTTGCGAAACACACACACACACACACACAGGGTGCCGAACTATTTTGCGTCCTTATTAAGCACAAACCATTAATTAAGCTTGGTTAAATTGAGCGATTAATTTAAATGACCAAATCGTGTTCAGATTATCTCGTGCAGGGAAATGTTGTTTACAGTTCTATGATGTGTGTATATATATATATATATATATATATATATATATATATATATATATATATATATATATATATATATATATATATATATCCATCCTATATATCATAGAACTGTAAACAACATTTCCAACATGATCGCTATTTTGAAATTAATTGGAAATTTCCAATTAATTTCAAAAGAGCGATCATTTTGTTTTCAAATATTAAAAACGCAGTGCTATTTGATTTAATAAGCTCACAAAGTCAAATATTTTTCTTCCACGTATCTTCCACAATTTGTCTTTTCCTTGTTGCAGTGTTGGTGACATTAAAGGACACCACCATTCCTCATTTGAAGTATTGTGACAGCAATACAACTTCGGATAAATATTCAGCCACAAAGACATCAGGATAACTTGTGAAGTGCAGCTTACCATCCTGAGCCCCGCACTCATCTCCAGTCGGTCAAACAAGCTTGGTATGAAATCCTTTTGTCCCCCCCCCCGCAATCCCTCCGATCATTCAACACCAAATCAGGGTGTCAACGAGCATTCTCAACAACTGCATGTTACAAGGACAGGTGTACCTCTCCGGCGTCCGCATCATTCAAGCCGGTGGACGGCGCGCAGAGACTCTGAACATACCAGACATGGAAACGGGTAAAGGTTTGGTGCGCTGAAAGTGTCCCGTTACAGCTCGGTTAGTGGTGGTGCAGGAGGAGCAGGAGGAGGAGGAGGAGCAGTGGAGGGGAGGGAGTCGGAGCTGTTGTGCGCAACACAGGATACTCCCGGTACCCAAGTTCGAGTTTAAGCGTAAAGGTAAAGACAAGCGCAATAGTGTCCGGGAATATCTGAGCTCCGGATAAGAGAAATAAGACATTTTAACAGATCTGTAGGGGGAGTGTGACTCTCAGTATTAGGTCACATCTCTCCCTTCCATCTTAGATAATATAACATTCAAGGACACTGAGGAGATGTTCTCATCCATGTTTCCTATCCTGGTCGTTTCATGCGCAACAGGGGGCGCGGTTACCGCTCAAATTACCTCCATTAAAGGTTGAGCTGGTGCTTCAGCAGATAGGTCTGATATCATAACACTCATAAGTGCAAAAAGAGAAATGATTTGATAAAAGACCATAAAGTATGATTTTATCACATATTGTATCTAAAATTCAACCTAATTGAAGACCAGTGAAGGCACATCTTATCTTGCAGTCTGGTATTAATTGGAGGTATGTCAATCTGGAATAAGACAGGCACAATAAGTATAGAGGATAACTTGAATTTTGTTTTCTGTCATACTTTTTACTGGGGCTGTGCCACTTGTGGACTTTAGATTGTGGTGGTGGCAAATAAAATGTGGTAAATTCCCCTCTCGGATGCCCTTACGGTGGACAAAATGTGATGGCATACCCTAACTAAGCTGTTTCACCATAAATGCATCATGACTTTGTGCATGCTGGTGCCCTTTTCATTTTTTTTTTTTTGCCTCTGTTCCTCTAACAGCCTGAGAACGCCACTGATCTAGGTGATACTAAGATTAAAAAAGGAAACGTTTTTTGTGAATATGGATGATGCACAAAGGCTATGAAATATTTAAATTAGCCGGTTTCTTGGAGAAAGCCCTGGAAATGAGAAAAAGGCTCTTTATAAGGATAAACTTCAGCCTTGCAGCAGTTATCATAAAAATATATTATTTGAAAGCATATGCAATCACTTATAGCGTTGGAACTGATGTTTTTATATATGTATTCCTGAAAGATGCATGTTATACTATATCATAGTTTAAACTGAACCTGGCTAAACCTTGAGCTGTGTCACAAGTAAATAGAGCTCAGTGTACTGACTTTGAAAACCCTGACTGTTCCAGATCACATGCTGTGTCATCCCTAGCTACCTCTGCAACGCTGAAACCAAACTTGCACAAGGTGAAAGTTCAGAGAAAAAAAATATCATCGCGCTTGCAGATTTGTCTGCGTCGCTGGCCTCACACACCCACTTTGTCCTTCAGAGGCAGCTCATTAGGTTGCATGTGCCTGAGGGATCTACTAAAACAAGCAAACACTTTGTCCAGGCCCTTATGGCTGCTAACGGAGCAGACAACACATTAGCAAGGGTAGAGATGGAAACTGAAGAGGTGGGGTCTGTCTGTGTGTGTGTGTGTGTGTGTGTGTGTGTGTGTGTGTGTGTGTTCAGAACAGAGACGTACAGCTTATTGAATCCCTCCATCACTATTCATTAACCTGCAGTGCAGCGTATGCCCAGGGCTGGTTAGTGTATGCAACATGAGACTGATCACACACGCTAGGCTATTAGGTTTTTTTTTTCTCACAAAAGAGACAACGTTTCAGTCACAGCTGAATGCATTAGATGCTTTGCAATCTGCTTCACTGAGACAGTAGTGCAATATACCTTTTCAGTTCTGTCTGTCATATTCTTATGCAGAAGAAACACAGAAAGAAACACTCACATACCCACAGCAAGTCTGGATTTTGCACAGGTGGTAGATAGGGAACACCCAAGTCCTCCAACATTAATCCAGCTAACTTAGTTATGTGTTGCACCACTCCCAGCACACTGTGTTCCTGCCTCATTTTTAATTTTTTTATTAATCTCACACACACACCCATAGAATATACCTGCAGCTGCCCACTATCCATCCATCACACACACACACACACACACCCCCTGCGCTAGTGCAATACACTAGAAGCCAGCACAACATATACGCACATGCAGCAAAAAACACCAAGATAACCACAGCCCTGTCGGTACTAATAGCAAGCCTCAGTCTGGCGGATTAAGAGTTTAATCCCTCACAGGCAAGAGAGGCTGAGATGAGATCGCAGCAGCCGATGTGCTGCGGTCCGATGAGCAGTGGTGTGAGGTGCGTGCAGGAGAAGAGAAATGAGTCACTCAGCTATTTAAAAACTGTTTGAACTAACACTTTCACACCGATGGCCACCTGAAGGTCCCACCAGATGCTCCTGTCCAATCTTCCCTCTCTTTCACCTCCCTCGTCTGCCTCTCCTCTGATTTCCCCGTGTCTCCCCTCTCTATGATTCTCTCACTGCCCTCCCCTTTGGAAATTTGTTTGATCTCAGCACCGGGAAGTTTTGATCAGGTTAATTGCTCTCTCAGCGGACGGTGTGAATAGACAGATTAACACCCGGCACCCAGGACGGAATAAAAAGCAATGTTGCTTTTTAGAAAAGAGAGCAGGAAAAGGACAGAATCAGCATAATGCATAGAGGAGGTGTGGGAAGGTATTTTATGGCAAAAAGAGTGGGAAAAGGTGGATGAAGGGTAACATCTTTTAAAGGGCAGGAAAAAAGGTGGTGAAGTGGGAACACAGAAGTGGAATTAAAAGGAGAGGACAGGTTGATGAAACACCAGGCTGATACGGGTAGACAGCATCTACATCAGGTCTGTTTAAATTAGTGTCTCTGACAGCAAGGTGGTCTTAAACAGGGGCGTAAGTATAGACAGTGCAGGTGGCGTGGTTACACTGGGGAATGTGGGCTCCTCAAGCAAGGTGCTTGGTGGAGAACAGGTTCTTGTCAGTAAATTTGATTCACAACTCATGTCTTATTTTATTGGAATTGTCCAATCTATTCGATCATGTGATCATACAATATGACATACAGTAGGTAAAGCAGATAATAATTTGCACTGTGTCTCATTCTAGCTACTTTATGCCATGGATCTCAAGATAATACTGTTGTTTTCTTGTAATATGAATTAAACATCCAAATGCTACTGTGTTTTGCTTGAAACTTTACAGCAGGACAAATAAAGATTCAGAGCAACACCATCATACACTATGCATACACACCTTTTAACACAGTTTAGCCCTGATGTTGTTTTACAGATAAACTCTTTGTGTTTTAAACGGTCAAACTGTATTATAGAAGACTGGCAGCAACAGCTGACAGCTGTTAACTGTAACAAAAATGTAAAATTAAAAACTAAATCTCTCCTTGATCACCTGGCTTCAAGGAAAAGTCAACACAGTTCCAAAAATTAGCTTTCTTTTTTTAAACAAATTTAGATTTCATGGAGGAACTTTCCTGTGTCCACACAGGTGTTTGTTCTATAACTGCAGACAGTAGAACGACTTGTTGAACCGTTCCTCAGCTGTTCCCACCATCACGTTCTATTCTCTTCAGTGGCGCGCCAACATCGCTCCGCCGGAAAGTGAAGTTTAAAAATATTTTCGACTCATTATGAAAGTGGGACAAATTAGATGTTATTAGGTGATTAATGGGAAACATTGGATTTTATTTCAAGACCACAGTTACAATCAGTGTCTTTAAATAAATATGCCTGAAATAAATCCTGAAATAAGTAAATTAGAAAAAAACATAATATATAAATAAATATAGCATAAATCTATGTAATATTGATATAGATCATAATTATGTAATATATACAGTATTCCCGCTGTCCCCTACATAGACATGCCACAAGATTTGCTGTTTGATGGGACTAAGATTACATCTCTTGTTATTGATTTGTCACAAATTTACACTGACAAAGAACAATCTCAACTAATTTCACCTAAACTAAACCTAATTGTTTTTTCACTATGAACCAAAACAATGAAAAACAACACTGTCCTAATGGTCTAAGACTGCATTTTAAATAAATTGTAAAAAACAAACAAACAAACAAAAAAACGTATTATAAATGTATAAAAATATAAAGTATTAAGCAAACTTTTGATTCAGTCATTTTAACCACCAAATACATCTTCTGAAAATCCACACCCATTATAAATCTGCAAACTCTGCTACGGTCGCCTGAAGCAAACATGCTCACTAAGTACATTGTTCATTTTATAAATGTCCTGTGAAACCTATATCTACCATTTGTTATTTGTTTCAATAATCTGAATTAAAAAAATGTTTTACTCAAAAAAAAAAAAATAAATACCAAGCGCTCTGGAAGCCACACAGTCTAGTGCTGAAAAGACCTGACCCAGTCGTCTTGCCTCAGTTTCTCAGATTCAGTTTCATTTAAATGTGTCTCTTGCAGCTTTGCCAAGTTGCAGGAAAGGGATTTCAAATGCAGGATAATCTTATACGGCAACTTTTTACTTTACCGGAAATCCCTTTTACATTTCAGTTAATGTGAACGTCTCCCATGTCTCCACAGTTTGCCTTCCTGAGAACACAGTGACACGAGAAGGGGTCATCCTTGCTCCTTATTTGCTACGGGGTGATGAGGTGGGTTGCCATGGGCGTGTCTATATGTGCTAAATGTAACCGCTGTAAAACAATCAGGAAATAACTTTTTATTTCTCTGATTAACAGCTTTAGCAAGGCCTGCACTCGCTCCCTGTTATTGTCTGTTATATGTCTTTTGACCAAAGCGCTCTCTCTCTCTCACTCTCTCAAACCATCGGACACAAATCAAATTAAACTTCTCCGTGTCACTATTTTGCGGCGTAAATTGTGAATCAGACTCAGATTTAGAAGCTGGGTACATGAAATAATCAAAGTCAGAACACACACGCATGTAGATTATTAGAGTTTAGTCTGTGAACCCACCTGGATAGTTTCAGAGACATTTCAGGCTGTCTGTGGAGGTTTGACCGATCTGAGTGTCTGATTGGCTTGCGGAACATGACGTGGGGCTCCGGTTTCCCAAAGTTGGATATGGCTCAACTTCTCTCCCGCACGCCGGTGCGTTTTTTTTTGCGGCAACCCCTGTGTGACTGCCGGTGCGGAAACGCACGACCCCCACTGAAATGAATGAAAAGACCTCCGATTTTGCCGCGGCGCCTGATCCTGTCTGAACCCCTGCTAAGTCTGTGTATGCTAGCTGTAAGAAGATAATGACTTTTTAAAAACCAAAGTGGAAAACCGTTCACACTGCAAGTATCAACACATAATTGGGTCATGGAACTATCAATGAAACAAGGTCAGCTTCTGTAACGACATAACAAGGTTATTATCTTTCTTGATTTGTCGTCCTTCGCCATATTCAAAGGAATTAAATCCAAACTCCACGAGAGAAACATCAAGTTCACACTTCACTACCCAGCCAAGCTTCGAGTCTGGAGGAGGACAAATTCATCTTGGCAGCTGAAACTGAAGCTTTCTTCCTTCAACACGTAAAGTTAGCTGACTTTTTCTTTGAATACTGGTGCATTTACATGGATTTAGGCAAATGGTAGACAGCTAATCGGATATCATTTTAATGGCCAAAAAAATTAGTTGAGGGCAGCAGAGAATACCGTCCACACACACAATGGTAGGTGCCATTGCCGTCTAAAATTCCTCACACAAGGAGGAAACATAGGTAATCTGGACCAAGAAGATAATAATTAATTAACTGCATAAAATAATAGAAACAAAATATTTTTATGTAATCTATTTTACTACATTCTTTGTAAACAACACGACATTGGCATAGCAACATATCATCATGTTTGTTTTGTTCTGCCACCCAACCATACTGGGATGTCTTGCACGATATGCAAGTGCACGATGTGCAATGAGATGCTGATTTATGTGAAGTACTCGTTGGGAGGGTCGGAGTCTGAATGACTCTTATCATCTGTCCTCAAAGACTACAGACCATATGTTCTGTGTTCTCTTTCACATACTGATGTCAAGTCAAACGTTTGTTTTGTCAACTTTTGGGAGCAAGTCTAGCAGTCTAGTCTAATCTAGCACCTACTGTTTGTATTGTCCAAAAATGTGTTTGTAATTTCCCTGTCATCGTGTAATTATTAATTTTAGCAGCTTTGGAATATAAAGGTTATGCATGTAGAGTGTGTAAGAAAATAGGGCTAATCTTTTTGTATTTGTGAATGGCCAATATGAATGGCAATGAATAACAGTTTGCTGACGATAATTTTAAGACAGACTTGAAAAACTGTTAAGGTATCCTTTATTCCTGTCATGATATTGTAATAAAAAGGAGATATCAGTTGTGTGTCTGTGTGTCCTATACGCAGAGATTAGCCTTGCATACATTTGGAAGCAGGAGGGGACTGCCAAAAGTATGAAAGAATAAAAGAAATAAAAACTGTGTTATCATCTATTTTCTAGAGCCAATCTCAGCTGGCATTGGGCATGAAGCTGGGTACACCCCGTACAGGTCACCAGTTCATCACACAGCTGACACATGGAGACGGAGACAAACAACCATTCACACATGCAGTTAATAGGTCTCTCTAAATTGCCTGTCTTTGGACTGTGGGAGGGAGCCAGAGAACATGCAAACACCACAAAGAAAGGTCCCAGCTGGGGTTCAAACCTTCTTGCTATGAAGCAACAGTGCTAACCACTGCTCCACTGTGCCACCCAAGGGTTTTTATAACACATGTAAATTTATTAATTAACTACATTTCAGCCTAACCTCAAAATCACAAACTTGAGTCGTAATGTAAATGGTATAATGATGTTTTCTTCTGTAAATGTCAAGATAAGCTGAAACCACATTTGACTGAAGAAATTTCTCATTTACTAGATTTAAAGGTTAATGTTGGACATTTTTGTAATAGCATTGTCAGCAACCAGCAGTTACTGTACTTCTGCACAGAAACAAGGAATTATATTTACCATTCACAATAACAAAAAAAACAAAAACACTAATAGACACACTGGCCTTTTAAAGGTTCAGTGTGTAATATTTAGGGGACTCTATGAGAACTGTTGTGTCTTTTATATCTACAGACATGTTGGGTTCTTTTCCATGGCCATTTTGCACTGCCAGAACGGACAGACCAAACAATGGCTCAAGTTTAAGCTTTCTTTCGCATGTTTCACGGTCAACATAGTTTTTTCTTGAAACTTGAAATTTGCTAACTACATCACTAGATGCCACTATATACACTGATTCTTTACAGAGTCTTAATTTATGCACCTTTCCTCACTTATTTTTGTATATAACACTCCAGTGATTTACTATTACAGTTTTTAGCTCACGAGAGACAGATTTTAAAATGAATGGTCAGAATAAAAGCTTATGAGTAAAAGATTTTCAGACCTTTTACTCCCAGTATGGGTCAAGCTCCAAACACCTTTTCTGCCCAGTGTTGCCAACTTGACTCTGCTAGATTTAATTACTTTTCTGATCATTTTAGTAACTTAATTTTCTAAAAAGCAACTAGCAACAAGTTTAGCACCTTATTCAGACCATCAGGGAAAAGGCAAGGAATATATTATATTGTAATTCATTCCCATGCCCACTGCACATCTCCTCTGCCAACAGCACCAGGGTCTCTTCCTCTCCTGGTGCTGGAATAACACATTAAAAATGACACTGGATGAAATCCTGGGTTTGCAAAACTATTGAATATTGATGTGTTGCTCTGTTCAAACTGGATAAAACTGGACTGGGTTCAGCTACAGTGGCAGCGTTTTGATAAATAATCATTAGTAAACTCTTTATAATGATGAGTGACGGCTGACAGAATCTAAATTGGTAGTGTTCATGTAAAAATATTCAAAACTGCACATCTTTCAAAGATGTGCTGTATCAGTCCAAATGAGCCAGCATCATGTACGCTGCTCGGGGTGAAATAATTCATATTCAAAGCAGGTTCATGGCTTATCAACAAGGCTCCCCACTGACTTCAAAATCCCTTTCAGCATAAAAGGAATCCTATACAGCAGGCTGCAGGCTACCAGGTGGGCAGCACTGACTGCTCTCTCAGTCTTCTCAGTTTGTCCATTTCTGTCATTAATTTGAATTTCTTCTTTTCATCCTAGTTCGATGCCATTTCAAGATTCAGGTTTTACACTCGTCCTCTGTATGGTATAGCCAACCCATATCATGCGCTGATGAAAATAATTTGTTTTGTGAAAGGATTCAGATTCAAACCTCTACTGTTATGAACTGCTAGAGTGGTGCTGACTGAACTATAATGGAAATAAAATAAGCAACCCATCTTCCACGGCTCTCTCTTTTCCATCTCAGAGGCCAGGTATCTTGAAAAAGACTGGTCCAAAACTTTCAAGCAACCACTGGAAAAACACTCCAACACAATTTGTGTCTCAGCATTTGGGTGAAAGCTGTGCTGCTGCATTTTGTACGGGCCTAAAGATGTGAGGAGCTTTTCACCGAGGCAGGGAGCTGCCATCACCCAAAAGAGCCAATATAAAAATATATAAATATAGAGAGTTCCTGTACTTTGCCAAGTGAGATAAATGATCTCATTCTGGAGAGACTTTTCAGCTGAAGAAGGCAAAGCTGAGAGCATATTCTTGACCTGTCCATCATCAGTATTAGTGTTACTGCAAAATTCTACACTGCTGAGATCATAACAAAGCATATGAAAGTTGGGAAGTCCATCTCTTTTACAGCAGCACCCAAAAGTTTCCATCAGTGCTTTTATTCCAGGCACTTTTGGGTGGGACTGTCTGTCAGAGCCTGCAGATGATATACATTGGTCAGATTTTTTTTCCCCCCACTGCCTTGATTTGATCCTGGAAGTTTCTTGTCTATAAGGAGACAGAGGAAATAGAAGACAGCTGGAAAAACGATCCTCGCTGACTCTCATTACACTCTCAAGTTCTCACTCAGGTATGCTTCTCTCTTTCTCTATCTTGTTACAGGTAACAGAATACGCAGTATCGTGCCCTGGGATCAAAATAGAGCTCTTGATAGAGTGATAATATCACTGGCGAGAAGAAGAAGAACCTAATCTAGCCAGATGATCAGCAGTGGTCACTTATTCATCAGCACTACGTTAATTGGATAGTTATTGATTCTCTTGATTGAGTGGGCAGCATTTAGTTGGTTGCACAACTCTGCAGGGCAGTTCTTACTTAACATTCTCATCAGGCCATGAAGTGACTGAGAGGGTTGTTAAAAATTGCAAAAGGACAAAATCAAGCATCCAATTGTTACAGAAAGGCTACATAAGAACATAAGGCTACCATTTCAAAATCAAGGAATGCATTTATTAATCAGAGCACTCACATAAGAAGGGTAGGTGCAAAACTGTTTGAGGCTTGAAACCTTCTCTCTCTTATTGTCCTGTCACTTCCCTGTTGTTTCTCTTCTGTCTGCGGATTTCTACAAAGGGGAAGAGGAATTATAGCCGAAGGTTTTACTGACAACTATGAAATTGAAGCAGGCAAAGAAACTGAATTAAGTGACATGTTCTGTCTGTCTGTCTGTCTGTCTGTCTATTGATCTCATTAGCTGTGTTTCAGTACTATGGACAATACAACCCTGTAGTCACATGTATCTCAGCTGTTGTTGTTTTTCTATAGACACATATAGCTTAAACCCTAACCCTTACAATATATTTGAGTCCCATAATGTTGTTTTCTTAATCAAACAACTGAAAGCAAACAAATATGTTCACATACTTAAATTCTCTATTCTCAATAGCTAGCCTTGCTAGAGAGACTTAAGACTAGTACCCACCACTATAGTGGTTTGGCAAATATAAAGGAAAAGGTGTCAGGTCAGGACATAGCATATGATGCAGATATTTTTTTGTTTTTAAAAAAGCTTATTTGCACTGGAATGGCTACAGGTTTTTACAATTAAAGAATGTAAGAATCACTGTAAGCCTTCAACAGTGATAGATGAATTTGAATATTTAAAAGAAATAACTGCTATTCATTTCCATATTTAAACCACAGGGAGCCACTAGAGAGGGCCTAAGAAGCCTGTGGTTTCAGAGCTGTTTCCTACCCAACAATCAATTTCCACATTTAAAGTCGCACCTCCTTTAGTTACTGTTGCTAGGTCTGAGAAACTTAACTAAAAGAAACATGCAGTACTCTGTTCAGTTTGTAGGAGAGAAGGAAGCACAATTAGCGTTACTTTCCTTGTGGTGACTGCTCCTGTTGGTAACTTTACTTATGTTGGATAGCTAGAAGCAGTAAAGGCGAACCTCCACTTGTGACCTCATAAACACACATACACATTACTCTGAGTAAAGTCATTTAGTTCCCAACACAACAGTGAGCTGTTCATCCAGGGAAGATACATTTGAAGGAGGGCAGAGCTAGCTACAGTAGCAAAGGTTGTAGCATGTAATAACTAGCAAACATAACATACAGAGAACCACAAATGCTAATGCGCTGAAATATTTTATACTGTTGCAGTACTAGGGGGGCGGGGGTAGCTCAAGGTGGCCTCAGTGCGTCATCGAGCCACCCTTTAGGACAAGCCAAAAAATTCTGGACAGAAAACATTTGAAAAACTGTTTGACCTCTCTCCACATTTCAATGATATGCTGTTTAAAGTCTTTTCACATGTTTTCAGCAACTATTTTCCAACATATTTATTGTGTTTTGATAGAAATCTCTAAATTGTCTTTACACAGACTTTAAGGAAAAGTCAGAAACTTTAGTTTCTTACCTGTTGCTATTGCGTGCATTTGTATGTGTTGATGTGATGATTATGTGTTTTAGTGATGTCAAAAAACTTTCGGCCATGAAAGATAAAATGTTAAAAAAAGAAGAAAATAATCGCAATAAAATACATTTTTATATGTATTTCACACAGAGGCAACGAGAGACTTTGAAAGATCTGTTTTTGACAGCTACTACATCAGTATATTGTTTGCAGAATTTGGGTGGGTCGCTAATCAATGTAATCAAACTATCAAATCAGATCTAAATATATCTTCACATCCATGGTATTTTCTTTGGACTACAGTGTGAAATGTCTACACATAAACATTTCTCTGTCTGCACATTACGTTGCATTAAGCTAATATGCCTCTTGGCTGGTGGCTGTGTTGCGTGCATTTGCACTTTTTCCCTGTTTAATCTTGACAGCCTCGTGTGTGAAAGTCAGCTGCCCTCATTGTTAATCAGAGCATCCCCTCTAAACATGTCAGCATGCTGTAATGCATGTCGAGTGGTAATTTTTCTACCCTAACTGCCCCTGGGTTTTTGGTTGGTGAGGGAATGTGGCCATGCTTGCAAAGCCAGAGGTATGCAGGTAATCAGTCTCTATGGCAGAAAGAAAAACAAAGAAGAAGAAGGAGTGAGGGCAGTGAGAATGTCCTAACAGGATGTGAGGACAGAGACAGTTTCGCCTTATTGAATCCCTCCATCACTACTGGTGGAGCATATGCCCACGGCTAGTTAGTATGAGACCGGCCTGTTAGTTCTCGCTCATTCAATGCTTCAGTCACAACTGAAATGGATTAGCTGGCTTGCTGTGTGCATCACTGTGACAACGATTCGACCATTATGTTGTGACCCATGTTCTCTGACACAGTACATAAAAATGAAACCAGGTATTCTGTTAACACCTCTGGTGTATTTTCACATGATTACACCTACATAATATCACAATATAACAAAGATAAAACAAGTGAGTGAGTCATCGTTAAATAAATACTAACGCCACCAGCATCACTGTAATCATCATCATGATGAACATGATGACGCTGAGTTACAGTCACTGCTGCCTACCTATAACTATTGTTATGATTTCTGGGAGTGTTGTGCTAAATTGCTTTAAAAGGGGAAAAAGGGGGAAAATATTTTCACAGAACCAATTTCAAGCTTGTTCCTCTCGTGTTTTGAAGGCTTGGCAGTGTTGTAGCTTGTATGCTCATTGCTCATTTGGACGCAACCTGGACTGCTTGCTGCTTGTTAGTCTGGAGCACAGGTGCTTGGGTGACAACAGACACAACTGGAGCCTCAGCAGGGTGACTAAAAGCCTCCAGAGAGTGTGTGAAGGAAATGAAAGGCAAAGAAACTTACAACTCTGGCTAAACTTCAGGTCTACTATAAGAACTCTACAAAATACAAAGCTTGTAGATTGAACCTCATGGAACGTCACAGCTCAGTATTGAGTATGATTATCAGACTGTAGCTGCTCTCAAAGGGCTGCAGAAATCAGTGAAGCAGTGAATACAAAATACCGTCAGAGAGCTCAGTGAGAAAGGAAAATGTCACAAAAGTGGCACAATTTATGTCTAACTGCTACATTTGTTGCTGCGCCAAATGAGGGAATGGAACTGTGCTTTATATCTAAATCAGGGGTTTTCAAAATATAACACTGTAGGCATCCCTCACACAGAATTGATACAACAGCATAATTACATTCAATTAAATTTAAATTATGGATTTTATTTTTTTCAATATGTCAGCAGGTTTTTAACATGGGGCAAAATACTGTATGTGAATATGGAGAGTGTCTGGACTATTTAATGGTGAGTGTGATCCTGTCAGTGAGTATTGGACCCACACAAACAGAGTCCATAGTCGACTAAGGGGAGGTGTGTGTGCAGGGACACACATCCATCCACATCCATACATCCTCATCAAATCTCTCTCCACATCCCCAGCTCCCGCTCCACCCTCACTCCTATCCCGAGCTCAAACAGCAGCACTACTTAATTCCCACCCTAGAACACAACATGAAGAGTGGAGTGAAGCGAGCGAGGGGTGTTGTGTCAGCCGCGAGCAGAATAATAAGGAATGGGAGAAGAGAGAGGCAGAAAAATGGGGGGGAAAAACATGAAGTTGGCTTTCTCTCCATCATTCTTTCGCTTTGTTTGGGGCCCCAACAGCCTTCACACAAACTCATCAGTCGGATCAGTTGCAGCTTCAACAGATACATAGACAAGGTTAACCCTTTGCAGCAGCACAAACAATGTTCATACAGTTAGCTACAGCAGGATTCTGTATGAGTGAGCTACTGTACATGTTATGGGGTCCCTCATGAACTGGCCATCAATAATGTATCATAACTTGCATCTACAGGCCTCTTTCTCAATTGATTAATGGAGCAAACAAAAAGCCATCAGAGGAAACTGGAGAGCGGAAACAATTGATCCCTGTGTTGCCTATATACAGAATCTGCCTGAGCAAGCAGGATATTCCTCTGATGTCTTCTTCTACTGTATGTTTCACTATATATGTTTTCATGTGTGGCTTTAAAATTTGGACGGGGTGTCAAAAGTGTCGATTGAAAACCAGAAGTTTGGATTTTGACTTGTGATCAAAATGCAAAGCCATACACATTTCTAATAATTTACTAAATCTATGTTAAAAGAATAGTTTGACACCTTGGAAAATATGCTTGTTCACTCTCTTGCAAAGAGTTATATTGAAAGATTGCCACCACTCTCATGGTAAATTTGAAGCTACCTGAGCAGCCAGTTCGTATGGTCTAGCACAGGGCTCTTCAATTAATTTGGAATTGGGGCCAGTTCATGAATCTGAAGCAAAATAAGGGGCCGGAGAATTCGAGTAATCACGGTAACAAATAAAGAAATTACAACAACGTACTGAAGAGTCAGTATATTCTATAGATTGGAATTTGCTTGATCGAATCAATAACGCTTTTTTGGGGTTTTCTCATCTGTTACCACCTCATCAATGGATGCCAGCATACACCCCTTGACTATCTCTGAGTCTGTAAACAGCTTTTTATTTTTCCCAATATCCATACCACTCGTAACGATGTATTGTTTTTTTTTTTACTGTTTTTTTCAACTAACTCTCGCAAGAAAGCGAATGAACATTTCATAAAATGTCCAACTATTCCTTAAAAAGTTCAGTGGTTATTCGTCATTTGTGTTTATTTTCCTGAACTGTAAAATGAATGCATAAAAGCTCAGTTGGAATACAGTTAAAACTTTTGTATTTTTCTTATATCTGTCTATCGGTGTATTTGTGTGTTTATATGCATCAACACTAGCTTGTTTAAGCGATGGGCTAGGATAATTTTTTGAAGTGTTTGAAGTGTGCTCTTTTGACCTCAGGCGGTGGAAGATGTTCAAAGCTAGTGTGTGTATGCATGCATGTGTGTTTGTGTGTGTGTGTGTGTGTGTGTGTGTGTGTGCAAGAGAGAGAGTGATGAAACATGACTTGAATTCCTTAGGCTCCCAAAGGAAGCCTACAGAAAAATATACAGTGGTGAGATCACGCTCAATCCTTGTGCCAGTCTTTCTCTTCTTTCTTTATCATCATGTCATCAACACTCTCTTTCTTTTTTATTGCTTTCTAGGTTGTCCTTTGTCTCTTTAATCACATCTCACTCACTCCCCTCTTGTTCTCATTTGCTCAAATTATAGTGTGTGCATATTAAATTACAATTAACCCACAATCATTGTTCACTGTTGAATGGTACAGAGATGTGCGGGGCAACAACATATGGATGGGCAGAGCTGTTCTGGGAGGCAGAAAAGGCCAACTGTTCTCTGTAATTGTCACGCTACAAGAGGACACAGTGCTGCAGGCGAGCTAACTGGCTCACGAAAGGAGGGGAGGACGTACTGTAACAGAGTGTAGAAAGATGGATCGAAAAGGATATAATGTTTTTATGAGTCATCCATTTTCACCAGCTTTTCTGTGTTTTTTTCATTCATTTTCCATAATTTCTAATGCCTTCATTTTTATTCACAAAACTAATTAGCTCTTGTTCCTCTCCCAAGCACACAAAGTAAACAATATCTCAGAGTAAAACTTGCAGGCCACAGTAATTGGCTCATTTGTAACTTTATGGTTTACATCTTTGTTCTTTGTGCTTTGTGTTTGTGAGGTTTGCAAGAATACAGTTATCGGCATCACACAAATTCATGTGCAATGTTGCTGTAGTTTAATCTGTGGAGACCTCTTTTCATTTTTCTCAGCTGTTATTTTTGAGGATATTATATAAATGATAAACAAGCTGGCTGAAAGCCATATTTATGTGCCGGCGGAGTTCCCATCAATGTGCGATTCGCAACTTTTCACTTTGAGGAAGGAGGTATATTTAGTCCTGCCCTCCTCCCCCTCAGATGGGCAACTTTCTGCCCCAGCGTTTGTCACTCATCGTGATGAGCTGTCTACCTTGAATAAGCATCTAGCCTGAGGCAGACGTAACCGGTGTCCATTGGGAACAAAGAGAGATATAAACTTCAAACACAGTTTTGTTCTGTTTCAGAGTACCAGTAAGTCATGATAGTGAGAGGCAGCATGCACAACCCTGAAACTGCCATCATTGATTTCTTTATTTACACCACAACAGGACCTCCAAACCAAGCAAAAAATGTTTGTAAAGTTCTCAAACTACATGTTACAACTTAAAATGACATTTTGTAGAAGTTGGTGTTTTTATGATTTAACACCCCGAGTTTCAGAATGCAACACCACTGTGGTAAAAATGGGATGTTGTATGTTTATATTAGTTATACGTTAGTTATATTAGTTATATGATACTTATTACCAAAAACAAGTGAGTCTTATACTCATAACAACACAAAACAATTTTCACAAAGCTCTTGCAAACAACTAAAAATCAGTCATAGATTTTCCATTGCAACCAGAGGACATCAGAGGGGAAACCATAAAACATCATCCACATAAAATATGATCCACCAAAATAAGTGAAATAGTTGATGGTGTGTGACTTAGCATCTCTTTCCAGAAACATCACTTTTTTCTCTGGATTATCCACAGAACAAGCCTCATCAAGATTTCTTTGATGACATTTTTTTTAATTTAATTAATTTCCAGTGTTATGGAGTCTGATAATGTCAAAACCTTGGCACAAAGAGTAAAACTGACCATAAAAAAAAAAAAGTAATAAAAAGTGATCATTCATAAGCAGACCCAGCCAACTTACCCATTCTTGTCTGTGAGTCATGTCTATATCCAGACCCTCTCTTTGATTATTCAACGCTATCAGTGAACAGGCAAAGAGTCACATATCACACGCTTGAAATGATACCTTGAAAGGAACTGGGGATCCATAATAATCAGATGATCAAATGATTTCCGCTCTCTGAATCAGAGGCACGCCGTCACATGCAGCAAATGCTGCGTTTGCACTTTGTGGCCTCGGCGGTGACTTGGGACACAGTACACCATCGAGACTGGTTGGAGCTGTAACTGTTGTCTCATCTCACACAGTCAGTTCTTTGCGTGTTGCGGTTCAACAGCTCCCTTGACAGGCTTGGTAGTGCACTTCAGGAATTCATAAAAAAATATGTAACCTTCTATGTATGTAGAAGTAGATGACAACCTTTTTGCATCACCGCATGTGTACCTCCTTTTCTTGAAACTGGACTTTTAGTCACCTTCAACACATTTTTGAATATACACCATTTGCTATAGTCACAGTGAGCAATGAGCTGAGTTTTTGCTATCAAGCGCTGGGAGGTCGGGGCTAAAACGGCATGACAGAAGCTTTAAAGGAGATCACAAACCCATTCAACCTATTCCTCAGCATACTGAGAGTCTCTGGCTGGAGGAGCTTAAAGAAACCAGAGACCAATGCTTTAAAGCAGTGTAACAGTAACAGGATAATCCCTACTACTGCACTCATGCACGCAAGCACGCACATGCACCTGCCATAATTCTCATTGATTTTTGTCTCTTCTATCACCTAGCATTGGGTTTCTCCTCACACAGTCATTATTGACATAAAAGTAGAGAAATTTGCACGAGAAACAATAATGGAGAAGACAGCATACTCGGCAGATTTTCCACAAGCTGGCTGGAAAGTGAGAGTGCTGAAAACAAAAATGAAGTTCTCTTCTTTTAAGCTGAGTGTTTGAGAGCTGCTCTCCTCTCCACTATAACCTGTCTGGGCTTGTGGAGCGATAGTTAATAATTCACACTGGGAACGAGAGGTCCATAAAGGCTTGCAATGATACAGCAGAGAAGAGGAGAGAAGCCTGTTTTAGAAAGCGAGGTGTGTGGGAGGACAAAAGTCTACTCTCTACAGCTCACTCATCCTCTCTTTCTTTCTCTGCCATGTATCTGTGTGTTTCATTGTGTGTGTATGTGTGTGTGTGTGTGTGCCTGCACACATGATGCAACCATGCCAGCTCTCCATGTGGGTAGATAAGTCACACAGAGGATGTGAGAGTGGAAAAAGGTCGAGGCGTTGTTTACCAGCGGAGAGGAGATGCAGTGGGCATCCCCACTGTGTGTGTGTGTAGGTTATGTACTTGGTGACTAAGTGTGCTTTTGTGTCTGTCTCACATTGTTCTCCATACATGTGATATGAATATAGTAGCTGTGAATTCACCAGTGTATAATATGCTTTGAAGATTTTACAGAACAGGTCAAATGTGACAAAAAACAACAAATGCTCTAGAAATCCAGGTGACATTAAAATGTATAAATACTATTTCTAACAGAAACACTTGTCTATTATCTTAATTTCATTTTTATTCTATACTAAGAGGGTGCATGACGAGAATGGCTTGGTGGAGCAGTGGTAAAGCACTGTCACCTCACAGCAGGAAGATCTCTGGTTCAAACTACTTTGTGGACTTTGCATGTTCTCCCCATTTCTGTGGTTCTCTCACAGTCCAAAGACATGTAGGTTAGTTGGTGACTCTTAATTGCCTGCTGGTGTGAATGTGATTGTGAATGGTTGTTTCTCTGCATGTGATGAACTGACGAGGGGTGTACCCTGCTTCTTGCCCAATTCCAGCTGGGATAGGCAACCCCTATTGCCAGACAAGAACATCAATATTTTACAATTATGCAAAATCTCAGATGTCATCCAGTTTAAAAAATTCTATCTCTCTGCCATATCTGCCAATATCTATCTTCATAAGCATACAACCCCTCCCATACTCTACTATTTGCATTGTGCCCACTACAAGCAGGACACACTACATCTACATCATCCATTGGTATTGTCCTTCAGCTTTAGCATGAATTGTGAGGTGCAGATTGGTCCTTTTTGTATGAGACTAAGCTGTTTATAGACTATACTTATGACTCCACCTTTTCCCAGCAAAGGCACTGATGATAAAGATGATCCCAGAGGAGACTCTTCTTTTCTTCCCTACTGTTCTAACTCATTGCGAGCATCCTGGTTAGCACAAGTGGAAAACCACTTTGCTGTTCTCATCACATCAATCAAGGTAATGGTATGGTCAATGGAGAACAAGGCCTTGCTGATAGCTTTTCAATTTAGTCATATTTTAGCTTCTTGCTGCTACAGTAGTTGCTGCTCGAAATTAGACCGTGCTGTAGTGAGTTAAATTGTTGTAAAATGTAAAGTGACAATAAAATGTGAAATTCACTGTTTAAAACGCTTCAATATATTCTAAGTGTTCATGTAATCTCCTGTTTCAAAACCCTTACCCATCCATCTTAATTTTGTTTTACGGCTTTATTAAATGCCGATGTCCAGTACACCAAAAGTGTTATAGAAACAAAACACAGGATCTAGAATGTGTTTTAGATCTCCTCTTATCAATTTCTCTCAGTGTTTATCTGACTGCCTTTCATGTTTCCTCTTCTTTGTTCTTCTTTCTCTCTATACTTATCATTTTTATCCATGCCATTCTCTCTTCTCCCTTTCGTGCTTCACCTCCAGCTTTGTTGTCTCTGCTCCAACTCTCATATTGCTTTTGCAAATAAAAGCATTCTCAGCTTACCTTCCCATGCGTTGTCATGACTCAGAGATGCAAGAATCTAATGGGGTGGAAAAATGCTATTAGATCTTGTGAAGATTAAATCCATTTAGGCAGCCCCACTCAAATAACAGTGAGGTAGGAGACATCCTGTTCACTCAAAGTTGCAGAATGTGTGCATGTTTTGTACTTCTGAAGATAAAAGGGATGGTAGGGAGACTTTTTTGTCTGAGGATCAGTAATTCAGTGCTGGCTGTGCTAGATATCCCAACAAAGATGAGATAATGGCAGATTGATGTAGTACTATTTATACTTCGGGAGTCATTTAAAAGAAAACTGGCTGTATTTTGGACTTTTTACTCACTTAAGTAATTTCCTTAAAACCTCTGAAAACCTTTAAATCCCAAACATTGATTAATTGATTTTTTTGCCATTTGGGGGCAGTGTAACAAGTTGGGAAGCAAGCAAATAGTTGTTTATTTACACATCAGCAGACACAGAGTAACATTAACATTCATTTGTGCTGTTTTTCTGTCCATCTGATGTATGCAATTTCAATATGATGTTCTCTTTAGCTGTTTTAATTCCCATCAACCCCTCAGGGAAACGGCTCTTTAACTGCTAAATGCCTCACTTTGTTCACCGGCTTGTCGTTAACTTTGCCTGGCTGCTGTTCTTAGAGCTTTATTGCTGATAAATGAGATTTGATGAGAGCTTTGAGACAGAAACAAAACTTTAAAGTGACAGAGCGTACAAACAAAACAGTGAGCCAAAAAATACTAAATTGCTTTGGATAGCCGAGGGGAACTCAAACAAAATGACATCCGTTCATTCTATTCTAGATTATCCGCTCAAAAAAAAAAAAATATCTGCCTTATCAAGACACTGTAAATAAGTATAAGTGTAAGTGGTAAGTCTGGTAAGTTTGACCAGATAGTGACTGATTGTGACATCTTTGCATGGACGTATAAAGAGAATGCTTTGATTGGTGCATGAAAGTATTGTACGTGACGTCACCTTTTTACAGATGAGCCCATTTCAAACCGGTAAGAAGAGCAAAGACAAAAGGACACAACAAAGCTGAGAATCTTCTGCAGAATACTTTGCTTATAATACAAAGAAGCTGATTGAGAAAATAGCTTGTGAGAGCCTTTAAAATCCTTCACCCATCTGCCTCTTTCTCTTGTTTTTTTTTTTTTTACCTCTTTCACAGTTCACACTACTCTGCACACCCAAGTCAGTGAACATCACAAACAAAACACATATGATGTGTCTGAATTTGAATACTTCCAGCGGTCCACATTTTACTTTTTACCTGTTATGAGTACACTATCCAGGTACTCCCAGTACACTATATTTTGCCATGATTGACAGTGTTAACACACTTAATTACTCAAAATCGCATTTTTGAGTGAGGACATGAAATTGAGACACAATCCACAGACACAAAGCAATAGCGGATTGGACGGCTCAGAATGCAACGACCATCAATCAAATGTCAGCAGCATGAATTTAGACACTTACTTTTAATCACAAATAATTTCCACATTACATTTACACTGTGATACACTGTTACATAAACTGTAACAGTCGCACATACTTCCATGTTGGCTGCTGTATAAAAGCAAGATTAGGCATCAAACCACAGTGTTAAAGGCTTCACAGACTGCACAGCTGCCATACGCAAGGCATTTGTTATTCTATCCTCATATTGCCAGAATAAACATTTACTGTGATGGAGAGGCTGTTACCACCAACAGACTTTCATCACCTTTTTTACATCGCAGCACACTCTGAGTAATAATGAGGAGACAGCAGCTGAAGCATGCATGCTAAATAGCCTTATGCTCCTGTTTAAACTTTCATTCTTTCTTTCATTCTTTTCATCATCTTTTTGCATCTTTTTGCGTCCTCATCCTCGTCACGTAGCTTCTCTGGGAAGTGTTTTTCTTCGCAGTCAGATTCAGCCATCCTCTCGCTCATCCCTCCTCCTCTTGACTCATCCTTCTCTTCCCTTCTCATCTCCTCCCCTGTCCTCTCACCCTCCAGCCATCAGTTATCTCCCTCAGGATGAGGGAGGGGGGGTGACACTGCTGCCCTTGGATCTCAAGAGCAATGCCAACATCTGTGTTTGGATCACACACACACACACACACACACACACACACACACACACACACACACACACACACACACACACACACACACACACACACACACACAGCAAACTCACTGCACTGCCAAACTTTACAAATGCACTGTAATACTGTTTTGCATTTCTGCAGGTAAATTACTAATTTTCTAGTAGTAGTTTGGTAGATTTTTTTTCATTTGTTTTGACATTTATTATAAAAAAAGATTATATAATATTTAAAATGTGAATAAAATTATCATACTTCAACTTTCAATTTCAGTATGTTCTTGAGGATTGTAAATATTCATCTTTGCAAAGACAGATTACATTTTTAACTTTTGCAACTGAATTTCACTTCTAGTACCAGTCTTGTGTCAAAGTCTCCTTTCAATAGTGGTTCCAGAGATCACAGGTTGATGTTGAGGTTGAGGTCTACTAAGGTTGTTTAAAGTAAAAAGAAATACAAACTTCATAGGAACTTAGAGACAATACACTTCCTTTCAGTGCTAACATTAGTTACCTTACTGTCTTACCTCAGTGATAGCATGCTGTAATTATGTGCGTTAGAAGGTTTGTCACAGTTATATTTTGTGTAGCCTCATATAAGATATAGCTTTTATATTTTGTTTAATATTTAGCCTTTATACTTGCTAACTGTTTTGTAGCTCAGTTTGTGACTTGGCTTGGGGAACCAGAGGGTGTCTGGCTCAAGTCCAGCACAAACCAGTGTGGAGCTGGTAGCTGGAGAGGTGCCAGTTCACCTCCTGGGCACTGCCGAGGTGCCCTTGAGCGAGGCAAGGAATCCCTAGCTGTTCCTAGGTCTTTAAGCCATTTGTGTGTGTGTGGTTGTATTTCAGGACGATATGTGTAAAACCTGATGATAAAAGAATATCCCTCTTAAGGGATTTAGAAAGAAAATCTTCTTCTGTGCTCTAAACCTCTCACGGCTAACAACTTGTATACTTACTAATGCTACAAAAGGTTAGTTGTACAAATACAAAACCTATTTAAAATTAGTAAGTGTCATTGTGGCTATTGAGGTAGTCACCCTTCTGAACGTTCTATTAAATCTAATCTATTGAATTTAATTTCTGACATTCAATCCTGCCCTGAGGCTGACTAGATTCCTGCCCTAAGGTTGAGTACAGACTTTAGGGTTACAGGTTACGATGCATCACTTTGTGGTTACATCTCTCATCTTGACTCCTCACTTACTTGTGCCATTTTTATCTACCAACATGACACCACAGACACGAACAATGGTTTCATATTCGGTGCTGATAATAACAATAAGTTTTCTTGCTCTTTCTGGAGAGAAATTTCTTTTATTGATGGAGTGGATGAAAACTCACTATCCTGGCTACCAAATATGACCACAGTGCGACTTTATTAGATTTTTTTAATGTCGAAAATGTAAATATTCTACCAAAACACTGAATAGCACCAATGGTGGTTTTAAACTACATGCGCAGCTTACACTATATTTGTTAATTTAGTTACCCTTTCAAATGGAGATCAATATCTGTCAGCAGCAAATAGAAGAACCAAACCAGATTGACTTTACAGGATTAAAGGCTTTGTCACTGTGTTGCCTCTTCTAAGACACTTCTCTGAGGATTTGATGCTTTGCATTTACCACTTCATGAACATTGCATTAACATTTTTCAGCTGTGATATTTAGCATCCCCCCCTCATTGTCCAGAAAGAATCTTAGAAATCCGAGATGAGTTTACTGAGCTTGTTTTGTATCCACTTTAATTTCCAGCTTGTCACTAATGATGATCAGAGACTTGAAGGCAAGGAGCTCTGCAGAAGATGATGTTATCTTGTCGTGCACAGAACACAGATGACCTTTGGTTAAATCCCCATCAGCCACAAGCTCTGAAATGTGTACTAAAGCCTGAGATCATCAATTCAGTGCAGTACCATAACATGCAAATGACCTCTGGTTCAACACCCATCAGTGGTAATCAGTAATGGTGCGTAAAACCTCTGGACTGAGAAAGGCTGTGGGTGCATGTTCTGCCTTCTACTCCTCTAGTAATTGTGGGAGGAAATCGGTTTGCCACTGATGGCAATAAAGGCTATGACCCACATCATCATCTTCATCATGGTCGTGTTTATCGTTGCCTGCATCATCATCATTGTTAGCCCCTCCTGCTTACATCACCTGTCCAATAGATAGTGTGGGAAATGGTGATGGTGTTCAGTGGTATGTGCAGCCCCTTTGTGCCATAAACTTATTTCCATATAAAAAGACATTATAATTACCTCACCTGAGAGCAGGAAATAGCTTCCACCAGAAGATTAATAGTCCGAGAAGCTACAACGGAGTCCCAGTGTTCAGTTTAACTGCCAGATTAGAGGTAGTTTAATTTGAATCTAAATTGAGGAGTAAAAAAAAAAAAAGCTGGAGGAAGGTGAAAAAGAAACTTGTTTTGCAGGAAAAGGAATTGGAATTGATTAAAATGTTACACAGAGGGGGAACACAATGGAGTTGAGAGATATTGACCTCAATCTTATCCTGGGCTAATTGCTGAGGGAATGAAGGAATTGGATGTGTGAGAGTGTTAAGAGGATAGTAAAAAAAAAGAGCCTTTTGTCAGACTTCATCTAACCCTAACCAGCGAATGGCAGCGCAAGGGCAGAGGACTTCATGTTAAATATGCCACTGAGGTTTTCACTGAAGCTTTTCCCGTCTCCTGCTTTTGCTGCAGCAGTTTGTCTCAGTGCAGAGAAAACAGCTGGTGTATGTGTATGTGTGTGTGTGTGTGTGTGTGTATGGGTGGATGAGTAGATGTGTTTATTTGAGTGTGCTGCGTGCGTGACCTTACATGCCAACGAGTGAACAGTGAGGAGAGAAAGCAGCTGAGGCAAATATGAGGCAAAAGGGGAAGAGGACTGCACACACACACACACACACACACACACACACACACACACACACACACACACACACACACACACACACACACACCTCTGAGCCAGGAAACATATGGACAAACAACAGAAAATGCTGGCTATTCTGTTTCATATTGGGGAACAGCTGTGGTGCAGTGACAAGGTGGTTATTTCACTCTTGGATTGCACTCCCCTCTATTAAACTAAGTCATGGAGTCATTTAACATGGCTGAAGAGAGAGAGAGAGAGAGAGAGAGAGAGAGAGAGAGAGAGAGAGAGAGTTGAACCAAAAGGCAGTCGTGACAGTGTTTGAGTGTATGAGCATTGTGCTGCTCTTCGACTGAATGAAGTCATTCATAACTAATCCTACAAATAATGGATATTTTCATCATTTATTAATATTTTGATATTTTTTTTAAATTCACTAACATGACCTTGCCAATATAGATAACGATTTTTTTATTTTTTTTTTGCATTTTGTGGATGAAGGTGAACCAAGATGATGATGACTATAGAGGAATGAGGGATAAAGGGATATAGGGTAGGTGGAAGGAGGGTAAGGATGTAGATGTATGGCAAAGTATGGAGATGGAGATGGTGGTGGGAAGACGGGAGGGAACCAGGAGGGAGCTGAGACTGAGTGAGGGAGCTGTCATCTGGGATTTGGATTTGAGCTCCAGTGGCTCCTGTATTTAAACAAAAGTGAGAAACGAGAGAATAAGGGGTTTGGGGGCAGATGTGAACAGATGAGGTGTGCTTAAGTACTTTAGGATGGGATTATAAAATCTCATTTAATCATTCGGTCTATAAAATGACAGAGGAAGGTGATGGTGAAAAATGTCTGTCACAAGTCATAGATTGCTTGTTTAGTTTTACCAACAACCCAAAAGCCAAAAATATTTGACTTATAATGGTATAAAACACACTTTAGACTATATATGAGTATGGCAACTATCATGTGGTTAAGTTTGGGCAAGGTTTATGTTCATGTAAAACCAAGAACCTATCATTCAAAATATCACTCAGCCTCAATAAGGCTTACATAAATAACAAAGGGATACTAACCTTCAGTAAATATCCACTCATAACTAACCCCGAGCTTTAGCACTTTCTCCTACCATTCACTCCCACTCATTGAGAATCACTCCCTCTCTAACTCAACCATTCACAGCAGGTGCCCACAGATCATAAACTCTTCCTCTTAGAAGGATTAAAGGATATTCTGTACAAGTTGAATTTTATCTACTAACTGGTATGCACTTCTTCTGTCATCTTCCCTTTTCCTGGAGTTCACTCTTTGTAAACGCTTATCTGTTTATTGGCTGACTGGCATGTCGTCTGGCTCCACTGTAACAACAGCGGCTAATGTCATCGTTCCACGTAACATGACACTTGCTGTGCGGCGTTCTCTGTCATGATAGACAGCATGTAAACACCCACACATATACACTCAGTGTATGGCTCACAGTCACACAAACTTCAGACAGAAAAAAAAAACAAGCAAAACTTCACAGAGAGAAGAACCTGTCCCCTTCACAGAACTAATGGTTCCAAAATAAACCTGAGCCAGAACTAGATGATGTTAAAAAGAGCTATTTGGCCATCTGTGGACTTCAGATCTTCAGATGGAGAAATAAGTGAAAGCAAAGGAAAACATGCGCTCCACAGGGGAGCAGTTGGCAAAGTAAGGGCATCCTCAAGGAGACTTAGAAAATGTTCCTGTCTCTTCAGTTACAGTTGCTACATGAGCCTCAAACAAACCCTTTCTATTGCAAAACTGCAGCAGGATCCCATCTGTGGAAAAGCTCATATGGTCGGTGCATATAGCTTCATTTATAGATGGTCTCAGCTGTCATGCATGTCCTTTACATTTTGTCTGTGGTGTGATGTGTGACCTGTGATCGTATGCTCTGATCTCTGTTGTGGTTCTGAGTCTGTGGTTGGAGTCGTAGGCCAGATGAGACCATCCATCAGAGGGGTTTGCTCTTCAACCTGCTGAGTCGCTCCCTCCTCTTTATGCTGCGTGAAACTGCAATGAGCCTCTACACCATCTGCCTGCTTCAGGCCTGCTTTACTCTTCGACAGTCACTAAGCTCTGCTTAAGGAGGAAAACAAATACTGAAATAATGCTTTTATTTCCTTTTTCTTATTTCTTATTTGTATACCACAGAACACTGACGTTTTCACAAATGTCTTGTTATGTTAGACCAACAGTCCAAAACTGGAATCATCAAAATTTGGGAATTTTTTAGCATAATGAAGATTTGTTTAATTTATTAGCACATTTTTGCCTCTGATGAATCAATTAGTCAACGAATCATTTTAGCTTATGAATAAAAAAAAGTGTATTGTAATCATTTCTCCTCATAGTTAGCCACCTATGTACTGTAAGAACTCTTTTAGTAAAATACTAAATACTAAAACTAAACCAAAATCATAAAATGTTTAGGATATTAAAGCTGCATTATTGATATTTTTTGAGAAACTACACTAATACTGTATATCAACACCTTTTTAAGGTTGTTGTAGTGAATGTGTTAATCGTAGCCACAGAGCTGCATTAGCATTTTGAGTTGTGATGTCGGGTCTTCCTGAATTTTCTTGTTTTTTTTTGCCACTCTAAATGCTCCACTATGAGTCACTTACTTTGTCTGGCTCCTTTTTGGTGCCAGGCAGGTACAACAGTTTACAGTTAATTTATCACAGCTTTTTCGAACTGGCTACCTGCTGCGCCTGTAAACAAGGTTGATGAGAGCTGTGAGACCGAACAAAAACAGTAAGGTTGCCCAGTCTGTTCTCATTCTGAGGTCGTCAAATGCTGGCACTTTATCATGCCTCCTCAGCATCTCATACAGACAACAACCCACAAGGTACTATTTAGCATCTGTATGAGACGTACCAGGACCTTGGAGGTATTGGACACCAGGTGGAAAAGAGGGACTGAGCATACTGGGCCTTCATTGTAAGGGGGCCTCACAAAGATACTAGAATGAATAGCTGTGGAAGGGCGAAGGGGCCCATAGAGAATGCCTATGTACGGAGTCCAGACTTACATCAATTCTACTTTACTCTCTACTCTCTCTACTAGTGTAAATAGTGCCAAAATCCGCATGAGGAAGTTGGCTGGGGTGGATTGATTTGGGTCCAACAAACACAGGACTTTTATTCAGAAGACCAGGGTTCACATCCCTTTAAGTTACACAATGTTAGGTATGTGATTTGCTTGTGCCACGGTTGGGCTGGCATGAGACTTGTTGCCACAGCAATGGCAACATCACATGGCTTGGGTAGCGTACTTATTTGAACCCAAATCATCTTTTCCCAAGCCTAACCGAGCAGTTGTTTTGCCTAACCCTAACCAAACTGCAACCATTCGACAACTTTAATCACGTCAGAAAGGTGTCTCATATGGACACAAAAGGATTTGTTGTATATCCGTATAAGATGCCATGTTGGGTTGCTATGAAGCCAAAACAATGAGCTGAAAGGGGGTAAATAGATCAGTACAGCTTCAAACATATTTGCTGAAACTACAATCTGGATAGGTGAGTGGAAAGACCAGAAACATCACTGATGTCGACACATCACTCGCATCACAGCCTTTGCCACTGCATCACTATAATATGTATAGAAGGCATGGTTTTCCTGCTGAGGTGTGCAGAATGATTCTCTCTTTGATGGATTTGCCACATTCATTTGAACAGCTGATGTCCTTGTTCCATATAGCGAGAAATCTGTTCCTTACTCCCTATACAACCCCTACATGATTGATGCACAGAAGCTCCGGCACTGTAATATAAAGTCATGCAATGTAACACTGTGAATTCACAGTTATGTAACATGCTTTTAGTCAATTGGACAGTTTGCGCATTCTTATGTTGGTTCTGCAACTAAATCCAATAAATCAGTAAAGAGTTTTCAAAGTGCATTTTGGTCACATTGTATTTCTTTCACCCCTAACTTCTTAAAAATCTGAATTTTTAATGAAATCAGAGTCTTCTTTACACTTTGTCCCTCTGGGTACTTTGTCCTTCTCGTCCTCCCTGCAGCCCCTTTGTTCTCTGCGGTGTGTGACCTAGGAAAAAACTCATTCATCTAGAGAGCTTGATCCTGTCCCGCTCTGCCGGGCCTGCCATTATGCTGACTGTCCTGGACTGTGGGACCATGAGACTGCTTTAAGCCCAGAGCCATCTGGTTACGCTACATTTCCCAAAAGCATACAGTTTGAGTTGCACTTTGCCTTTCCCTCTAGTGCTATATGTTTGGTATTTTTGTCTTGTGCTTTCATTGTTAACCCTTTTGCATCCTCTTCAACATTTGCATCTACTAAAAAAAAAAAAATAAGCTGCTTTACCTTATTTTCTACACTATATCTGAATGCATCTGCACCTGCTTTCTCCCTCTTCATTTTAGTCCTCAAACTTATGTCTGCAGGGCTAAGGAACATCACTGGACTGGAATACCATCTGGTTGTCAAATTCCCTTCATAGTAGTATCCCTCTGTTTGTCCTGCCTTCTGTCATCAGAGCATGTCCTCTCCCCTCTGTGCCCCTTCATCTACTTTTTGACCATAGAGTGGGTGGGGGAGGCATGGGTCAATTTTAGAAGCAGTTCCTACTAGAAATGAGCATAAAATGTTCTTATTAGTTTTGATGACAAGATAAGAGATGTATTGCTCTCACATTGTCCAGATGAAGGGTTTTAGAGTAGCTCTGCTGCTTACCTGGGACCATTTAATCTAAGACCATCTGCCTGCTTCGGGCTTTGATTCCCTCAAATAAAAATGAGTTTCATCTCTTTGACTAGCTCTCTCCCCTGCTCATTTTCTTTTTTTATTAGTGGTGATTCTGCCTTCATTAAAGGAGGAAAATGGCCATATGTCTACTAACTGAGGTGCTTCAGAAACAGAACTGTGGCTATTGGCGTAAACGTGAGTAAAAGACGGATGGTGGAAGTTGCTTCTATAAGGATTGTTTGTCTATTTTTTTTGTTAACTATATTGTACAAGATAACTGGAATAACTCGATTTGTGTTAGTTACTGTACAATTAGTCTTGGGGAGCTTATCAAAGTGGGGATTTGATATATTTTGATATTTGAATGTATTGACACTGGACACATATCAAATATTAATCTAAAACATTAAATATTCATGATTAAATGACATTTAATATCTTATTCATATCTTATTTAATATCTATCAAGAATTGAATGTGCTGATTGGTAAACAGAAATATGAGACCTGCCACTTGAAAGCAGTGACAGAAACAGAAATCTCTCAAGTGAAATAACAAAAACTTCTGAAAAGATCTGAAAAATCTATTGTTTATAAAGAAATACAAGAGGAGATGCAAGAGGAACAATGTCTTATCAATGCCAAGAAAAATAAAGCAGACTTACAATAGGAAGTTAAAGTTTGGCACTCCTTTTTGAAGTTTCAAAAGAAAAGCAATGGTGTAATGCCCATAGGGGTGGAGGAGACATCTAAACCCCCAAAAACATTTACAGTTCAGTTTGATTCTTTGAATTAAAGTACTCTTGCTGTCCAACTGCCAATATCCAGATGGAAGAAGAGTTGATCAGAATGTTAAAATACTCATCTAGTTGCCTCAAGTTATTTCACTGCATTCACAGCACTCCTGTGACTCCTACCCAAAAGACACAAAACACAAAAAAGACATTTTTCTGATCTGCAAAGAATTTTCTTGGAGTACGTCCACAATTGTACACTGTGAGTCTGGCACTGAGTAAAATTGGTTTGTGTATGTACTGAGGTTGAAGTGGAACACTCACTGGGGATGGAGTGTGCACATTACTGTCTGTCACAGAATGATGACATGCTATCATTAATAAATGGAGCAGGACGAGTCCGTGCTGCACATCACAGACGTAAAGTGCAGGTGGACTATTTTAGTCCACCTCATCTATCATTAAAACAAGCCACTGTATAGACAGACATGTCGGATGATCGGCTGATGGATAGGTGGACAGAAAGACAGACGATGGCAGGCAGCCAGACGGGTCCATTATGAAGATTTACTTTGGAATATCTTGAATATTTCATAGGAAAAGTCGTGTGTCTTTGTTGGCTGACAGAACGGTATGATACAGATACAGGTGTGACTGTTACCATCAAGCCTGATTTGTTGTCCACTTATAATTAATGGATGTACAAGCCACGTCAGGAGATGAGTACAACAGGTGCAACACGCAGTTTGTGCTTGTTCAACTCATCTATAAACCATAGAGAGAGCCTCCCATTATCTACTGTATCCGTTTTAATATTTTACCATGCATACTGCAGTGCTGACTGTCTGTGGCCTCACTTTGAGATGGTGCATGCATGTGTCAAACCTTTTTCTTATTAGCATGCTCCAAGACATTTATTTATTTCAAAACACATAGCCAGAAACAAAACAAGACCACGTGCTGAAATATAAATAGTTTATATTTGAGAAAATAACATGATAAATATTTCACAGACATACATACCTTGAGATATTACAAACTTTTTGGACAGTAACATTTTTTTTTTTTGCAAAGGTGATCACAGACCTTGACATCAATCATAGTGTTTACATGAGCAGTTTGTTCTGGCCACAATTTCTTTTGGTTTTTGTTTTCAGAAAGAAACATCAGTAACCAAAATTTACACAAATCATTTGAAGGCTTCTGTTTTTTGTCACAACTGATCATTGATAAATTGAACACATGAACTCTGGCGTCTGGTAGAAGTAACAATCTCACTCTCTCCATCCTTAGAAATAGCAAACCACTTATTTCTTATCAATGTTGGAGTTAGTTCACCATAATGTGAACTCGGTTGAGGGATTCTTTATCTGTCCTACTGGCCTTTAGAAGTAAAGCCCAAATATTAAACTAAATCCAGTGAGGGTGGCGTTCTGAGCCTTTGCTGAGAGCAACAATATACAGATATACATCTGCTGATAAGAGCTTATACAGTAGAATACAGACAAAAATGTAATTGCAATACAAGTGTGGGGTATGAGGAGATAAGACATATACAGCTTACAATATGTCTAACAGATGTAATGTACAATATCTGGAATTGAAGAACGCAGATATACTCACATGGAGTGAAGGTCACAGAACAGCAAAGCTGACAGTCTGCAGTAACTGGACCTCAGAAAAACAGCAACCTGGACACTTGTATAAATATCATTTTGACCAATCCCAAAAATATTTGAAATGTATTACAGCACCAGCAGAAAAGCTTTTATGGATGCATACACTCATACATAAAATGGCACAGTGCTGCATCCATCACACACAACATTCCCTGTGAGTAAGGTTTGTTGTTATATGTACACATACATACACATATAGATGACATTAAATGATAAAACAGGAGGCAGTGCTTCTCCTTTGTCTATTGACTTTATAATACCCGGAGTGATGAATAATATAACATTTGATTAAATTGTTGACCTTAAAGCAATAGTTTGACATTGTAGTAAATACTCGTATTGGCTTTCTTGCTCAAAGTTAGATGAGAAGATTGATAGCACTCTATTGTTTGTGCTGCAAATATAAAACGACAGCTAGAAGTTAATTAGCTTAGCTTTGCATGATTGGAAACCTAGGAAAATGGGTAGCTTGGCTCTGTTCATCAGTAACAAAATTCACCTTCCTGCATTATTGTGTCTTGTTTGTTTAATCCATACAAACATGATGTGCAAAAATCACAATTAACCATTTTATAGGGTTATATGTTATACTATTTATTGGCCAGGACTCTCCAGCGGAGGGATGTTGGCAGGTGGATTTTGTTACCTTCGGACAGACAGGCTAGCTATGTCCACATTTGCACCTGGTGATAAGCTAAGTGGCTGCAAACGGTAGCTAAACATTTACTGTACAGATATGGATCTTATCATCTAACTTTCTGTGCGAAATCAAAATGTCAAACTATTGTTTTAATACAATGAATGATAATCAAAAACTCAAATCAAAGCAGAGGCAGCACTGGACATGATACCTGATTCAATATTTTATCATAATTCTCTTTCATTTTTTTTTTTTTACATATTAACCCTGAGGATAATAAAGAAATGCACTGAGATGCAATTCTGCTATCCTTAATAATGTTATCTTATGGATGAGGCTTACTGGCAGCTGCAGGACGAGGATGTCTGCATGATGTGAACCATAACCACTGCAATGTTTACCGAGGAGATATGTATAACAGACAGGACACAAACCGGCAACTAAATCAAAAACATGACTGAAAGACTAAATAAGCAGGTGCAGTAGCTTTATTACTTAATTAAATCATGCCTGGGGAGAAGAAAAAGAAACCTGTGTTGACTACTAATCAGCTGCTAGTACTGATTTGTTTTATCCTGCAGTGCTTTTGTCAGAGGAAACGATTGAAAACAGCTTTAAAGAACTATATCTTTCCTCGAGGCTGTATTGTTTGATTATTTTTTCGATTATAAACAGAACTCCTGAATAAAATATTTGTGCTTTTTGGAAGACTAGAGTAGATGAATAAGGTTTTAACATTTCTGTAATAGCATGCAATACATAAACTGTCCTCTGTTTAATGGAGCATATCTGCGTGAATGAAGATGCTTCAAAGTTGTTTACTACATTAGATCGCCTGTCTAGGAATCACTAAACATGCACTGAATGGAAGACTAAATATTCTAATCTAAGAGACTGTACAGAAATGATTTGTGGGTAAGAGGGGGCAGAAAAGGGGGATGGACTAAAGGGAGGCTAGTTTGACTAGTCTTAGACATACAGCTGAAGTTACTGATGTTACAATATCATCTGATCTTTAATCTGGAGTCTGGGGGAGGGTACAAGTATTATATCTGTCAGTACCCTCAGAGCTGCCTCCTGTGCCAGGGTCAGTGGCAGTAGTAACAAGATATATATATATTTATCATGAGCACTTAAAAAAAATAGAGTGATGGGAATATACAATATTTTGTGACATTTGCCATAAAACTGCCAATCTACAGCTTCACTTCTAATGTGTGCATTGGTGGCAATAGTATAGTTTCATAAATAGGTTAATGTATACAATTTAACAAGTTGTACCAATTCAACCAATGTTCAATGTTGGAGATGGTTTTAAATTATAAATTTAGACCCCTCGACATGCCAATAAATATCATTTAATCCCCAAAGACATTTTAGGACTAAACCACCAGGTTAGTAAAAAGAGCCAGGCGGAGTTAACACTAAATGTGTTTGATAAAAGATAAAGGTAAAATATACTGTGATATTCCTGCTGAGCATGTTGACTTAATCAGCACTTATCCATGATGCTTACGGCTGTTGTCATGTCGTCTTTCAATCTTAAAGAACTTTTTGAAAGAGCAAAAACACATCACGGAATCAGCAGATGATGAGATATTATTAAAACGCAGTAATGGGACGATATGATATATGTGGAAGAAATGACAATGGCACAAATATTCAGTAATACTGATTAAGTT
This sequence comes from Miichthys miiuy, assembly GCA_036365135.1. NCBI lineage: Eukaryota > Metazoa > Chordata > Actinopteri > Sciaenidae > Miichthys > Miichthys miiuy. The sequence goes on from CM071610.1 coordinate 18,722,672, forward strand.
ACATATTTTGACCTGAAGTCTGACATGTTGTTGGTGTCTTCAAATGATTTTGTCACTGAGGTACAGTGCAAAGCATTGCAGCATGGACACATTCTTTCAATGCTCTCCATATACATGTGGAGGACCTGCATTCCTTGTAATTAAACCACAACGTAGAGTCATAACACACAGATCGATGTCCTATGTAGTTACTATTAGTTAGTGTACGTTCTGTGGCCTTGGCTAGGCGCTGGATGCCAATGGCAAAAATCAATTTTAGCTGCACAGATACACCAGCAAGCATGTCACGCGCAAACACACACACACACTATGTATCAAGCGAGCAGTTCAGGTAGTTGCGGAGTGTGAAGTGGGAAACTCATCAGTCAGGCAGTAGATTCCAGTGCAGGGCTACCGGTACAGGACTGGTTGTTACAGGTGCCATTACAGCAGCACAGATCTGCTGTTAGTGAGCTGCCAACGTGAGTAATGCTTCCCTCTTAAAGGTTCCACGTCCATTACACTGTAGGATCCAAATGATGTTCAACACAGAACAAATAAATAGTATAAAATGCTTAAAAAAATGCACCAAAATGCTTCCTTATGTTACTAAAAATTAAAGGCAAAGGTGTTTTGTTATTAGTAATTTGTTCAAGACTAAAATGGTTTGCTTAACTGCACTTGAAGGTACATTGACTGGGTCTGCATGATACCCATACAACAGAATACTTTGGCTCAAGGCTGAACACTTAAAAATACAAAAAAATCTATACTGACTTAGGTTTTCTTGTTCTTGATATTAAATGTCTCTCGTGATAATTCTATCAACTCTGCAGCTGTTTTGAAGAATTTATCAGACACACTAATAAGTTAATCAATTAATCATCCGCTCTGTGTTTTATGTTGCTCAAAGGATCAGCCATGTTCAACCTAGCTTGGCCCGTGTGTCTTGGCTGAAGAAAAGGACCTGCAGCAGGATGGCCACGTCGATTAGGATCTGGACTAAACCGCAAACCCAGAACTGAGTCGGGCTTTCATTCATCACAAAGTAGGTGGTCTTGAAGACATCGCCGGCCGTCCACAGCAGCACCATCTTCACACTGGAGCAACGGAGACACAGAGAGACACAGTGAAGGTGTGAGGACTGAGAATTAAGAGGTTTTCTCTTAAAGCAGTAGTTCAACATTTGGGAAATACACTCTCAGCATTAAGACTGGAAAGAAGGGAAAAGAGCTTGCCCAGCTCTCTCCAAAAGTGAAAAATCTGGACCAGCTTTTTCTTTTACAAAGCAGCAAAACAAGTAAAAGAAGTGTAAGTTCAGTCAAATAACAGCACTTTGCTCCTTTCCTCATTCATCCATGAACATTTAACAGTTTTGGAAGTGTTTTGGTCTTGATTTAGTTCTTGCTGTAGAAGAAAAGACACAACAGGAGGGCAGGGAAAAAAATCTGTGCAGAGTGTGTAGTAAATACCGAATTCATCACACCAAGAAAGAAAAAGAAAGACACAAAGAACAGAAGCTGAGAAGAAAGACCTTGAAGAAGATACCAGCCATCCAACATGCCAAAGGCCTGATGCCAACACAATACCTCTTTTGACTGTTCCTTCTTACCACTTTCCTTACTTTCTGTCGGTGTCTTGACTCATTTACTGTTACTGTTTTAACTCCTACCCTTCACAGCCTCTGCCCTCACTCCTCATTCCACCTAATCTCTGCTCCCCCCTCCATTCTCTGCTCTTGCTCTTTGGACAGTGAAGTCCCATAGGTATGAATGTTATATAAGTTTATTCTTTTTATTGGGGATGAGTGGGCCTGGGGACGGAGCAGGACCATCAGTCATCAATGGGACATACAGTGAGGGTCAGAGGAGTGAGGGAGAAAGGAAAGGGGAGAGACGGAGACAGAGAGCCTGCAGAGGACAGCATTTATCTAGCATGCAGTAAGGGAGACAGGGCTAAGACAGAAAAAACACCAGAGAGTTAGAGAGAGGGACCTCTGTGAATGGGGAGGAGACCTCTGTGAGATAGATATGGATGATGAGTGTGTATAGGGGTAGAGGCAGTCTAATGAGTATGGGGACAGCTGTCCTGTACTATCCTTGAGCTCTCCTTGCAGAGTCATGTCAAACTCCTAACTCTCCCCTGGGCTCGCTTCAGGCCCAGACGAGGGACCGAAACATTGGCGGCAAACAAACCTGCCCTGGCATGGAAATGAGGACATTATTATTCAACATATCTGGAGATGTACTAAATCTAGACACTGCACGTGGTATTGAAATGTGATTAATAACTGATGCAACCTGCAAACACAGGCTGTGCTGGAGAGCTGCAGGATGTGTAATGATTGAAGTTTAACTGTTACAGTGTTACAATGCATGGGACAGTCAAGCTGCACATCTGGACACAGTGAAATGCACTGACTCAGACATTAAGTCATTAATTGTCACAAAACAAACTGTAGGGGAAGTTTTATGTATTTTTCTGCTGGACAGTGTGGGTTCTGGTGATATGATTGGCCCATTGTTTGTGTGGGCGGGTACTAAAAATAGTTTGTAATACTCTCTGACATCCCAATACAGACACTACATACATTATTATTCTGTGACTATGTACACTATTACTCATTGATGTGATTCAACAGGAGTGCTGAGATAGCAGGACTACCTGGTGCACACTTGCTGCCATCGCAATTGGACCATTTAGAGAAAGACAGCTAATGCTAGTTAGGACTTCGCTGTTCAATAAAAGGATTCAACTATCTTGAATTTCACTGGGCACAGCTCTGTGAAGTTGCATCCATGAGGCTGTTAAGGCTCGTTCTCCATGTCACTTTATAACCCACCAGGAACATTTCAGAAGAGGAGCTTTCTGCCTGCCAGAATTTGATAATTTCTTGGTGTACGCGCATTTACAATAGGTAAGTAGTATTCTGAAAACTGAGCAGATTCTCTATGACGTTTCTGTGTCTAACTTCTGGTCAGTTCGATCTGCTCTGTAGTGCATGACAGATTATTGAGGGATGCCGCGACCAGCCGGGAAGCAGAATGGAAGGCTGATCCTGGGATGCACTGTGACACTTCTGGTGGAATCACAATCATCAGTCATGTAAAAACATCAGATTTCCACACATTCGGATAAAATAAAAGTGTGCACCCTGCTCATAATTTAGTTTTAGCGCACCATGGAGCCGAGCTGCTGACAGCACTGTCAGCCAAAGAGCAAATGACAGTGGATGGCAATAGGCTAGAAGATTGTACCACTTTTTGGTTCATTAGCCTGAGAGTCATCATTGGAGCAGAGAGGGTCACAGCAACCTCTGTCCTGCCTAACAGCCGGGTGCCATGCTCCCCTCCATTACTATCACACTTCTCCACTTCCATCACAGTTAGTTTTGTGCTATGTGGTCATTTGGTGACTTGGTTTGTAAAGTTTACAGTGTGCTGTGATGCATATAAACAATTAAAGTGCAAAGATTTGACAACATGCAAGATGTCTCGTGGGTCTTCTCGACTGATGACTCATTCATCGCTCTGTCATTTACACATATCCTGTAATTCTCACTTGTGACCACGCTGGCCTTTGTTCATCAAAAGTGGCATACTCTTGTTTTAAATTGATTTATTTCCATCCAGATCTACCCTGAATGTGAGATGAAAAAAAAGCCAATCTGCTTTAGTCAACACACAGCTCCCTACTTCTTCCTTCTTTGGTCTCACTGATCCTCCCACTTCAAGTTTAACCGCCTCAGGCTTCGGTAGGAATCCAACTATTTCCACCTCTCCCAAAGGCTGACCAAGAAACGCTTGTTAAGAGCACAGTATGAGTCTCAATGATGTGTTCTGCTCCCATAACAATTTGAACTTTTGGGGTAAACACTGTAGGATTTGATTGAACTGCTCTAAAAATAAGGGCTAAGAAAATCATCATACTTTTACTTCAATCTCTCTGGACCAGTGGTTCTTAGACTGGGTCATGAAGAAAAACTGCAATGGATGGGACAAAAATGCAGTGAAACTACATTGAATGATGATTTATATGAAATATGATTTCTGTGAGTAAATAAACAAACAATTGTTGGATCGTGCTGACATTTCATTAAAATTCAATGTGGATCCTTTTTTATTAGTTGCTTCCCCTATCTTTGTTAATGATTGATAATTGGCTTCTGAATGGGGGCTTGTCAGAAAAAGTTTGAGAACCACTGAGCTGCCAGTACCTCTCAAGGAAAATTCTTGGTTTTTCTTTCACTGAAGTTTTTTTTCCTCTCGGAGTACCCTTCGTTGAACTTCAGATTTCTTGTTTCATCTCTCTCCTTATCTTTTCCTTTCCCTGTGCCACTTTCTTCTTTTCTCCGTTGTCCCGCTCAACTGTCATCTTTACTCTTATTGCCCCTGTCATTGCCTTTACTCTGCTCCTCTCTCCTTTATAAAAGGGAATAAAGTTAGTGACTTTCATCAGCTTCAATCGCAAACCATGAAAAGTCGAGAGTAAAATTGTCGCCATCATATCTTCAGACTTGCTTCAAGACAAAAATCTCATTGGATGTGCCTTATGGACGTCAGTGCATTTGGGGTCAAAGTTAGATTTAGTTGAACTTTCAGTTAAAAATCAGCACACAGCACAGCCTGTCTCTCCGTTGGAAATAATGGATTTTTGGGAAAGCACTGTTGGTTCGAACTTGAAATTTAGAAAGAGAGACAGCCCTAACACTTTTGACTTTTTTAACGAAACAAACAAGTCGAGTCAATGTAGTCATATGCAGTCTGTTCAAACGCTAAGAAAAATATAAGCCTGGGACATAGCCAGAAATCTTGTTGCAGCTACAAATATTAGAGGAGATCTTGAATTCAGTGGAGATGATCTTATTTCTAGCATACCAATGCACCTTTATTTGACTTATGTTTTAACTTTGTCTCTTCTGTCCTTCTCTGCAACCCTCTGACCTTATTCTTTATCCTCCTCTCAGCCTTTATCTTTTGCTACACTCTGTCTAACCTTCCCTCCCTTCCTTCGCCCTAGCTCACCCTCACAAATTCTCTGCTCCCCCATTTGGCTAATTTCTTTGCTCAAGAGACGGCAAACATCATTAACGAGGATAAGTCATTAACAACGTAATTAAGGAGGGCGGGTCATCTGTACAAAAGCAGTCTCTATGGAAGCACAGGGGAATGGAGACAAAACACCAATTTGAAGTTGTTCATCTCTGCCACACGCACGCAGACTTAGATTGTCATGCTAGTCTCATGTAGCTCCATCTGGCAGTGATAGCATTAATCGTGAGACTTGTGGCTCAGTCGACAGGTGATGAAAGATACACAGTACAAACAATTGAACTTGGTCCTGAGTGAGGCTTTGAGCGTCCACAGGGAGAAGGAGTTATTATGGTATTGATTGAGAGTATTGACTGACTGACTACCTCAGTCCTTTACACACTGACACACACACACACACACACACACACACACACACACACACACACACACACACACACACACACACACACACACACACACATCAATCAGCACGTGTCATTTTGCAGCTAACAGCTAATGCAAACCATAAAATTGTTCATTTACATTCCCATGACAGCGGGCATGCACATGTGCATGCACGCACGCACGCACACAAAGAAACATACACACAGATGCCCTCACGCTGACTCAATTCAGTCTCTCATTGACTATTACTGATCTGACACCTTCATCTGAGCCAAGAGGCACAAGGTGTGAGAGGAAATGGTGAACTGTGTACTTCAGGGATGGAAAGAAAAAGACAGGAGCTGAGAAATGGATGAGGGAGGGTGGTGGTAAAACGAAAATGATGAGAGATGGATGACAATGTAGCCGGACAGGGGGACGATAAATCTAGAGAGGGGTCAGAAATGAAACCACCCTGATGGTGAGTTGGGTAGTGACAAGACAGGGGAGAGTGATGGAGAAAAAGAGTGGGGGTCTGATTGCACGGTGTGATGGCTGTGCCGTATGTGGGCCATGCAGTAATTGTGGTACGTATTGAGCGGGTGCTGTCAGGCCAGCTATTAGCTCCTCTAAACGGCTGGAGTGGACGAGTGGAACACTACTACAGGAAACAGTGACATTTAGAAAGAGAGACAAAAAAATGTGAGAAGGAGAGAAAGCGAGAGAAAGAAAATTAAAAGGACATGAGTGTGCCGTGTGTAATTTAGTAATTTCATGTCCCAAAATATGTCTAAAAGTCTTTTTACGAAACAGCAATTCATGGCAAGTCTACAGTAGAATCACTATGAAGCACATCCTCTTGTAAATCTTTGCTTAGTCCTTTCTAAGTGTTAAAATAAAGCTGTGTTACAATATATTGTAGAAAAAGACAGCAACATGTTCTTGGACAAGTTCTCAAAACTCCAGATTATATTCAATGATAATCATTTTGAATACTCCAGAGTTTGCAAAAAAACAAAACTGATTTGTCTCTCCAAAATTTGCACATCATCTCCAATATGGTTGAGTTTGAGAGACACCCTGAAGAGTTTCTGATCACAGGTAGCGCAATGAAGAAGGTTTTTATGAGTTTATGAGAGGCGTCAAACGAATGGACAGTGTGGAACATCAGATCCATTTAATAATAGTGATTAAACAATTCACTGACTAATAAGAAATGAATACATGACCACTTTAATGATCACTTACTCTGTGGAGTCATTTTTTCCAAGTAAAAACCAAGTGTTTACAGTTGTGCTACTTGTGTTCAATTTATTTCACTGTAATTTGAAAGTCTCAGTCTCAGTTTTGAGACTGTGGGTCAAAGAAAATCACATGACTTTGGGCATTTTACAAACTGCATAAATAATGTATTAATCCCTCCACGAAACTCTAAATTAAAATGATCAGAAGTTGTATCCCTGCACAATGTGCTTCGCAGGCAAGCACTGGTCACACCCATAGATCCTCATTTTTTTCTCTCTAGTCGAGATTCTAAAGTAACCAGTGCATAAAACAACAAGCAGGTTCAATTTAATTTCTTTAAAGTTTGTTATAGCCATGTAACATTTGTAACAAGAGGAATCTGACAGCTAACAGGATCTCTGTTACTGAAGCTGATTAATTTATTGCAACAGGTATACCTCATTAGAACAGGTTCTTAATCAGATTTACTCTTCTGTGTCCTCTTTGCAGCTTTTGACCTCGCTACAAATTACTCAGTGCCCTCACCTCCCCAACACCTCTCTGCTGGTTTATGTCTTTTTTTGTATTCACTCCTCACACCCAACCTGCTTCTAAATCTTCATCCTCAGCCCTCCTTCCCTTCTCTGCCTCTACTCCTGTCAACTGCTGTCTCGTTATCTTCTTGTCCCAGACGCCTGCCTTTCACCATGTCCACTGCCCAAGGGACCACTGGATGGATGCATGGACGAATGGATGGATGGATGGATGGATGGATATTTGGTTGAAGGAGTGAAGGAATAGCTAACTGGAGAGAAAGATGGCTGAAAGTTCTTGCTGGCACAGACCAGACTGCTATCATGTTTCTGTCCCAATGCACGTTTCTGTCCATATATGTAAATTTTACGACTGCAGTTATACAAAGCTGAATACACACTGCTGAGTAAAAATGTGAAGGTGACCATGTACATGACAAAGCTGTTGTCCAACTTTTACAGCACCTTACCTTCCCCATTTATGGCTGAGACACTGCATTGGTTACACTAACACCGATTCTAAAATGGGTTTCAGGTAAGTATACAACAGTTTAAAAGTTTGAAATCACCTGTTATATTGACAAACCAGGCGCCCTTCTTACACCCAATTCATGGACAACTATCATTGCTAGTTTCTGACTTGCTCTGACTGTCCATGTTGGGTAGGTAGCAAATGTTGGGTAGTTCAGCGCATTCGCTCATATGCAGTCAAATAGAGTTATGGATTGAATAGAGATAGGAGATGGTGGAGGCAGAGGGTCCACTGGTCAAATACCTGAACCACAACGATACCTTTGTACTACTTTGTCTACTCTGTGATTAAAATGATTCAGTCAGTAGTATTCCGTAATCCAATTCCAATAACCCTAGACTAATTTTCTATTTCTATTCTGTTACTGTGCACTTGACACTGAAAGAGGAACCTGCTCCTACTCAGCCTAATCAGCACAAATTAGGTGCTAAGCTTCCAGTGTATTTTACCAATGACTAAGCAACAGTAAATATGAATTTAAGAATCCACCAGAGGTATCGTTCTGTCCTTTTAATTGTCAGTCTGGTTAAATCATCCTATAGCATTTTGTTCTGCATGTACAAAATATTACTTTTGTTTGTAAACCCCTCATGCAAAAAAGCATCTAAGAGGGCTTTCTACAACCGAAAAGCATGGAAGATCATTCAAAAAGTAGTCCTCTCAGCCACATGTTTCAACAGTTGTGTAGATTTGTTGGTATTTTTTTGGGTGAATTTCTCAGGTATCTCAGTGGACACACAGCACATTTGAGGAGGGGGCAGCTGCTCACAAATTCAACCTAGAGCAGGCTCTAATCCTTAAGTGGGTAATCACAATTTGTATGTGGGACTCAAAGAGTCTCAAGAGGGGGGTTAGACAGTCCTTGTAATTATTTGATAATAATAATACACAACTCTGTAGGAAGAAACACACTTGAGCAGCAGTGGCTGATGTTTAAAGCTTCAAAGAGCTTCAATCACTACTTCTTCTATCTCTTTGCACACATGCATTGGCATGATGTGTATGTGTACACGCTTTGCGAATCTTTGTCTTCACACGTGTGCGCCCACACATGAGGGTGTGTGAGGTAATTTAGCAAGAGGGCTGTAGGTCTCCCCGTTGGGGGTAGATAGAGAGACGAAAAATCAAAGGGCCCAGCCAGAGAGAAGCTGAGCTGCTCTTAACCCACTAACTATGAATTATGCATGTTGATCGATTGCGCACAGGCAAACAAAGTTCCCAACCTGCCAGAAAAAGATGGATTCTCCTTCACCAGATGAAGTGGAGAGGAGGTGAGGAGAAGAAGGAGTATCACACACAGCTTGCCTGAGGATATTTCAAGATATTTTTTGCAATTGCTTTTTTTGGAAAATGTAAACAAGGCGGAATATATGAGATAGCCTGTTGGTAGTGGCTGAGTCAGTATATTTATTATATCTATAATCTCAAGTAACAGCACTCTATATATCATATTTTTTGTTTCTTAAATGAAAAATCAGTTGTGAACGCTTGTAGGGGGAAAAAAATCATATTATGCAAATAATACTTTAGGTATTTTAATTTAAAACAAATAGGAAATGAAATTTAGTCACCAGCGATACACTTTTAAATTCAGACAGGAATATTTTAAGCAGAGCTCTTTTTCAGTGTGCAATGTTAGGCAAATTCAGAATATCCCCATGGTATGTAATGGATGAAATGTTCATTCCTGTAACCAGTCAATAGGGGGAATAGGTGGAGGTAAAATCTCCATGACATTATTGATTAAACATATACATACACATGGATAGAAACAATAAACCTCTTTTCAGATAAAGAAAAATGTAGCTCATGAACTTCACTTCAGCTCACATTATGATTACACATGTTAACATAACTAGAAACAAGGTACTGGAGTAAAATCATTATTCTGATTCTATTACCTGTTTTGTTACAGAGATAATCTAGTGATGTCCGCAATATACTGTATGTCTAACTTCTGTCTCAGCACAGAAGTATTTGCATGCTAAGGAAGAGCTAGGTCCAAAATGTTTGCACCACAAAATTATCACAGGCAGTCAGTGTTTAGATACCTTTTTCTATTGGTTGACATCTTTTTCAATTCTGTATCAGTGAGGTTCAAGACAAGACAACAGTTTACGTTCCTTTTATGTTCAGTTTATTTAAAAATAGTGAAAATGGTCATAAGTTTTTATCTGCATCTCTATCTGGATTTACATTAAAATTCAAACAGTAAGAGACAATCGTGGGATAAAGGTTCATGAGAATATTGTGAAAATGTTCAGAAATAAGAAATAAGAAAATACTGTAACGCTGATTACTCTTAGCGTTAACTAAAAACTTGACTTTGGCTAAATTAAATTAGTTATGGGCTGTGAGTCAAGCCAACACATGGGGACCGTTTCTTCAGGGTAGCATGAATACTTTAATGTCTGTCTCAACAATAGGACAACTGAGCACTCACCAACATGTGATAAATTATATCACTCCGCCAATATTAACAATCACCTATTAAATGCAAGGTGTATCCTGAAATATAGTTCCTGTTCTGAATTAAGGAAAAGAATACAAATACTTGAATTAAATAATTAAATTATACCAATTCTCTAATAACTTTAAATTTAAAAATAAATCTCATCTTACAATACTTTAAAACAAAAGATCCACAATTGAACTGAAAACATCTACTTGACTGATGAATTTTTGGAAAATATATAAACACTACAACACATGTTGGCAGAGTGTTATATTTTCCTTGTTTTCCTGCTATTTTAAGTCCAAAACCACCCCAGCCACAACACAGAATAATAGGCAACAACAAGTGTCTGAAAATGCTGCTTTCTACTGCTGCATTACAGTAATGGTTTACAAAGAGAATAACAGTTGCTTGTGTCCTTTGGGATTCATAGCTCTACTTCATTTGTATCCTGAGCTGTAGGTACAACATAGCCTTGACATTTAACATAAGTTCACTGCCTTTGGGAGAATAATATAGTACAGGAAGGATTCTCTGACTTACTTTACTTATTTATTCTAAAATGAGAGGTAAAACCATCGACTACACAACCAACACCAAATTGCTTTTCTCCAAATCCCTACCATGTACTACAGAAACTGAGGAGGAAGTGTGAGGTCTCACAACACAGTCTCCTGTCTTGTCTTGCCCCAGGGCAGATAGGACTCTAATTTAGAAGTGAGTGCTTCTGCACTGACTTATATAATGGTTTTGATCATTTTAACTATACCCTGGCAAACACTGTTGTATGCTTTGCTTACACACTACACTATGTAAGCACGGAATGCATTCACACTCTTACACATGCACACATCTCACGCATAGAGACACAAATGCAAAGTACACTGCTTGTTTTTTCACTGTGGGAAGAAAATGTCCTAATCATGATCCAGTGATCTTTTCAAACTGTATTGAAATGATAAAATTAAAATCCATCACACTTTCTGCTCTCAGCTTTTGTAAGGGCTTCATTTATATGCACGCCAACATGTCAGATGTCATGAGATGTCACATTTTTTTTAAATTTCTTCATCGTTCTCTTTCTTCTGATTTTCTTTAAAAAAAATGGAAAATAGCCGCAAAAAAGTTAATCATACCACAGAGCTCAAGGTGACATCTTCAGATTGCCTTGCCAGTTCAAAACCTCAAGATATTAACTGTATAGTTTTACAAAACAGTCAAAAGGAAATTCTCACATTGAAGGAAGATGAGGAGAAACTTAATGGAGAGAGAGAGAGAGATGGAGTGAATGTTTTTGACAAATAAAACATTAAACCATTATTAATAACCAAAACTTGAGTTGGCAGTTTTGGCAAGAACATTATTATTTCTGTTTTTTTAAGCTTTGGTTTTACCAGCTATTATCAAAACTAACAAAATATTATGTGTGGTACCGCAGAAAACTAGCATTGAACTGAACATTGTAATATACCATAATACGTGCTAAAGGTCAGTACATTAGTGTTGCCACTGTGAGCATGTTAGCACTGCTGTCCCTAAGTACAAGCCCCACAGAGCCTCTAGCATAGCTGTAAACTCCTGTATACTCCTGTATGTATGTCAAGTATTTCACTGTGTACCATACGCAGCCACTGTACTCAAACTTACTTCCCTTTTAAGACTCACAGCTCTGATTCACAGGTCACAGGGAGCCTGGAGGTCTTCAAGGTGTCTGCATGATATCCTACAGTGCCAGAAAGGAAAGATCCAAAATGGCCTCAAGTTAATCTCAAGAGAAACGTGAAACTATCAATAGACTGCTACTGAATGGACATGGACATAGGACCACCATTAACAAAGGTGTCACTCAGAACTGAGAGCAAGAAACAACATGCTGACTGTGCAGGTGTGAGCAAGCCCTTTTTCATACACGTGCTAGCTTGGTTTGATTTGGTTTGACGTAGGTCCAACATGGCAGGGATTGGTATCTCAATTACAACAGGGCTACCCGCTTGAAGGTGTGTCTTGGGAGAATGCTGTTTGTAAAAAGTCTGTCTCTCCTCTGCGTTTTGAATGAGAGAGAGAGAGAGGGCAGCGATGTTAGACACATTATTTTCTAATTGGTTCATCACTGGCTATATATTCTAAAGCACAACTCTAAACACTTCAGACAAATACAGCAACCCTGTGGGCAGGTGCCTCATTGCCAGATTTTGTGTGAATGCAGCCTCTTTCTGTATGTGTGTGAATAGCTCAGGCCCACCATCGGTCAAACGGACACACAGACCTGCAGCTGATGAAGTGCAACTGACATCACTGACATCATCAGGTATGCTTTAACTCGACTCAAGAGGTCTTCCTTCTCGCAACCCGGCTCAGCTCATGTGTTTAAACTGGTAATACAAATCAACATGGCATTGTTTGACTTGGCACAGCCAAAAATGTGAATGGAAGTAACCCTAAAGCGGCCTTCAGATGATAAGAGGTTCGCTCTTACCTCATGCTGAGGTAGGGCACAGACTGTAGTGCTTGCAGAGGCAGAGTGCAGTGATATCAGTAAAAATACATTCTTACAAACAAATTGTATGCAACATGATGGAATTTACTGTTGAGCAATGCTGTGCGATGTGTATACCTGGCATAGTTACATACATGTAAGGATGCATTTGTGTTAAGATGTATGTGACATAAGTTTTATGTCCTCTGTAGAAAAAAATAGACTGATATAAGACAGATATATTTGTGTTGCTCCTGAAAACTTAAGTACCTGGACCCTAAATGTTGAGCAAGGTAAGTTCATAAACTATGCGCTGAGTCAGAAAGTGGGGTAGTTGCTCCATCTGATTGCTGACATTTTGCCATGGAGTACTTTTCCTTGTGAGATCGTGGTTTGTTTTTAATGCTGTCTTATAAAGTTGAGTTTGGAGGAGAGTTAAATTTCTTTCATCACTCTCTGCAAGTGTCATTGCTGTGTTATGTCACATACAGCTATTATCTCATTGGTTGCGCTTTGAAAGGTCACCTGGGCTCAAATGATATAATGATTTCTGTGGCATGTATGGATAGTTCTTTGCTTAGTTGGGCGTCAACACCCTCCCCAAAGAAATATAGTGGCTCAGCCAGCGCTAAAGACATTTTTTAGCACTGTTTGGGGGCCTCACAAGTAACAAAAAGAGGAAATGGGAGCTTAATGTGCAGCACAGATGTGATTATCTGTCGTTTTTGCTGACTCAATTATTCATGACGATAAAGAACAATAAATCATATTGAGAAAGACAGAAAAGAAGAGTCAAGAAGAATTACAGCAGAGGAGCTGTCAAAGGAAAGGAAACTAACAGAGATAAATATCTGTTGAGAATGGAAGCAGTACTGCATTTGTCTGCATACTTTTCAGTCAGTGCAACAGCCAGACTGCCACCGTCAGTGTCCCCTCCACTGCACCCACCACTGAGTGACATTGTGAAGGTTGGCTGCTTTGGTGCAGAGAACAGGAGAGGAGGCAAAATAGATAAAGTTTAATGAGAGGGAAGGGAAAAACAGGCGGGCTCCCCAGGCAGCCGAGCAGAGAGTGCTGAGCAATCACTCACACACAAAAACACATTGTTGCTTATATAAACAAATCACAACTTTACTATTCAGTTGTAGCTTCCACCTGAGCAATGAGCACTTTCAAATGCCGGGCGGGTGACAGCATCACATTCATCAGCAACGACCAAACGCTGCCAGATGAAAACCTGGCGTCTTCATAAAGCCGGTGTTTAATAAATGGCTAGAAACAGCTTTATTCTTTGACTGAACAGCGTGGGATAACTCTAAGCAGTGTAGTTACTGCTTGTTTTTGAAATAATGAGGTCATGGAAATAGACTGGAGGGCTAAATGTGCTGAATAGTAAAGTCAGTGGGTAACACACCTGTAGTTTAGTTCACTTAGTCCACATCAAAAATCTTGTTATATATTGGTGTCCTGCTGCAAATGAGTAATGCTGTCTTTTGCAGGAGGGCACTGTTCACACTCAATGTGAACACGCAATTAGACACATTCACACCTGGATGTTGCCCAGGACGACCACTATGTGATCTGATGAGCAGCTCCAATGGAGCGGTTCGAGTTCAGAGCCTCTACCCAAGGGCACCTCAGTTGTGGTAATGAGGACGGGAAAAGCGCTGCCGTTTCACTTTCTCCACCCAAATTTATTGGACCAGCGACGTTCCCGTCTGTATCTCTAAATGTATGTGCCATAATGACTGACAGCACTATTTATAGGGGGGGGTGGAGATATATGACTGCTATTTAAACTTATTTCTGGATGAGGATCTGTCAAAATACATGAAAGATACAAGCTGTTTTAAGCCTTTTCCACTTGGAGTATCAGAGAAAATATTTTGGGACTGATACCCTGGTTGAATAATCATATGAATTATTATCTAGATTGTCTAGGAGTTTATTTCTTTGACCAGTTCCATCAGTGCATGTATTAAATAAATCTAAATGTGCTTTTGATTTTTAGCTTTTGCTAAAATCACAATTCGAGTAGCTCCCTCTCTCTCACATTGTCTATTTTATTGTATCTTTCCAGCATCACTCTACCCCGTCCTCGGTTTCCCTGGAGTGGTGGTGTGAGTGTGAACATGTCCGCACACACATCTTAAGTGTCGATAATGATCAGGGAGCATAATTAGACTGAGTGAGACTGAAAGTGCCCGTGTCTCTCTTTCTAACTCTCCCCCTGGTTTTCCACAACATGCGTCTATTTGAAGGCAATCATTTGGGCAACGTGGAAAAGGTGAGCAGTCCTTGATGAAATGGATCCATATGCTCATCATCACACCTCAGTAATAGGACTCAGGGGAAGCTGAGTGAACAACAACTGTTTCACATGGGATAACATGAGAGGAAGTGCAGGCTATGTGCTGCATCATCATATCTGAAAAACAGTTTGTCCAAGCTTAAGTGATCAGATGGGAGAATCTTTAAGTACATGTGATGAAGGTCAGAAGATCTTAAACACGTTATACACACAGAGACAGGAGTGCTGAATGGGCTGTTTCAACACAGCAGGGTCATTGGTCCAATTAGGCCACAGAGATCGATGGTTGGAAAATATTCATGTTTAAATTACAGTATTTTCTGGAAGGAGAACAGCTGTGTTGCTGTTGGTGGCTCATATTATATTATCACATTACTGAGTATGCAGGGACTTTGCTATGGATCTGAGTTTAGCGAACTAACTCAATCATCATTCATCTCAGAGACCGAACGTAGTGTTATTGCGTCTTTAATCTTTGGCGTGATATTCAATTCAGTAAATGAGTGCTCCCAGGAAGAGCAAACCCAGATGTGCGCCCCGAGGACACTTTATGCGAAATGGGGCATATTACCCTTCCAACAGTAAATCAACTATACTGCAGCATCTTTAAGTACACTACTGCATTACTTGAACACTTCAAAACTAAAGTGTATTCAGGGCTTATTTCTCGTGTTTATGGATGCATTTGTGGCAAAATATGTGCAAGCTTGCCTCAATATTCCTTTGTGTGTTTTCCAGTATAAATGTGGCCGTACTGAGTGACACAAAACATGGAGGGAGACTTAAAAGAAGTGTGGACATACAGTGAATACTACACTATGTGGAGTATATATACAGTAGGCGACACCTTTGTCTCCCAAAGGAAAAACATACACACCATGAATCAAGGTCTTTCTCACCTCTGTCTTTTTTCCCCAAGTGTACAGAGTTTCTATGGTATTCTTATACTCTGGGGAATCAGCAGAAAATAGCACACTAGGACAGAACAATGGAAACGAAAAATAACTCAGTAATAAATCTGCAAAGCCTCAACAGTGTCACAGTCAGAAAGCGCCTAATCTCTCACAAAAATCTTGTCAATCAATAAAATGCGTGATTAACTTATTAATGATGACTTAACTGACAGCCCTCGTGTTAGCTGTGTGGCTTGAGGAATCATAATGTCGGAGTATTTACTACTTTAGTCCAGACTGAAATATCTCAACAACTACTGAGTGGAAATAAAATCATTTATGTCAAGCTCAGGATGGATTTTGATAATTTAATGGTTATCTAATCCCTACAAATTTCAGTCAACGTCACCAATAGAAAATGTTAAATTTGTCTGAAACTTTGGTTTATGACCTACAAAACTAGTTAGCAAATGTTAGCAATCTAACACACTAGCCACAATTAGCATAGTGAACATTGTACCTGTTTTAGCATGTTAGCATTTACACTGTGAACACACATTTAGCTTCAAGTGCTGCTAGCAAGGCTGTAGACTTGTAGTTTTATTTTAGCAGGTTCCAAGGTTGCAAAAGTTTAACATGTTCTTGTGTGATAATAAACTGAAATTATTTAGGTTTTGAACTGTTGGTTGAACAAAACAAGTGTCTTAAACCTGTATTCTTTCTGATGGACAGCTCCTTTGGCTGTCCAGCACAATACGGGTTACGGAACTCAGATCAAACCATTGAACTAGGCAGTGCAATATTTATAAATATATTCAAAAGGTTTTTATATTATAGGTTGTGACCAGGTACGCGGCCATTTTTTCAAGTGAAAACCAAGCGATGCCCAAGTCACACTACATCACACACCAGCTCTGTACTCTCATTGACGTCACTGCAAAATCCTTATTTTAGGATCTACATCAGACTTTGAGTGCATTATTTTTATACTTAATGAATACTTATTCAAACACACACACACACACACACACATACTGTATGTATGATTTTTTGCACTGATGACAGACAAGAGACATAATGAGGAAATAATGATCATAATTAGTATGAGGTTCTGTGCCATTAGGGACGTAATCGATCTCACAGTCCTCTACCTGAGAGGCTAATCAGTATACACACTGACCTTTGCTCACTCTAATTCTACGACAAGAAAAACATTCATAATGCAAGCTAAGCCTTTTGTGCGTCACCCTCTTCACCCTCTTCTACCTCTCTCGTATGTGGGCGTATGTTGATTTTAGAGGGCAGATAAGTTATTATTTTACAGTATCATCATCATCACATTTTTCTATTGTTTTTTCTACTTCCATTCTCCTGCTATTAGTCCGTGTAAACATGAGGTCTCAAAAGTTAAATCAGTGTGTCAGTCTTCATCACTGGTAATGTATTTACCCTCGTCAATGAAACAGACCATTTAAGATTCAGACTTTGAGTTTATCCAACCCTGTTTTTTTTTTTCATGTAGCCTCTAATGATTATAAATTACCTTATTAGCATATTTTGTTCATGAGAATATAAATTACTTGCACTCCCTGAACATTTAGGTTAATGAGAGCTCTTTCAATGTGCTGTTAGTGAGCACTATTAAAGTCCTGTGGGAGTGTGCCACTGTATGCCAGTGTAAGTACAGTGAGTTATGAGCCTTCTGCAAAGCTCTGCCTGACCTCAAAATGTGGTATACCTCATGCCTTTGGTGGAGTGGTTTTGGAAGTTTTGCAGCAACTGCGGGAGGCCCAGCATGGCCTCAAACATCACGGCCAGAGAACCCAGCGTTTCCACAAACACAGCAGAGTCCAGCAGCAGCAAGGTGATGACTGCACACAGCACGGTGAAGCCAAAACAGAAGAGAAGGTAGTCCTCGAAAGCACTCCACTTCCAGAAGTAACGGAAGTCCAAGTCTGGAGGGGGGAGAGAATAAAGCAGATAGAGAGATACAATTTAACTTACGCTCAATACTTGTTATAAGTGTTGTTTACAGGGTGGAAAAAAACTAAATTGAACAGATATGACAGAGCAGAGAGGAAACCTAAAGCAAAGTGAAGACTGGGGAACAGTGTGGGAGGATATAAAGGAAAGAAAGCAGACAGGAAAGTCTGAAGAGATGATTGAATGAAGAGGCAGAGTCATAGTGAGGAAGCGTGTGTGTGTGTGTATAGTGCTAGAAGGTGAGAAGGTGCTTACAGTATGTGAAAATGGAAACAGAAGAGAAATAGTGACAGGCAGAGATTGAAGAGGCGATATAACGGAAAATGTCGGGAAGAGGAAAGAGCAGGAATCAGTGTTTCATTAAAGGATGTATAAAAATTCTGCAAAGACAGCACTCTCAAATCAATATTGTGCACATGCATAAGTGAATGGAACAAAGATAAATGAGATACTCCAAAGCTTTTACATTTCTATTACTTTGGAATAACCTGGCCTTTGGCGCGGCCAGGCTATACATTTAGAAAGTTTATTACCTTTGGTATAAAGCCATCTGTCCACTGACACAACTCTATTTATCATGTGAGGCTTTTACAAGTGTGGGAGGCAGTAGCTCAGTCCGTAGGGACTTGGCTTGGGAACCCAAAGGTGGCTGGTCCAGCACAGACCTGGGTACGAAGTGTGGACTTGTTTCTCTGGGTCCTGTCCATGCATATCTGTGTATAATAATAACAATGCAGTGAAATTGTATTTCAAAGTCTTCTCCTTCTGCACTTCTCTGAAAGACCACTGCTGCCTGAAGCTCACACTAGGGACTGAGAGTAGTTAAGAGTGTGATTTTGAATTGGAATTGAACCAACATTTGAATAGGCGCAGTGTTCCTGCAATCTAAAACAATGTCTCTCTTCTTGTCCACAGCTCAGAGGTGGGTTCAGGAGCTGCCAAGCAAATCTTGTGGCTTGTGAGGGGAAACATTAGGCTGACTACATCTACATTCTTCACTCGTCACCATCGACCATCTCCTCGATGGACCATAATGTGAGATGATCAACGATCTCTCATTGCTTATGTATGACCAAGGAGCTGCTGGAAAACCAGCTGACATCAGCTAAAGAGGATTGATGGCTAAATAAGAGCACGTTAGTTAGTGTGGGGACTCAAGCGTGACGCTGCATACTGCACGGCACCTGACTGTAACATGTGCTGCTTTTACCTTTTACACTCACTGAATAGGCTGCACCACATCTATTATGAGCAAAAATATGTGTGCGTACTGTGCATTTGCACGTGTGTCCTTAAATTTCTATAGAAACAAGACAAATGTTGACAGCAAAAACTGATAAGAAAAAGAAAAAGAAAGTTTTAGGACTGTTATAAATTATTTTCATTTTGATTTGATTTAGTTTTTAATCAACACATGCTGTAAATGCAACATCCACTGTTTGATTCTCGCTGAGGACCACTGTTGCTATTCCCCCCTCTCCTCACATTTCCTGTCCTGTATCCACTGTCAACTAATGGATAAAGGCAAAAACAAAACAAATGAAATCAATCAAAACTGTTGGTAATAATTCATTTCTTGTATATCGATGAACTACTTAAGCAAATGACCGCCGGAGTGTTCCGGCAAGAGTTTGTTCTGGATTGTGTATCAGGAAATGTATAGTGCAAAAGCAATTAAACACGTAATAGATTAATGTATTAATTCATAGAAGTGTGGATCTACTTCCTTCTCTAAATGTTTTATTGCTGTGAAATTACATTTTTTGACTGTTAATCAAATAGAAATGAATAGTGTTAAAAAAAAAAGACTTTCAGCTTTTGAAGGCTGTGACAGGTACAGTATTTGTGTATCTGCACGATAAAGTAATTCATGACTGACATAAAAAAAAAAAAAAACAGTTAACAGTTAATTACATCCCTACTGTTCACATACAGGTATAATGACTAACATGTTAAGGTTTACATCTGGTGAGCTGAAAATCTTTAATCATCTAAACCTTTGAAGAGGTTCTGCAAAGGCTTGCCAATGAGTGATGAGAAATACTCCATCACCTCTTTTACTGAAAGAGTGTTTTTAGTTTGAAGTGTTTCTGTGTCTGGATGGGGTCTTATATATTCATATCATCTTACATGCTGTACATATGGTACCACAAAGTATTCAGTAAGCACACACACACACACACACATCCAACACCAGGCTGGAACGTCTCCCATTCCACTCCAGTGAGCTGCATCTGCTGCTGAATCCTGGGACAGACAGAGTGAGACATCTTGTAGTGAATGCAGCATGGCTTGTTTGTGGCAAACAGCGAAACGTGATTAATAGCTTCATCACCCGGAGACAGAAAAGACACATCGCCCACAGCTGACAACACACATGCGAGGTGGGAGAGGAGAGCGGTATAACACAAGCACACACACACGCTTCCTGACAAATATCAACTCTCAGGGTATGACTTATGTCTGTGCTCAACGACAGAAGCCAAAGAGCTGGAGACAGACAGCCTGGCACACTTATTCACGAGTCCCTCTTCACTCCTGATGCCCCCTTTATACTTCAACACACCATCAAACCTGCAGCCACTGGTGGCTGGCGGAGGCAGACTGGAGAGTCAGGAGAGGCTTCCCTTTATCAGCAACATAAAAGACTTTTCATTTCCCTTTGAATGAGGCCAAGATGGTGAAGTATAAACATGCTGACAGCAGCAACAATGAGAGTAGAGGTATTTCAAAACTACTGTCAACTCTTCAATATATAAAGCCTCCAAAAACACACTAAAGACACCAAAAACACGACTCTCTTGTCCTCTTACCAAGCAATCCAATCTATTTCCATGAATATGGCAACACACCCACTTTCCGTCTCTCTCCCTCTCTGTCTCTATCCCATTTCCTCTCTCACAAATACAGCCTTGTATGTTTACCTGCATAATCAAATAGCCCGGAAGAGTATAATGAAAAGAGAAAGCGATGCATCATTCATGGAGTCATCTCTTTTATTTGTCCTCCTCTAATATCATGCATCATCCCAGACTCCCTTCCTGACCTGCTCACTTCTTTCCTCTCACTGTTTCAGTCTCACAGACTAAAAAATTGGCTTCACAGACACACACACATACACACACCTCTTTGTAACTGCTGTCCT
This sequence comes from Miichthys miiuy, assembly GCA_036365135.1. Classification (NCBI taxonomy): domain Eukaryota; kingdom Metazoa; phylum Chordata; class Actinopteri; family Sciaenidae; genus Miichthys; species Miichthys miiuy. Next base: position 18,743,620 of record CM071610.1, read on the forward strand.
GTCACCCCAGGACAGGACAGGTGGCTTTGCCTTTTCCAAACAGCATCCTCCTGTCTGGTGTTTGTCTGAGGCCAGGGCCATACTTCAAAGGCCCCAGAGGACTCTGGAGTGCCAGGAGGAGGCGAGACACTCTTTCTCCACACAGATTCTTTGTTTACACAAAGCCCATTCAAGATCAAACAATTCAATTACTAAATCGGGCGAGGAAGCAGCCCGAGGAAGTCAATACCTGCGTATGAAGCTATTCTGGGAGGATGTGAAGTTGCTCAGGCGGGATAAGTCAGTCAGTTTATGTATGTGTGTGTCTGTTCTGGTGTGAGAATCATGACAGCCTTAGTAGGTCTATCTGGGGTGTAGCGTTATCAAGACTTTGTTTTGGTGCTGTTCGACCTTAACTCACACAGGCTGCGCAGAGGAGGGAGAGGATGATTAGAGAACGGTGGAGAGGATGAGCAAGTCGGAAAGATGTGCCTTGAGGCAGTAAAGTATATATATGGAGACTAAACTCTCGAGCTTCCCATCAGGCCGAGCGAAGAATGCACTCTCTGACACTCTAAGACAGAGACAAGGATGGACACTGGCAGCTAGAGAGCTTCGAGATGTGCTGACTCAGCACTGTCAGTCTGCAAGCAGAACGATTCAGCTCCGTGGAGTCCGCTCTGTGTATTTTAAGACGCGTGAAAGTTGCTGTTTGACATCTCTTGCTGTCTGTCGGTCTGGTGGTCGGCTCAGTGGTCAAATCTGCAGATTGGTGCGGCTTCTTGTAGGAAATGCAGGACGTAATGGAAATTTTTGTTTATCATGATGGTTAAAAATAAATCAGTTTTTTTTTTTTACAGATCAGGCTGACTATGTAAGGATCCAGAAATGGTTCATGGGTGATCTTACAGTATCCATGAGCTGAACCTGCAGGCTGTATGTGCTGCTTCAGCTCACAGAGTATCAACAGCACAGACGCCAAGAGAAACCTCTAATACCCTTTTGTCAAGCCTTAATAGGGACCCTACAGGCGCTGTGCAGTCACTTGGACGTTCAGAAAGTCACCGAACCGTTCTGAACTCTCTCTCTCTCTCTGACAGACTAAAGACCAAGACTGTGCTTGTTTCTGCAGCAGGAACATAAAGGGGGTTCATCAGCAGAACAGGACTGAGGATCCACAGCTCTCTGTGCCTCCTTTCTCTGTCAGCTCTCTGAATAATACAGAAGCTCCTAAAATAATGTCCACTCATTAAGATACTGTGGGAATGTAACACACAGAAGCACACACAAGAACAAATTGCCTTCCCATTGGATTTCCACAACTACCTTCTCTGCTAAAACTTAATTTATTAACACAAATATGAGCAATGCTGACTGAGCATTCGACTGCTTCTCCTTGCAATTTCTGAGAAACTTTACATAGACTTCTGATCACAAAATCATCACTCATTTAACAATTATACGAAATTAAGCAGGACACAAAGCAGTCAACACATTGGCAAGTCAGCACACACCTAATTAAAGTAAACCAATAAAATGGACATTTTAAAAAAACAAACAAACAAAAAAAAATCTTGTTATAATTCCAGAAATGTTTTGCAACCACACTGTTTCATTTCATTCTCCCTCCCTCCTGTTCCACTGTTCACCTGCTTCCCAGCAGAAAATAATTTTTAGAGGGAATACTGTACAATGTCAGACTGGACCGGCCCTGTATAGAGAACGGACGGCTCGGGTCCAGCCATGTGTTAGAGAGGTTATTTGTGGTAACAAGGACTGCTATTTCTGGCCAAATTCACACCTGGCTGTAAACCTTTGAGTCTTGAGTTCTTGAGAGCTTCCAAAAAAGTTTTTTCAGCTAAAAAAAAAGCACAGAGTAAACTTTCTCATTTAGAGCCAAGGCACTAAAAACTTACAAAATTCTTAACAATGTAATTAATGACTCATTTGCCGAAATACTGAAAAACAAAATAGCTTGAAATGTGTGTGACAGTGATAAGAAATGAAAAAGTAAAAAAAGATAATGCAGTTAAGGTAACTTTCAGAGGAATGCAGGATTAAGATAATACTTTGAGTTGCTGTATACTCAGGGCTGATCCTTTTGGTGCAATTTGCTACAAAATGAAAGTTTCTAATCTCATCTTGATGACATACACACACTACTGTGCAAAAATGTCTGCACACACACAGTGGAATAACAATCTCCAGTGCAATTACTGTAATTCTATTATTTCTTATAGCTTCTGTGTATGTTGGCATGAGGAAAATGAGGCATATTGTAATAGGCTGCACTCCACATTATGTATTTGAGTTTTCACTTGTTTTTGTTGCATAATCTTTTCAGTTTACACATTTAATCCAGTTTTGGATTTGTGGCTTCACTGCTCAGTTTGTTGAAAGTACATCCTCTATTTTTATCTTTTATGTGCAGTAAATTAACAAAATAAATTAAGTTGTGACAGAGAGCCACATGTTTCTTCAGTGCAGTGGTCTCTAAGCTCTGTTTGGTCACATCCACCAAAACAAAACAAAAAAAGCCTCTCTGCAACGTCTGATGCATATCTATTCATAGCGTCGACTGGCACATTCATTTGCATAGTATTTTGTGTATTATAAAAGTCACTCACCCAGAAACATCCAAGTAATACATTCACAAGTCAAGAGTTTCACAGTTGCCTGCTTGAATGCCTAATGGTGAGGCATTGTGTGCCTTTGAATAGAGGTTTCCCACTGGCAACTACAAAGAACGTGCTCTAAGCTGCAAGGTCGAAAGGTAAGATGAATGTGGTATTAGGGAAGTGCGCTTAGCACAATTATTTAAGAGGTCAGGAGCAGCTCCTCACAAAAAGAGAGAAATATACCTCCATCTGACTCACAAAAACACAAACAAAACCTAAAAACAACATCAACGATAGCATTTATATTAAATATATATCTCCCTCCTCAGCCACATCATCCCATAGGCTAGCCCCTGCCTCTAAGATTATTGCTGAATTGCTTTAGATTGGAAACCTGTGCTTTCATTTAGGTTGTCACGGCCGTAGATGCTACTGAGCTAACCAGGTATGCTAGCTTTGTTGTTTATTCGATTGAGTGTATTCAAGACTTAAATCTAAAATTAACTCGTAAAATTTCCTATCAAAATGATAATAAAATCACAATTCATAATGTCTATGAATAATGTGCTCTATATATTTTATGTTATTTATTTTATTTACTGTACAGCTACTATATATTTTACTCATATTATTTTGATTATTTTATCTAATTTATTAAGTCATCTTTCCATTCATTACCTCTCATGTATGGCATGTTTTGACAGCCAATTAAAAATAATGAAGTAAGAGAAAAAGACAACAAGCACAACGTTATGATTTGAGAGAGAGAGATGTCTTCTGTTGTGAATACTTTTTTGTCAAGAACACTATTTTCTCTGACTTTCTGCTGCAGCAGCACTTCTGAAAGACGGCAGTTTTGACCTTGCGAGTGAACCACAACTGTGTTTCTACGACTGATTGCTTCCTTGACGAGTGTACATGTGTGCTCTTTCTAGCCTCTTGACCCAGATGACACTTAACTAATGACCTCCACTGGCATTAACAATCCACAACAACAATTCTGTGGCCGCTTGACCTCCGTTATGGATTCAACATTCATACCACTTTCATAAAACAGCTCCATACACAAGTCAGAATATACACTCCTTCACTGACAGGGTCTGAACAACCTGTGCATTATATACGATAGGAGCCATGTCTGTGATATTGGATAGAGACAGACAGAAAAGGTCTATTCAAACATTTTTTGCAAACATGCTGGTGAACATGATGACTAGAAGACTGATGGTTCAGTCTTGTGCTTGTTTCTGTGTATCCTGACAGAAAGCCATATATCAATCAGTAAAGTGGTTAGATGACATCTCCACACCTAACAACATTTCTTTCAGCTTCAGGTCCGTTGACAGTTCTTGCGTACCATCAAATGTACTCATCCAGCACCACCATCCAACCTTTTAACATTCATTCTCACTCTAGTGCCTCTGTCCACTTTCATCCCTAAAAGTCAGTGGGCCGTGCCTGCAGCTCTGAGATAAATGAGAGTGAGTCACGGGCCAGCTTATGTGCATACAGTAAGCATTTTCCTTTGCGTTGGAATTTGAATGTGTGTCCTTTTGTGGGCTTGTGTAAGTCTGAGAAATAAATGAAAACTAATTGATTGAATTGAATTTTAGTGGAATCATGTCATGGTATTATGTTAAAGGTCCAGTGTTTAGTGGCATCTAGTGGTGTAGTTGCTGATTGCAACCCCTCACCATCTTCTTTCTACCATGAAGGGGCCACAAAACGCCTAAAAACGTGAAAGGCTCTATCTATAGCCAGTGTTAAGGTAACAAACTTATTATTTTCAGATGATTATACACAAATGAAAGCTTAGCATATTATAGCATATTGTATTCAATTTCTGCCATATTCTGTTAATAGAGACCCCTACATCTTACACACTGACCTTTAATTCTAATAAAAATAGTTTCTGAGTTTCTTACGTTTTTGTTATTGTGTGAAGCACAATGCATTGCATTGGGTATCAGTTCATTATTTTTTAACAATGTTTAATATAATATCAACATACACAGTAAATAGATAAATAGCTATAGAAATGCAGCATTACAACAAAGACTCACAAAGAAGTAAAGAAAATAACACTATTAACAAATTCTTAATGAAAAAAAAATGAACTCATACTTTATATGGTGAGGTTCTTAACTGGAAGTGAATATGGTATATTGATATTGATCTTAACATTGATAACATGATAATAATTTCATCTACGCATACTGTCCCTCTCTAGGCTAAAGTAAATGTTATTGCAATTATTTTTAGTCTCTTCTCTTCATATGTTTTGTTAGGATGAAATAAACCTGAGGATATTTAGACTTCATCCAAAATGCAGACAACAAACTGTTGTTTCACCAACTGATGAGCAGCTGCTGTCTGAAAGAGTGGCAGTTAATGTAATTTATCCCTGCATGTCATATGTCACACTCACTATCTCACTTAAAAAATGTTTTTTTTTTCCCCCTGTGGTTAAAATGCACCACATGGTCAGAGCTTATGGAGTCTGTTTGGATCCACTTTGACATATTGACTCACAGACCTGGAACACTCAACAACACAATGGGACTGTGTTGAACCAGATTAGACTAAATATAATGTGGAAACTCAGATCCTGGTCCTAAAGAACAGAAAGGACAGAAAAGACTCTCTACCTCTTTTTTTGAGTTCTCTCTTGCTGCCCTCCTTATAACTATCTTTCCCTCTCACTCTGTCAATCACAGCGCCTCCCCTCTATCTCCTCCCTGTACTCTTCTTCTCTTACATCTATCTAGTACTGTAACTCCCAGTAAGCAGAGTAAGTAAATCAGAGATTTAAAAAAAAGCCCTTCGTTGGCATTGTCCTTCTCTTGTCCTGATAGCAGCTATATAAGCCTCTGTATCTCGCCTCGCATGCCAGCTAAAACCGTAAATGTCTCAAATGTTTTCAAGATCACACAAGACCCAGTATGTCCTCAGGTGGTTTGGCCTCAAGTAACTTCAGTGTTCTGTTTTTGCTAGCTTTGGATTGCTGTCAACAGTGAAATGAATGTTGATGTTGATTAAACAAAAAAAAGTGCTGCTCTTCTTCCGTCTCGTGTTTTTCAAAAGTTTTCTGTTTATCTGAGCCATAGTTTTCTTATTTTTGGGTGTTAGTTGTCTAACTCCAAACACTGAGGCTATTTTCATCTTCATCCATGACAGATCAGACACCTAATCATCGTGCTACAGTTTCCCCAAGTCATTTTTAATTCTGTCATGATTTTGTTAGGAAACACACTGACAGACTCATTTTCAACATCATGGCTGAAGGAACATCAGGAGGTTCAGACAAGGCAAAACATCCCCGACCTCACATATATTTTTTCTTTTGCAAACTAGCTCTTTCAAAACAGTGTTGGCAGCTCATGCTGTCAGACTCGGGTTGTGAATATCTGTTTGATAGCAAAACATCTGAGCAGTGCACTGACACTGAGCTGAGAGTGAGCAGGAAGTCCATCTTTTTTTTGTAACTACATATAATGCAGCCCCTCGTCAGTATGTGATCAGAGAGTCACATTTTTATTGTCCTGGCTCCACTCAAGTACGTTGGATTAGAAATGAAACAATAACTATGAGATTAAAGTGCTTGCTTTTTAGCTTTAGGATAACCATGTTTAATACAGTTCTGCAATATAGGGGAATGCAGCAGGATGATGAGAAATTTTTGTGTCCTTGTATTTGCAAAAGCTTTTGCATGACATCAGTCAAAATATTGAGCCACTTCTACCTTATCTTATTGGTGAATGCGACAACTGAAGCACTCGGACTTGCAATGTGTTTGTTTGAGTCCATTGCAGAGCTGGGCTGGCCTAGATCAGGGGTCAGCAAATAAGTTTGGACCCGGGCCAATTTTTTTTCTAACAATTCCATCGCGGGCCATGACCATGCTTTCCTACTGGAAAAAAAAAAAGGTTTTCTATTTTTTCTATTATATTAAAAATAAACGTTATTTAACTTTAAAAATGCATTTAATGTAATTTAAGACATTAATTTGCTTCTATGTGCTGTTATTACGCCCACTGCTGCATCTCCTGGTGTCTGTCATGAAACAGGCAACCTGCCTAGCAACCTGCCATAACTAATGGCGCAGATCTGTTTCCCCATGCCGCTGATGTGCATTCACATTTTTTAATTAGGCTATTTGATATTTGAGCCGACCTTGTTTGGTTTTGTTTTGTTTTTATTTAATGAAACATATTTGTTCACGTTGTCCGTTGCAAGAGGGACACAGGACACTTTTATTTTCCACAGGTTACAGTGCGCACGCGTATAATTAGCGTTCCAACCTGTGCGTCAAGTGAAGAGGCTGCAAGGATGTTCTGGCTGCTGTTTTGTCACGTTACTTATCAGCTACTTTTCAATAAATGTTGTGAAATCTGTGGAATTGTTGTATTTTTGACAGAAAACATGAGGTTTAAAAGATATATTAAAAAAATATATATATTTTAAAATAAATCAACGTCATCTAGCGGGCCAGATATAATTGATGGCGGGCCAGTTTTGGCCTGCGGGCCGCTAATTGCCAACCCCTGGCCTAGATCCTCAAGAAAATTGCAAGTCAAAATTGCATTTACAACGTCAATGAGAGGATGAAGCAGAACTATCCTCCCTTAGATGAGCTCCATGGAGATAAGGAGCAGATCCTGCTCTGATAAAAAAAACCTTTTTTTGTTTTTGAGTAGGATGTTTGGCTACTTTGATTGTAGCATACATAAAAGGATTCTAAAAAAGGGTTGGTGTGGTGGACCATGGCGCTGAGAATGATAACTTGACAAATTGCTGAGATGCAGTGACCTTGATGATGAGAATGTAGTGCTGGAGTGGAGTGGAGGGAATTGAAGAGGTGAAGCATCGCTCGAGCACTCATGCTGGGAGGGGATGATGAAAACAGAAGAGGAGACAATCAAATTAACTACACTTGGGCTCTCTTGTTCTTATTCTGTCTCCCTCATATATTCTCTCTGAGGCACACAAACATAATGCTACACCTCATGATGTACCTACTGTATATTAAAAGTACATTGTTTCTCTTTCCCCGCCTGCTTCTTTGAGACAGACAGACACTGACACAATGTTAAACCCAGCTGTGTGTGAAGGTGAGCTGGTCTGATAATAATCAGCTGTCGACCAGATGGAAGAGTTGGGCACTCCAGATAAGGACACAGCCGCACAGGGGACCAAAAGGGGTCCAAAGTATTTATTAGGGTCTACAAGGTCAGACATGTTATCAATGGAAGGCTTTCTTCCTACACAGATAAGCAGGTGTAAATAAAGATAATGTGTCTGGAAAACAAAGCAGTAGAGAGGAGGCGGGGTGTTATTAGCACCCTCTATGCCTTTTTTCAGATCAAACAATGTGACCTTCATAGCAGAGATGATGGTTTGTAAGGTGGCCTGTCTGTGATGCTAACATTTACTTTTGCTTTGTATTTTACTGTTATTGTATCACAGTCTGAATACAGCCTGAGTAACTAAAACATTATAAGGCAATGACCGCCCAGAGTTTGTCAAAATAACACGTAATTATTGGGGACATTAGGGCACACGTTGACATTCCCTAATACGATAAAAAGAACGGAACAGTGTTCATAAACCTTACTGCTGCAATACATCCATCTCACTAACATGTAGTGTACCATGCACTCTGGTTGTGTGTGTTTGTAAACATAATCTGACATGCTTAGACTCAAGAGTGAAATGTATGAGACAAGATGAGATAATAGCTGCAGAAACATTTTTGGAAAAAACGTTTTGTTTGTGCGAGTTTAAATTTGCACGAATGACTAATCATGAGGTATCTTACTTAGGAATTTCTGTGTGGTTGATGTTGTAAATCATTGAGCAGGCCTCCACGTCTCCTGTTTAGCCACAGTGACAGCAAAGAGCTCTGACTCTGAATGTATGACAGGGACTGTAAATACATATTTATCCTAGATAAAATTAATCTAAATACCTACTACTTAGATAAAAGTTGAGATGTGAGGGAATAGTCAATCAGTAGCTGACAGTGATGATCTTTTGCGAAATAATCATCTTCTGATTTTCAGCATTTTTCAGGCAATTTTCACAAAACAACTAATTTTGTAGAATTTACACTTAACTGCCAACTGTGACATGCACACTGCAATGACAGCAGTAACAACAGAGAATGTGATGTAATAAATGGAATTGGTAAATGATCCCAAAAATCGAGGAATTCATTTTTTTCTGCACAAAACAGAGGATATCTGTATCTGTAAATGTGGTCTAGTCTCTCTCGGGATTTAACACACACACACACACAGAGGCATGCACAGCCACAAACACTTCCTCAGGGTACAATTACCTCGTCACCCAGTCTGAGCTGGCAGTAATTAGCACAGCAGTGCCTCCTTAAAAGTCATTATTTAGATAGGATGTCCATCGACTTCCTCACTACGCAACTGGCTACTTTGTCGGTTGTTACCACCCTGACATCCACAGCAGATTATTGGGGCGGTTTATACTAATATCTTTTTCTGCAAGTATAACAGTGGGTGAGTGGCAATGGCAGGCAGGGGCTAATGAATTAGCTAGCTAAATATTTTACCATCTATGGCAAACAGTAGAGAATAGGCAAAAGGGATTCATGATGAAAAACATTACCATCTTTACACAGTGGAGATAAAGGAATAAGGAGAAGCCATGGCAAACATGACTGCTAAAGGAAAATGCAAATTAGCTACTCAGATGGGTTTTTTTTTTTGTTTGTTTGTTAATATAGTTAGCTGTTAGTTTGAGCCTGCTCTATGAGCAGAAGTAGTATAGCAGAAGCTTGGTGATACAAACCTAATATGAGGTGGCCATGCTGAGGGAATTTATGTCAAATAAATAAGATACATTACATTGGAGATTAAAGTACAGTTTGATTCTTTGCATGCAGGTTTACAGGTTTTCGTCCCAGAAAACTGAAAAACTGCAAAATTGTCATGCCTTTTTAAAATTTTACAATAATAGTAATATGTATTGGTCATGAAATGCAAAGTTTTTCAAATGCAACATATAGCCCAGCTGACAATGTAAATAATATGACTCTCCACAAATATAGAAATAAAACCACCACAAAACAAAATCAGCCTTGGAGTTAACACTGGTTATACTCTGTTGCAAATATGTCTAAATAACAGGGACTGTTTATAAATAACTTTATCAGACACTTCTGACCTATGTTTAGTCAATGGCTCACAACCTGACTCAGACATGGACGTGTCCTGGCTCTTAATGCTTAGTTTTTATAACATGATGCACATGGAATAGGGAGTGAGTATCAGCAAGCTTGTTCTTGCTGTGGGGTTGCATCAGTGTCCACTTGCCTGCTTCAGCTCAGACAGAAGAGATTCATAAGATTGGGAAGAAAAGGTGGGTATTAAATACAGTGGCAAGATTTTGAAGTTGAAGAATGACAAAGCAGTGAAAGAGATGGCTGTCTGCCAGTGATGTTTCATATTTCAAATTCACAAATTCACAAATTCATGTCCACCAAGTCAGGACATGAACTTGGCCCTGGTGTCCACATCGGCAAGAAGTCCGGTCTACATGTTTGAGATTTGTAAAAGCTTGCTTAGAGAGGCCAATAAATTAAAAGGATACCAGTACTTAATATGTAAGTGTATCTGCTACCTGAGTGTTACTGAGAGTTTTGCATCTTGCAAACAGCTTATCATCCAGTGTGCCTACTGTTTCAGTGTCAAGGTGTTAACTACATTGGGGAAATGGGACATGTTTTCCAACGATGCTTCACAGAGTCAGCAGGAGGCACAAATAGACTCATCTGTGCAGCAATGACAAACCTTGAGTACTTAGAGTAGACTACTGGTAGTCTTAAGGGCTAAATACAGTATCCCCAATGCAAATATATCTGTCCACCCAATTTATTTGTTGCTCTATCCTAATATGCCGAGTCAGATCATGTTAATAATCATGATGATCTCAATACTGATCTATATTATTTTAATAACTATATGAGCTGCTTGTTAACCAGCATCGGTGGAAATATTTGACCAGCAGGAACAGTTAATCTCTAATCGTCTGTCTGTTTTTTGTCTGATAGAGCTTCTTAGTGACGTGGGTGTTTTCATTGCCAGACTTGGATATTTGTCATGGTCTGACTTTGCAGGTGTGTGGGCGTGTGTGTGCGTATGTGTGTGTGCATATGTGTGTGTTTGGGTTTGAGGGCAGTCCTGCAGGCACTGATGTTCTCAGAGAGCGCAATGTGACGTGTTGGAGACGAGTCAGAGAAGTCTGCGCAAGTCTAGTGTCTCATGGATGGAACAGTGCCCAGGGCACAGCATCACCTCTCCAATTAGGATAGCAGGAAAGCAGGCGCCCTGCTATCTCGGCTACTATCCACACAGCTGTAAGTTCCTGTTTCGTCTACAAAATATATCATCATTTTAGAGTCTGAAAACTTTATATGAAACGCTAGTTATTCCATGGCAAGTCTGAGTTGTGACCTAGTGTCTCTCAAACTGACACAAGCAGATGTAATCATCCCACTAAATATCCTAACCAACCAGATCATGTATATTTGGCTGGTTTGCCAGAAATTGAATATAATATGGCTAACTATGTTTTGTTTGTTTGTAGCTGAAAATTACCCGAAAATGGGAATGGTTATGTTTTTGTTACCTCAGAATAAGTTATTTATACAGATGGTGCAGGTCCTCCACAGAGACATGTTGAATATTCATGTTTCTACAGTTGCCCAGAATGGACAAACTAAACACTAGCTCAAGATAGGGTCTTTTTGGGCTTTTCCAACATTTATCACCCACTGTACTGGCTCCATCATGCTAGGGAGAAGAGGGTGAGGCAAGGAGGTTGGAGTCAGCCGGCAGGTATGTGTAGAGGTATGTGTCTCTGGGTCTGTCGGTGAGAGACAGAAAGAGTCTCTTAATGAGACAGCCAGAGAGTTATTTAAGTTTGACTCGATCACATTCTTTCTGATCGGGTGTAATCAGAGCATAACACACTGATCAGCGAAATCATGAGAGCACGAAGGAAGGACGGTTGAGGCCAGTCTCATTTAATTTGATGGATTAATGAGCTTAAACCCCACAGGGATCTGTGTTTACCATGGTACCTCCTTGACCTCCTTGTGGAATCAAGGACTAATGTGCATTAACCCTCCAAGAATCATACATGTCACTGGACAATTTCTCTATGCATCGCTGGAGGCGTTTTATAGACACGTGGTACCATGATGCCACTACAATTTTAAATTCATAAGCATCTAAAAATTAGATCTTCTACAGGTCTAGAAGACGCACATATGTTCTGTTTCGTCCCTCCTGTTTCAACAGCTGGCCTCACAGAAAAGCTGCAAACCTCTAAAACTAACAGATGTTTGGGTCCTCACTGGAGGTAAGCATGCAGTGGTAAGAGGAACAGACCAAGCAATCCAAGAAAAAGATGAAAAATAGTACTGCAATAAAATGTGAGAAAGAAAGAGGTGTGAAAAGTGGTAAAATCTAGATAAGAAGGCACATTTTAACTAAAAGAACTGTCAAAGAGTAAGCCAGTCAGCTAAAAGCTGAATGATCTTTTCCGCCACTATATAAGTTTGTTCCTGCTGCAGGCTGCCGTGAGCCACTCTGAGTGCCCTGACAAGGAAAGACTTTAATAACTTGTGACTTTAATAATTGAGTCAGCTACAGTGCAGCTGGTCAGGCTGCAGGTTGCTTCCAGACTGTGCTAGCGGCTAGCAAAAGAGAGAGAGATCATAACCTGTGGGGAGAAAAAACTACGAGTTCCATCAAAGAAAACAAAGACAATAACGGTTTGTTTTATCTTCCACGAGTGAGACAACTGCTCACAAAGTAGATCAAGAAATATACAGGTTGTTAAAAAGACAAAAATGATATGATTGTAAATGATATCTTCAGCCAGGGCAAATCTCATGTTCAGTTCATCTTATATAGATATCTTTATCAGCACATCAGGATCACATCATGCACATTAACAGATGTGTTCACATATCCTGACACCCAGTCAGACACACACAGACACACACAGACAGACACACAAACACAAACACACACACACACAGACACACACACACACACACACGCACACACACACACAGACACACACACACACACACACACACACACACACACACACACAACACACACGTCGGCTCATGTCGCGGAGATGGATGATGATAAATGGTGTCTGTTTGTCAGGTCGTCTCTCTTGCGTTGATCTAATGAGGTGACACACTGTCTTGACTGACGCAACCAGTTCAGCAGGGTCAAAGACAAGTTCATGAATTACTAACCCACATCCATAAATAACCACAAGGTCAGACCCTCAGGGAAAGGCTTCGAAATCTTCTTAATACCAAATGTTCCATTAGAGCAACTTTATATTCTGTTTGATGTGACCTTTTCTCGACCAGTTGGGTCAGTTAAGAGCACATTCACTTATCGTGAAATGTTAAATAAAAGAAGTTTCCATTAAATCTTTTTTGTAAAATAAGTGAAGGATATTTGGGTTAAGAGCTCCTATGAAATTGACTTAATGTTCTCTGAAATTAGATTCACCCACTGAATTCAAAAGACATAAAAGGACTAAAGGACAGCAGCGTTTTGCACGTTTTAGCACGTTTACAACAAATAAACTATACGTGACAGTGTCTGATAGCCTCTAAAGAATGCCATTTGTTTGTTTGATATTTCTTTATCTATATGGATGAACACTTTTTACACCTAATAGGCTGTCTTTCCATTTATTTAAGTACTTTTTAGTCTGTGTACACCCACACAGATGTTTTCTCTCATCCCGTTAGGATGAAGCTGGGTGCGGTGTAACCTGTCCTACCAGGATCAACAAAGCTAACAAAATAATGGAGGCAGATGTCAATCAAACAGTCCTGAAAAGAGGTCCAATCAGTGAAGTGAAAACACGTGGTGCAAGTTTGGAAGGGCTTTAAAAAACATGTTGAAACTTTTATGAAAGGTTGTGTTTTTAGTCAAAACCTATTTGTCATGAAAAGCTCTCTGCATTCATGTGCTTGTGGGAAGGTTATTCATTTGAGATTTGAGAGTGGGAAGCGAAAATGTACAAGTTGTATATTCAAAAATTTGACCGCTACACATAAATTACCACAGTAGGACAAAACTGGAACATAAAATTTGTCCCGTGTCAGAACAAGCAACAAGGTAGACAGAAGGGTAGACTGAGGTAATGATGTACAATGAGGTAGGGGACAACACGAGGACACAGCAAACATTCTGACTTGTCACAGCAAGAACGGCACAAATGTTACTAATAACATTAAAGATGGTTCTGTTCTATTAATGCCCTGAAACTGTAGCAGCTGAGTGGAATTCAGCTGTCATTAACCTTGGTTTATGTATTATATCACACACACACACACACACACACACACACACACACACACACACACACACACACACACACACACACACACACACACTTTGAATGTGTGATCCTGCAGTTATATTTGTCATTTCAGGACATGAAAACAACAAACAGCTCCTGGGGGCCACATGCCCGCCTTAGCTATCAGACAAAAGGGAGAGTCACTACGTCAATTTTCTTGTTTTAATATCCACCAAAATGCCACCGCTCATCCTGCCAAATGTATCACATACTTAAGAGACACAGAAAAGAAAACAGTTTTATAAAACCAAAAGGTAATTACATGACTTATCTTTGGTTTCGAAAAAGTTTTCACATTGCCGGTTTTATGTGACCTTCTGAAAATGAAAAAATGAAACAAAAATTATCACAGCAAATACTCCCTCAGAGGCTTGTTATTTTATTTCCGTTTTTTAAACATTCCACCCAAGTAATCCAATATGCTCGACTGCTAACAAAGCACCTCTCACCTACCTGACTTCATTTGCCTTGCTAATTAAACTTTGCTGTTATCAAGGGTTTAATTAAACACACTTGACGTTGAAAATAAGCTAAATACTTTTTGTGTGTTGTAGGATATGTAAATGGTTGGGTTGCACATTTTGTGTGTGTGTGTGTGTTTGTGTGTCTGTGCGCGTGCTTGTGTTTGTTACACCTGATTTGTCCCACTGCAGTGTTGCAGATAAGGATGAGTGGCAGAGTCATCACATTCTGCACTGCACCATTCAGTAATTACCTTACCGTGACAGTGTATTGGGTCAAAGTCAGAAATAAATGCAGCACACGTGCAGTATGTAAGTGCAAAAGCCTCACCACAGACACAGACCAGGAAATCGTATAAATTTAGCCCCGATTTGTGTCTTCAAATACTGTTAAAGGTCATACATTAATCCGAGGAAATGTACCTACAATTTCAAGTACAAGCACAACTCACTAATATTGTACAAGAATGTCATGTGGATAGTAATGTAATTAGCTCAGGAAGCAGCCTCAAGACTGTGAAGGTTCACATTTGGGTGCAGCCAAGAAAAGATGTGAACTAAAAGTGAAAAGTAAAATGTTCAGCTTTCCCTTACCATCAAGTTGGCCCCAACAGCAGTTATGTGTCTATTGATTCAGTCATTTATTTTAAAGGTATACTCCTGAAATCAAATTGGTTGCTCCTCGATGAATTTTTCGCTGCGTGACAGCCTGAACGATTCCAGTTAGTCACGATTGCTCAGTGCAGAGCAGCATAGAACTGGTGGGAATTTATGAGGCAATAAGTTGCAGGAAAAAGATGCATGTGCTCATTTGTTCTTCACTGGGTTTATAAAAGTCAAATGAAAATTCATTTTGCAACATTACTGACAATGAATTAGCACACTGACCGAGCACACATTCTTTAAAACAATTCCTATCACGAGTCCAATGTCTGCTTGTCTCTAACCTCTCCCAAAGAGGTTATCTGGAGCAAATTGAAATTGCTTTCACCACTTAAGTGCCAACAGTTTTAAGGATGACCACGGGGCCAACATCAGCTTTCAAGAGTCCCTTCTCTTCCTCTGTTTGTGGTCTGGTAAGCTCTCGCTGGCTCCCATAGACAGGACGTTAAAAAGCAATTGTGGCCCTGGTAGGTGACTCACAAAGGCGAGAGATGAGTGTGTCGGATGGTTAAATGTGGAAAAATAATGTAGAGAATATAAAATACACGTACAGGTTACAAATTTTAAAAAAATTTAGCGCTGAGACGTGTTTTTAATAGGCTGTGCTTTACCCAAACAAACCAGTAGGGGAGGATGTTGTTCCACCCTTTGTTGGAAAATCAACTTCTGGTTTCTCAGATCAACTCCTAAATTCTATTAATTTTTAACACTTAAATAATTCACAGAAAACTACATGGAAGCACTAAGAATTTCCTAATTTGCCCTTACTCTGTTTCCCCAGTCCTCATACTCTCTACCTGTTCAAATCTACTCCCCGCTTTCATTGCACCGAGTCTGACACTTTAGCCTGAGGTCACATTTGCCTTTGCACATATTCTCCCCCTCCCTCGGCCCCCTATCGGACTCTAAATCCCTGTATCATAAGGCCAGCGCTGCTAATGTAGCACCCTGGGGCCGCCAGTGGAAGTCAATGCAAAGTCATAACTCTGAGTCAGCTCAGCGTAGAGACCATTAGAACGACTCGGTGGATGAAGCTCCAATTTTAGTCTATAAGTCACCAACATATTACTTTCACTAGGTTCGTGAACCAAAAGCCAGCGATGATAACTCATACCTGACAGCCAATTAATTTTTACCATATATTTCAGCACTAAATAAGTTCAGAACACACTTACCCTTTTAAATATCTACATATTTATGGAGTTGCTGACACAGGTCAAAAACAGTGCCTGTTTTTGCTGACCTTTCTCTCTGTACTGTACAGCACCATCACCAAATTAAAGCAGCAATCAGCTGGATGTAGAGATGCCAACATACACACACACACACAAAAGATACCCATGCTTGCTCATTAATGATAATGAAGGTGACCTGGCTAGAAAACTCTAGTTCTATCTAATTATGTTGATTTTCTCTCAGCTTCCACTTAAATGAAAAGACGACGCTTGACTAAACTCTCCACTTCCAGTGCGTTCATGTTGGCTGGTGTTGGTCCCATAGGTAGTTTGTGCCTTCTTGGAAAAGCATCGTTGATTTTAGATCAAGAGAAAAAAAAAGGTGTGCATAATTTACAATATCAGACAACTTCAACATGAACATCAACAACAAAAAAAGACATTTATGGTACATGTATGTGTGTTTAAATTTCATACAGACAGTTTGTCCAACCTGAAAAGGTGATTTGACGTATGAGAATACAACACTCACACAAGCAGAAAATTCCTGCTCACATGCCATCATTACTGCTGTTCTTGTATTGCTAACAAGAAAACAGGATATGATATGACACTATTACACGACAGTTAAATAACATAAGGAGAGGGGTGCTTCTTGTTTCCTTCTTTGTGAACCACACTCCTTTCAGTCATTTGATCATGGCTCCACCCATTCATTGTTTGCCTTTTTTTTTTTTTAGACAGGGTTACAGCATTGTTTCCTGGCATCAGTGGTAAAAACCAACTTTGTTGAGGAAAGCATTGTGCAAATGTACCATGGTTAGAAACAGCATTAAACAAGTAGGAATGCGGTCCAGCAGGTTTGGGGAGAGGGGGGCAATCAAACACAGGCTGGACTCAAACAAACAAACCTACTTTGCAAAAGGCCAATATATAATAATTTTAAGCAACTTATGTCAAAGCATCTTTGTGGTCTCTGCAACAATGCATAGCTAGCTGAATTTTGCAAAAAAAAAAAAAAGCTCAGTTGGAGCTTCCTTATTTCTTCTGTAAACTACAGTAATGCACCCATGGCAAGAAATGCTTTTACAAGTGTGGAAAATGGGAACCAGAACAAGTGGAGGATGGGGGAAAAGAGCACAATCAGCAGGAACAGAACAGAACAGGTACAAACAAGTTCAGTTTCATTTTCAGCTTGTTTTACTGTGTGTGTGTGTGTGTGTGTGTGTGTGTGTGTGTGTGTGTGTGTGTGTGTGTGTGTGTGTGTGTGTGTGTGTGTGTGTGTGTGTGTCTTTAGGACCTGGAAAAATTAGGTCACTGAGTGGGGAACAGGTGTTGGCAGGCAGGCAGTGGGATCATAGGCTGACCCTGGTATGGCACCCATGGACTTCAGTCTCAGATATCCCGTGTGAAAGGAGAAGTTAGAGGAAGGAAGTGGAGGAGGAGAGGTGGGAGGAGAAGATGAAGGAAGAACAGAAGGACAGAAAGAAGAACAGTGGAGGAAGGTGGGAAAAAAAGAAGTTCGGTGAAAGAAGAGAAAGATAAAGAGCAGAGAAGGATGCTGGGCTGAGGAGAAATGTCAGGAAAGAAAGCTCATGAAAGATCTCCAAAAATAGCTAGAAATCATGCCAACATGTATCTTGGGGAGAAAAAACTACTTTGCATGGAGATGACCCTGATCTGCTGGAAAGACTTAGCGACGGAGCGACTGAGGGAGGAGTGGACAGTTAGGACGAAAGGCTGTTCTGATTTATTCTTGTCCTGACCCCACCATCCCCCATCGTACTTGTGCACTGTGAAACCGGACCTCAGAGAGAGAACGGAGTTGGGAGGGGGCTTGATGTAAGAGGGTGGTCATGCTGCATTTTAGTAACCGAGGTCACAGCGGACAAAGTGAGAAGATTTGAGTCTTAGCAGTGGCTATTGTGCTACATGTATGTGTACAAATTCTGAGCACAGAGAGATATAAAGCATCCACCCTCAGAGAAAACAAGCAAACCACCACCAGTCTCATAAATGTTTGTATTTGCCATAAAAATTTTTAAAAAGTTTAAGCGTGGGTCTTGTTAATAAAAAAATGGCTCATGATGAGTAATACACCACCTCTTTGCTGAAGCACAGATGCCTATGATCATTGCTCTCATGTCCAAACACATGCAATGTCTTGCATTCTGCCCTGTTTGATCAGAGTATTACAAGATTCCATCATTCAGTTTCACTCCTTACACTGGCTGTAATCTAATAAAAAATTGTACTTAGATTGAATGTCTGTCAGGCCATTTGCAAAAGCAATCAACTTGAGCGTCTGTAAAAAAATACAAATTACCCATAAAAGACAGCTCCCTATAAAGAGTGACCCTGAAAATAGTCTTGGATGGGCTCACTCCCTCTGCAGACATCACACACACACACACACACACACACACACACACACACACACACACACACACACACACACACACACACTGCACGATGTATGCTGATATTGTTTTGCTTAATCCTAGTCCTCTCCATCCCCTCTTGAAGATGCCTCATCGACTTTCTCCTTCCACCACACACACAAACACACACAGTCGTGCCAGGAACAGACTAATCTTATGTGTGACAGTACAGCAACTAATATATCCACAAGACATTTGTGCTTTGCCTTGCACTTTCTAAACAGATCTTAATATCTATGACACCATCATTTTCTCTATATCCCTTGGGTTATACCATAACCAGCATACGGCAGCATTTGTTTTCATGTCTAGACAAGGAGCTTAAACTAACTGTTCAGTCAAGAATAAGGCAAATAAATATAAGGTTGCTGGTAAATAACTGGGTGCCAGAGAGAAGGCATTGTGAAATCAGCAGCCTTGCCATCTAAGCTTTACCAATGGCCCCCTCTTTTGGCAAGAAGTAGCAGTTGAAGCATTTGGCATCCAAACTGCTGACACAGAGCAGTGCTATACTGGTATGTGATCTACTACCTTTGAATGATTTGTAATGACACTATATAAAGGACAGTGATTATGTTGTTGTGTCATTTGACACGGTTTTGACACACAGCTGGTTACCTGAAAGTCGGTGTTGCTTGGTGCTAACTCGGTTGGTGTTTTGGACGGTGCAGCAGAGGTGGAGCATGGCAAACATGGTGATGATCATCACCACGCTCTGGAGAAGCAGGGTGAGCTCAAACTGTTTCCCTATCCTGCAAGGAAACAAACATAAACATATTCCAAGATGGAGGGAACCTATAGAATGTAATCTAAAAATAAAGTGTAGACAACAAATTTATATGAAATTTTAAATTAAAGTAATAATAACAACAAATAAACAAGGCAAAAAAAACAAAAACAAAAAAACACCACAGAACACACACACATGACTGTTCTGTTCAATTCTGTGGGTTTTATTACAGGACAAGTCATGTAGGCTATAAACAGCACAGAAAGACTTTATAAATAATACAATGCTCTAACCAGATTCTATAAAAAATCTATTAAATTCTCAGTCAGAGCAATGACCTGTGCTCCCTGATGTGTAAAACCATTTGAGAGAAAGCCTCAAAGTGAACAGCATATGGCACAGATGATAGAATACATCTCATTTTATTCTGTGATTTTTTTCCTATTCCATTAATTTCTGACACCAAGGGTGACCTAAGGATTGACCTTTTAAATCCCCCCAAAGGGGAAAAAAACTAAAGCAAGAAAGAAGCAAGAAAAAGTCTGAAAAGATAGAATTCATATCATATACAAACAAGGCCCCCCGCCCCGTGTCTTCCTCACCAGAAGAAGATCCGCAGGATGTTGGCTATGAGCAGCACCAGGCAGACTCTGGTGGAGAAACCTTCGCTGTTGCTGCTCCTCTGGATCTCTTGGTACTGTGGCACATATGGCAGGGCTCCCCCAAACACCATGAGGCAGGATGCCAGCCAGGACAGCAACGTCCATGAGCCCTCCAAGTCCTCCTCCTGCAGAACCACCTCTTCATCCATCACACTGAGAGACGCTCAGGGGTGTCCAGAGGGGTTGAGAGGTTGCACCTGTGAGACAGCAAAATGACTCTATCAAAATAATATTGGTAGAGTTGTCACTGATGGATATTCTGATGTAACCAGAGGTCAGTAACAGGGCCTGAAATGAACATTCCCAGAGCATTAAAACTTAAGGTGATTACATTTAAATGGCTCAGTTATGTATGGATCAGCTCGTTTTTTTGCTGTCGCTGCTGGCTACACAATACTCTCTCTCACCACAAAAAAAAATCTAATTAAGCAAAGACAACGGTTTTGGTCTAATGACCAAACTTGTGCATCTTTAACATATCTTTAGAGTTAGAGAAAATAGAACTTAGATATTCTTTAATATATACAGCAGCAGCAACAATACAATATACAGGTTTCAGGCGTTTACAATGTGTTAGTACTGTGTACATGACTCTTACTCATTAAAGAGTCTCCCAGTTAAACAGTATCAACCTCTATAAAGTTTAGCTTAAAATACACAGTTACTAAGCACTGCAGTTAAGGACAAACACTTAAATAACACTTACACAAATACTTAAGAAGAAAAGATGATCTTTCTTGATCTTGAGGGTCACCTTGTGTAGGTGGCTCAACCTGTTGTTTCCATAGAAACAAGATTTGTTTGGTTTTGAAACTCCTATTACCATGGCATTTTGTTCAGTGTTGGTAAGGACTTACATAACAGAATACCAAGATGTATGATAACACTGTGTATATATTTATCAAGCTTGATAAATATATACACAATGTTATCATCAACAAATTTTAACACAAATCCAGATTTTCACTACTGTGACATAAAAATGCCTGTTGTTGCTCGAGCTACTGTACATGAGTCAAAATCTCTTTATGTTTTTAGGTTGTATTTCCCTTTCCTACATTTTGTTAAGGTTTCCAGTGCTTGGCAAACCATTCAGACAACAGATTTCCATTTATTATGCCTCTGCTACACTATGACTAATGACTTTCAAAGTTGTCAGATATCTCTGCTGTTCACACTACACATCTTTCCTTCTTGTAATCTGTAGTTTTTCTGGTCTCTGATATCTGTCTGGTCTCCAGACTCGGTTTTTTTTTCCCTTTAAAGTGGACGCCTGCATGAAACAAGTGGTCCAAGTTGTGTGTCCAAAAACACTGAATAAAAAGAAAGGAATATAGGTGAGAGAATGGACTGGGATACACAGGCAGCAATGCTTGTCTCTTCTGCAGAGAGAGTAGGAGATGAATAAATATGAAAACATATTATGCTTCAGCAAGTGACACTGAAAAGCATGTGTGTATCCCAGTGTGTCAATAAATAAATGACAAGACTTCAATTTAGGGAGCTGCTGCAGATGACAGCAGAGGAGGTCTTGTTGGGAATAGCTGAACTCCTCATAACCAAGCAGCACACAAAAATGAGCAATAAATCAGAGAGACTGTCTATTTTTGACCCTGTGGTTTTTGGCAACAGGTAGTTCTACCAGAGCCATCAAGATAACGTCACACTGTGATTTAGCTATTGTTTATTTTAAACGTCTGTTTCTGTATATTTTGCAATCATTTTATTTGTAATGTAGGTGAAATAGAAAGTCTCTCAGGAACCAGTACAGAATTGGGACCAGCACTATTTCACAGATACTTATGGAAATCTGTTCTGGATCAAGTCATGAAACAACATTAGGCTACTGTGGAAGATAATATACTCTCTGTTAAAATCTGTAGGGTACTGCTATTATTGATTTGATAAATTATTTGACACAAGAGTCTTAATTTAGATTCTGTTGAAATTATTTTTACCATCTGTGGCAAATATAAGATTCACAGAACCAAATTAAGATCCACTCCTAACCTTAACTGTTCTTTTCTTCTATTGCTAGACATCGTCAGCAGAGGCAGAATACTGAACAACAGCCTTGGACTTTGAACTGAAATGGCAATTTCCACATTGCCTTGGTGCAATTCGCCTAAAACCTCTAGGCAGCCTTGACTATAATTTCAAGGGCATTTTCTCTGTTAAAATAGTGGCAGTTGTGGAAGTTAATTTATACAAGTGGGGAGTACCTGAGAGAGAGTCTGAACTGTTCACTCACTATGACCTGCTCAAAGCGATAAATCGGGGCCTCTTGAACTTTCCTCCACCTGTGCCTTTGCCCAACTCCAACATAATGATGCCTCTCTAGGGCACAGAGAGTGGAAGGAAATGCATTTGACATTCTTGCAAACAGGTTGAGGGTTTTCAGGTCCACCATATGTTCAGAGCCAGCAAAGGTGATTAAGAGAACTATGACGTCCTTATACAGCCATAACTTCCTGTGTGAGTGCAGGTCTGATGCCTATACACCTCCAGCCTGTGCAGTCTGACTACCTTTTTCCTTTTTTTAATCAGGTTTAGATTGACGCTTACTTCTTCTAGAGTATGGCATGGTTTTAATAGAGCCTGATGACTCTAGTTACTAAGCCTTACGTTTGCCCAAGATGTAAATGCTAACTGTGTTCTTCTTACTGCCAAAGTCATGTGACTAATTCCCATGCATTTGCTCCCCTGGTTTCCGGCTGCTGATCCAGTGCTCTTTCCCATTCCCTAACATGACCGGTTATTTCACTGTACGGCATCTGTGAGCTCTCAGATAACGTCAATTTCAAGCACGGAGCAAACTTTTTCCTATGAGGCACAGAGTCTAAAATCAGTAGATGAGGATTATATCCTGTAGTGTGAACTCGGCTGACTAAGTAGTCTGTCCGCTGTAATTGCTGATCATTAATTGTTTTATTCATTTAGTAAAACATTTGGCGATTAAAACTTCAAAACTTTAACTTTGTTTTGCTTTGCTTCCTTGCTTTTTATAATTAACTTATAGAGCAATTTATATATTAGTAATTAAATTATTAGAAGTTATTAAAGTTCTAGCCCACATGCAGTATATACACTATATACACTCATGCACTGTACAGGCAGAGGTGGTTACAGCTGAAGGTTATGTGCATAGAAGTGGTTCAGCAGGTGAACATAGATACTGCACAAACACTGATTCTACACTAGGGTTTCCCACAGTTGTATTACAGCTGATTTAATGACCTCCTACATTAATGTTACACACATACAATATACTTAACAGCTCCACCTCTACATCTGCCATCATCATTCAGTCAAACTAGTAGAACTCACCGCTGACAAACCATTTTATCTGAGCCACTGATAACACTGGTCTGTGTATTACGCAGGACCCACAGGCAGAGAATAAGCAGGGTGGTTATTTTCATTATAGAAGGATTGAATCACTTTAATTAGATTACGGGTTATTCACTAACTCTGTGTTCACACTGTTAAACACATATTATTAACAAGCTCCAGATACTCGGGTCCTCTAATCCTTAAAACAATGGTGTTAGCAGGGCGAGTTGAGGAGGTGATAATATCACTTTATGACGGGGCAATGTCAGAAATTTCTGAATATGAAATATATGAAAAATAGTGATTCATTACATTTCAGACATTGTGATTTTCTGTCACTGATAAAACAGCTCACTGCAAGAGGAAATAGCATGTGGACATGTTTGATGTAAGAGCCAGTGTGGTTTCAAATAGTGAGACGTACACACATATCCCACACATATTTGGCAGTTTTAGTGTCAGCTGACAAGTCACCTGGTATAGCTTAGAGAGCCAGTCAACCCTTGCTTCACACACTAAGAAAGTAACAATAAACCAACAGGTTCTCTGATGGTAACTTCTTAACACACCCTTGGTGTGATTGCTGATTAAAGGCTACTTCAACACAACAGTAGATGCAGCTGCACTCGGGAGTAGAGAGAGTCATCTCAGAGATGAACAGTGTCTGATTACTCATTAGACATCTGTTATTTCTACTCAGCTGTAAGTAAGGACATAAGGACACCAATATCTGTCTTCACTGCTCTGGGGGATAGAACCAGACGGATGGATCTGGTTGACCGAGAGCCAAATCTATAGATATTTGCACCTCAGTGTATGTCTACCTGTCAACTCTGTAGAACATTTTAACAGGTTCTGATTATTAACAATGCAAAGTGAAGGTAAAACTGCAGAGCAACACTTGAACACAACCCATAAATGTCTTTTTAACAAGTTTCCTACAGTTAAACATTACTCAGAGATTTAACAATAGAAGGAGTCCTCAGCTATTTCCTTCTGCTTGTTATAAGTAGCCTATCAACCAATATGTTGGGACACAGAGCAGGCTCTGTTATGTAAGCAAAGCATAGCTTCCTGGGGTTGGGTCACTAACATGCCTGAACATACAGGCATCAGCATTGGGCTACTGGGCAACTACACTTGAGTACAGTACTGCCCTCAAAGAAGCAGTTAGTACACCGACTGGTTACATTAATATTACTGTGCAGAGTATGTTTAACATGCACAATGTCGAATTCACAACTCTAAGCAAAACAGTTATCTTAGACCTGAAAACAAAAGTCCTCTGAGAAAGTCTTCGTCTTTGTTCTTTAAGAGTATTTTTTGTTTTTAAAGGCGTGCTCGCAACACGCATAATGCCCCCGGGGTCTCTTCATGTAACTTATAGCTCCTGTTACAGACTGTATGCCTGCCGAAGTTGAAGAATTTACAATTTATATCATTTATGGGTAAACCGTGGACGACTTTACTTACCTTCATCCACTTTTCCTTCACCTTATCAAAACACCAAGCCGCGCACGAATGTTTCAGCGTACAGGACACACTGAGTTCTCTAGCAGCTCCAACTTTCAAATCCTAAACTCAACAGAGGAGGAGGAGGAGGAGGAGGAGGTGCACGCGCAGGCAGGCACACACAAACACACGCGCGCACGAATAGTTGTTGTTGGGTATTATATTCAGACTTAACCAAATTCCCGCATTAAACATGTTGGTTGTCGGGGCTTTAACTTAAACGAAACAAACACTTTTAATGAATGAAACTCACTGAAGACATAAGAGGTAAACAAAACTACTAAATACTGTACACGCTGTCCCTGCTCTCGCGAGATTCTCTGTGTTTGGGAACAGCTGACTGTGCGGTGGGTGGTACGAGGGACTGCTATCTATTTCTGTTTCAAAGCTGATAGCAAAAATAATCGGCAGACAGCTTTTTTTGAATTTTAGTACTGTTGAGGCACTGATATTCATTCACACGACGACATGGCTGAGACGGACCCCAAGTCAGTGCAGGACCTTACCAACGTGGTGAGTCGTGCTCGAGTTAGCAAGCTAGCTAGCCTAGCCTAGCTAGCAAAGGCAATACGAATGCTAACGAACACACAGTTAGCATGACATGCGCATGAGTAGCATTTCATGCTGTTTATTTGTTTGTGTGCTGAAATAGGTTAATGAGCCTGGTGTGTTCAACTTGTTTACACACCACACTTACTGTTGTTTAGCTACATCACGTTATGTAATGGTCAGTTGGTCTGGTAATGTTATGACATCACTACACCACAACCGAGTTCCCGCATAGCATTACATAAACAGAAGTTATGCTGCCCTTTAAGGTTATATATGTACATACACTTCTGTTCTGTTAGTATATATCTAATTGTAAAGTTCTATCATGTTGAATAATGTGCATTTTCATTGTGCAAGTGGAGCTCTACTTCTTCTGTTATATGGCAAATACAGCTGAGGTAATGTTTCTGAGTGTTGTCATGGAGATGAGCATCAGTAAAAGACGTTGGCTGCCCCCCCCCCCCAAACCTTTAACCAGGCCCCTGTATTAGTTTTATTCATTTTCCCTATGTTCTTTATCTTTCTATACACTAATGTGTTCGAGCAAAGCGTCTTTTAAAGTCCCCTCCAAACCTTTCCCTGTCAGGAACGCCTAGTCATAGATGTTTCTATTTATATATTACTATACTATATATTATATGTATAATAAACCTTCATTTCATCATCCTGCCTCTTGAGGTTGGGGTCTTTAACGTGTGAAATTAAAACTATTGATCAGTGTCTGAGGGCACAGACAGAAACTGCATCAGTAGAGAATGGCTTGACTTTACGTTACAGTGATTTAATCATCTCCCATGGTTACTGAGCTTACATTGTTGTCAAGGAAACTGGATACGTCCGTTAACATTGTCCTGCTGCTTTTTTAAAATCATGCATAGAATACAGGCATGGTGCATTAGAGTCTGAATGCTGATGTTCTGAAGTGGCAGAGGTTTTGAATAGTCCACTGACAGTGTTATTACCCAAAGTCTCTCCGTTATGTCCACCTCAAATTGAACTGGTACTGTTGAAAGAAAGTGTTTTTCTACATATTCTCTTTTATGTGTTTTTAATCTATATTTTATCATAGTTATGTTTATAAAACTCAAAGCAATCATATTATTTGGACAAGTTGTGTTCATTTTAGTTGAAGAAAACATTACTGTATTGTGAATCAGAGAGCAACACATAAGTCATGGGAGTTTGGAGAGAAAAACTTTTTGTCTCAGCGACTAGCAGCGAAAGTCTCCTTCCCAGGCGCTGAATAGAGAAAAAAAGGAAGTGTTATTGTGAGAGCGGTAGGGAGTTCCTTCAGTCAAGAGCATCCTTATCCAAGGACATAAGGAAGCTGCAGATAACCATATGTTCTCTCTGGCTAACAGTTGTAATGACGCATATTTTTGGGTCTCTAAGATCGCACCAATCCGAAAGTTTTCTTGTGTAATGGCGCCATCAAGTGTGTAAAAGTGAAACGGCATATGTGACTGGTTCATATCCAATAAGGACACAGTGAGGTTTAAAAATTAATGCTGGGAGAATTAATTAATATTTCATAGTTGTATTGAACCTTGGTGCAATCAGAACATTAAATCTAAAGAGTCATTTTCTTTTGTGTATCAGTGTTTGGTTTCTATGATATTTATTGAATGAGGCTGCTCTTAGAAAGTACAGAAACCATGACAACAGTAAATTTAGTGTATGACTGCCATCTTCAGTGAACCAACCCTCTTTATTTATCTGTGGCTTTATCGTTGCACTCACTGTATTTGTGCTGTTTGTTTCACAGGTCCAGACTCTGCTGCAACAGATGCAGGACAAGTTCCAGACCATGTCAGACCAGATCATCGGGAGGAATATCCTGACAAATAGTGTATAAAAACAGCAGCAAATTATTAATTGATTGGAGTGCATTAATTTTCTGAATTTTAATGTCGCAATGGTGACTTCTTGCATCCTCATTTCTTTGACTTCCTCTACAATTTCCTTTGATAATCAAAGTACAGACTGACCTGTACGTTATTTTGACCATTTCAGAGTAAGTTTGAGTGTTCTTCTGCTGATTATGTTCCTTAACTGCTTCTTCACTTGATGAGATGAGCACGCGTATTGATGACTTGGAGAAGAACATCGCTGACCTGATGACCCAGGCGGGTGTTGAGGAGATCGAAGCAACACCAGAAAAGGCCAAAGAGGGTCAGGGCTCATAATAAAAGTAAGTTTGTTACATAGAACCATTTGGGATGTCGTTGGAAACTGTTTGAAAAAGACAGACACTTAAAAAAAAATTGAGGACGTGATTGGATGGACCACATGTCTGTCACCAGTTATCATGGGCAAATTTTCAAACTATTTTCTAGCAAGAAAAGCCTTGTAGCACCCTATAATGTAATAATTTCCTGAAAATGTAATAAAATTAACTCGATTGATCGATAATGTAATAACTTCACCAATAATGTAATAAAATATCCTAACTGATATTATATATAAAATTTTTACAGATAATGTAATACCCTATTACATTATTGGGACTTTATTACATTTTCAGGAGGGTTTTTTTTTTTTTTTAACTGATTATGTAATACTTAATTTTCAGTCCAGAGTTCTACATTTTGTGTTTTGAGAATCTAAGAATGTTATATACACCGGATTTGAAACACAGGGACATGCAACTACATCCTGGTCTTACTGAGTGGGTGATGGACTTACCTCCTTGCGAGACCAGAATTCCAGCTCAGATAAGCTTCTGAGCAGCACTGGAGATCCCAGGTAACTCTTCCCTAAACGTACCTCTTCACAGATTTCCAACAAATCACTACCTCATGAAAACAACCACAAACCAACAAAACAACTTTCAGTAACACTTCATTTGAAGAAGATATACATACATGTCAATTGTCATGAAGTTCTGTCATTTTGATTTTTACTTAATCTTTATTTATACAAGTAAATCTCATAATATACTATAAGTATGACAGTATGTCAGCTGACCACTATGTCACTTGACATAAAGTAAGATGTCAATTTGACATTGAAAGTGATATAACTTTTTCATGAGGTAGTGATTTGTTGGAAATCTGTGATGAGGTACGTTTAGGGAAGAGTTACCTGGGGTATCCAGTGCTGCTCAGAAGCTTATCTGAGCTGGAATTCTGGTCTCCCAAGGAGGCAAGTCCATCACCCACTCAGTAAGACCAGGATGTAGTTGCATGTCCCTGTGTATCTACACATGTGCGTATGGCTGTATGGTACTCAAGGTCTGCAATTTAACCCAGTAGTCTTTCTGTTGTTTCAAATCCGGTGTATAGAACATTCTTCTCTGGACTGAAAATGTACATATATATTGATTGATTAAAAATTCTGGCCCTTGGACAAATGTAGTTGATTACCCCTGTATTACATTATCGGTAAAAATGTTATTCCAATATCAGTCAGGATATTTTAATACATTATTGGTGAAGTTATCACATTATTGGGTTTTATTACATTTTCGATCGCGTTTTGTCTACCTGCCGTCCGTAACTCGCGCTGTACCTGGCTGTAGTTCCTCATAGGATGCTGTTTTATCTGTAACCACTGTGCGGGCACAAATGCATAGCTTGAAGCCTGGCGAGACGGATTATCGCAGCTGCCTTGCAGGTTACCAGATGACACTAGTGTACCTTAATACATTCTCAATATATAGATATCAGAAGATTGGATTACTAATGTCAACTGAGATGGTGAACTGGGAATTTGTCTTCTAACATGGTCTAAAATATTTTCACTTAGTGTTTTAGTCCTTAAATATCCATAAACTATATTAAAAAAAAAGTGGATTCATTTTCTATAATTAATCATTTGAGTACTTATTTTGCACGTTTAAATGTGCCATCATGTATGCTTATGTGTTTATGAATGAATTCATCTTGTCTTTGAACCAGTCTACTAAATCATTTGTTTTGTCTCTCTTGCAGGTTCTCAAGTGTCATGGTGTAAAGTTGATCCTATAATTGAGGAGCAGCAGACTTTTACATTCTGAAAATGACTCATATTGACTTGGTGTGTCGTAGTGTGAAATGCTTTTTTATATATTGAATATTGTGATAAACGGTTACAGTTATGTAATGATTTGAAAAGCTGAACGTTATTTGTAAGGTAGAATAGTGTGATTTGCCCTTCAGAACCTAAAATGCTCATGTGCAGGAATGCAACTTATGGATTTTGTGCGCCGACCTGGAGGTTATTTCTCTGCCATCATATATCATAATTAATTAAATCCCATGAGGTGATGGCTGATGGGGACAGTTTTGCTGTAGCCTGTGCTGAGAAGTACAACCCACAGGCTATCGGGCCAGTAGAACCTCCATCCCTACCAACATGGGGAAATTGGGCACAGTGAACATCTGAAGTTGGCAGTGTTTTACAAACAGCACTGTTACTACCAAGCTGTGGGATGCATTCCAATTCAGATTTTCTTCTATTAAAGCTATTTAATACAATGTTGTTTGTCATGTGTTACATAATAAATATTACTCAAGGTGCTGAGTGAATTTTTAAAAATAGAATTAACTCTGAGGTGCTTACAGTGTTTTTCTGTATTTATTTTTTCAAGCCAGAGTTGTATTTTATAATGCAGATTATCTGGAACGTCTCAGTGTTGCATGTTTTTTGGTCTATATTGTTTATATATTGAAATGAGATTTTAGTATTACACTCATGGGTCAACTAAGCTGCTAATTTGGGAATTAGATGTTTTGACTGACTGCAGTGTGTATGACATTTAGACTCATTGTAACCACACCTTTGCATGGTAGGAACCTTTATTCAGATTAAAGCAAACACAAACTTTACAAACAAAACGACTAACCAACCTTCAAAATAAAGTGCATGAAACAGAACTGGACAGCAGGAAACAAAAAGTGTTAAGACAATTTGAACATATTCTAAATGCAATATCAAAGTACTGTATGTATTATAAAGTGAATGGTTCCTTAATGGCATCTTATCAGTTAATGAGACTGGAGTTTTACAAGTTTGAGGTCAGAACACAAAGTCTGCCTCCGTCATGTCGATGGCCCAGGCGAACTTGTCCCTTTGGCTCTTATTGTAGATTTTGTCTACCTGTACCTCCATGTTCTTACACCTGAACATACGGGGAAAAGATTGTCAAGCATACGCTGCAAAATAAAGATTCAGTTTAACACACCAGGTAATCTTCTAACACGTCTCAAAATCTTTTCTCTTAAGTAACAGATTGACAATATGAACACACTGCTGGAACACAAGTAGAAGAAAAGGTAAATAAAAGCAATGGGCTATACATGTGTGATGATTTACAGGCCTTTTAATATATAGTTGACTTTATGAGCATGTTTAATATAGCACTGGTATGGGAAAGAAGATCATTACTAACAATGCTCTTAATGTATGTTTGAAGATGAGCTACTGGAATAACACATTTTGATTTGCTTTGAGGTAATAGAGGAAAACTACAGATAGTGTAACAGCATAAATAAAAAGGTTTAAGGAACAAATAGCTACATTTCCACATTTACTGGAAACTAAGCTATGCTACACATATGTTTTCTGCATTATTGACAATTACTTTCAGCTAGGGTTCTGTAAGAATCTGTTGATTAAATGATGACACAATGTAAAGTGAGTAATGATCTGTATACTCACTGCTTTAATTTAATGAATTTAAGCTATGTACAAGGGTTTTTTTTCGCCAAGGCATCAAGGTTGTTCAGGTGTTAGTATTTACTCACCAAGCCACGCTAATGCGTGGGTCCAGATAGTTTAGCTTGGAGGTACCCAGTGCAATCTGTTTGTTTTCTTCTCTGTCAGTCGCCTGGACCTCCATCTTCAGCAGCTGCTCCTCACAGCGCTTCACAGCTGCCTTCTTCCGCTCCACCAGCCTGACAGAAAATACATACAAAAAGCAGGGGCAATAGAGTGATAGAAATAAGACCCCTGACTTTTTCAGAAGATGTTTTGAGTAAATACATAAAAGCAGCAGAAGTCGTCCCCAATGCATCTACAAAAATAATAAATATTCAATGTTGTAAAACAGTTTACCAATCTAGGGGCTAGGGGTGATGGGCAGGAGTAAACATCACCAGACCACAGTGTGGTTTCGAACATGGCTGAAATGAAAACTCCACGTGAATATCTGCTAGCTGCTTTTTTGTGGTCACAAATTGCTTACATTTTTTATTTCTGTGTGCTGCTCAATACTACATAATGTTCTCTGAAGTCTAAATATCCAGTGAATAAACTTAAATGAAGGCAATACACAGAAAGGTAACATACAGCTAACAGAGTGTTTGTAATTTCCTTTTGGCTGCAGACACAAAGACAGCAAATTAAAAATAAAGAAGTTCATCTCTGCGAGTTAACAGCACCACACACCACCACAGCTAACGTGTTTTCATCTTATGTTTCCTATAGCATTTACCCACAGCCCATCCACGTGAAGCCACTTAATCCTCCAGGGTACCTTTCTAGTAGTATTTGTATGTGGTATTTTGTCATTTTTAATTGCTTTAATGAAAAATAAATGAACTTCAATGATTTTTTATTTTTTTAAACTATAAGACTTACGTCTGCAACTTGGAGTCTGAGCTGCCTTTTGTTTTCGCCTCCTTCTTGGCCTGCTTCAGCTCCGTCTTTGCTAGCTCCAGCTGTTCCCTTCGAGCCTCAATCTAGGTGGGGCACATAGGCATGTTTTTATATATGGATTACTTATATATGGATTACTTACTATAGCTTCAAAGTCATTGACTGGGCTGAAAACGTTACAAGAATTCACAGTCTCCTGAATTCTGCCCTGAGCAGAATGACAGTGTCCAATAAAGCAAGTCAAGCTGTTTCTTACCTTTGCCTGAAGGTTAGCCATAGACTGATCAAAGGTCTTTGGCGGCGCCCGCTGGTGGTTACACAGGATGGCAACTGCTCTGTTAGCCCTGTTGTAGGCCAGCAGTCTCTCTGCCTCATTGTCTGACTCTGTGGGGGGGGCAAATGACAGAACCGTCATTTGTGTTTAAACAGGACAATCCTACTGAGAATACATATCTGACCAGAATTATTCACACACATTGAAAATATAAAACCATGCTGCTGTCCCTCATGTTATGTTACACACACACACACACACACACACACACACACACACAAACACATACGGCTTCATATCATTTATTCAGATCCTTATTTGCTTCATTTAATCTTCCTGGGGTCTGCACAACACACACGCACGATAACCATGTCAACCCGAAGATAGGCTCCCAGTGGCACTCCACAAATGAGAAGAAAGCGTGACACTTCTATCTCTGAATGAGAAACTGTGGCAGAGGCAGCCAATGGAACCCTGATAACAGCGAGGCAGAGACGCACAGCACTGGCTGCAGTGATAATGTACACCTGCCATGGCTGGAAAAGCTGGCTAATGTCAGGGTATCTTAAATCAAGCAAGCTTAAAATAAAAAATAAATGTTTATCATGGGACTTCACAACACAAGTAGCCAGGTGATAAGACAGTGATAAGAGCCAGACTGATAAAAGTCTCACTGGCACTTGTCCAGCTGCTGAGGAATATGATCCAGCGATTTTAAAACACTATTTATGTTATGTTAGACTGCTTTATAGCATAGTGAGTGTGTGTGACTTACTGTTTGTGAGCTCTTTGAGCTGCTGCTGTAAAGTTATGGAGGCGTTGTATGTCCTGAAGACCTTCGCAGTCAGGCCTGCCATGAGAGAACTCAGGTGCTTGTTCAGCATGTTTGTCTGCAATGAGAAATGGAAGGCGAGGGACAAAGCGAGACGGACAAAGAGCAGCACATTCACATCACCGTGCTATAGAACAAATACACTGTCACCACAAAACTATTCCAACCAACTGAAGCACAGCTCTCCCACTAGGTGGCACTGTGGTATTGTACGACCGCATTTAAGTCTTAAGTCTGTAACATACCATAACAAATAAAATACATAAAATACCACCTCTGCCTTCATCATCATCATCATCATCATCATCATCATCATCATCATCATCATCATCATCCATTAGAGCAAGGAGATTAAAAAAGATCACAGTACTATTTCCCCTCTGACATTTCTGCAGGTATTATAACAAGTTAGAGCTGTCAGAGCCATTGGTTAGATATCCATTAGCTCATTTCAAATGGCTGCAGCTTCACCAGAACAGAAACTAAAATAAATGAAAGTGTAAGGGCACGCCACTGGTGTGAAAGCAAAAACAAACACCAACGCTCGCTGCGCACACACTGATATGAGCTGCAAACATGTGGACTTCAGAGGCAGATAGCACATGGATCTCTAAACACAGATGAAAGGCAGGCAGACGTGAAAAACAAATGTCCACGCGAGCTTGCTGATGAGCTCATGGCTGTGGCAAAAGATGGAATAATTCCGATGATTCTGCTGAATATTACAATAATAATGTGGTTGGTTTAATCAGAGTGGGGTCGAGACCTGACTGTCTGTGGCCACTGAGTTGTACAAATGTGTGTGCGTGTGTGTCTCACTGCCAGAGCCTATTAGAAACAGAATGAGGGAGAGGTTTTAGCTTTTTATGTATACATACGTGTGAATGCAGGTACACCACATCCACACATGCAGCTGTTGTCATGCCTGTCTTGCTAATGAGCTACTTAACTCTACACCCTGCAATGCTAACGAATGTTTCTGCAGGGCTGAGGGGCAAGTGGGATAGTTCTCACACACCCCAACTCTCTTCGCATGACGGTGTTGTGTGTGTGTGCACCAGTGTGTGTGTTTCTGTATGTCATCCATGTCTACTCCTAAGGAATTATTACAATTGTCTTTACTGCAGTTGTAATTTTCTGTCTAGAGTACATGATGCTATGTACTGGACTTTCCCATTAACATACTGCTATCCAATTTGTGGTGATGGAAACTAACACCAGGGAGAAAATTATTGACTGCTGCCTAAACTAGTTATGATGATCTGCTTTTCATTTTTCACTCGATCCAATTTGTGTGTTCCCTGCATCAGTTCCCTGTAAAAATTCTAGTAGATGGTGGAAGGCATACAATGGACCGGAGAGAAAATAATGAAATGTGCCAAAATGAAACAGCTCATAGGGAATACACTGCACTGCAGGTAGTAATTTAATATTTGACTAAGATCTAACTAAGAACTCCCATTGAGGTTGCAGTTAACCTGAGACTGCAGTGTGTGTGTTGGCGCTCTAATGATGTGGACTCTGGAGGGGAGGCTTCTAGACAAACGCCTGCATTTTCAGACCTCAATATGATGTGTGTGCGTGCTCACAAAACCCCCAATCACTGTGGCTGAGCACTTTTGAATGCAATACTAAGGAGCATCTCTTTCTCCCATTCTCTGAAATGTCATTTGTTACAAAGTAAATGTTTGCTTGCAGATATTTGAAAGCACAGGCCACATTAACCAAACACAGTGAAGTGCACTGTGCATTACATATTTCTGCAAAGTCAATAGAACTGCATTTCTGTATTTGGGTTTTTGTGAAGCTGGTCAGAGACCTGTACCGGATGTGAACCCAGTATGTTACACTTCTATGATATGCAGCTTGAAGACACATTAAAAACAGAAAAATACATTGTCCAAGGTCTAATTCTGTCTCTATGTGTTAGTTATTCCAAGTGCTGATAATATGTTTATAGAAAAATCGTTCTTTCTTCATCCATTCATATATTCAAATGTTTTTCATGAGTTACCTTTTAAATTTTTGATTTTAACCCTGTTGTAACACGACTCCACCGAGATTTTGTTTCGTTCAAAAAAGAAATCACATTGTGGAAAATAAAGACAGTCTAACACAAGCGTGTTAATAACCTACAAATGACATCTCTTCAATCAATCGCATCCAAAAATGCAACAAACTGACTTAGCCTCATTTGGCGGTCTAAAACTCCAGAAAGATCCCAAATCTTACCTTCCATAAAGTCACGATTTTCTGCAGCTTTCACAGCTGCATCTATGATCTCTTGTCTACAACTAGAAACAAATCTTTGCTTCCTTAAAAGCTACAAAGAATTCATTTACCTTCTCTCTTCTCAGTTGTCCCTCTAAGTTGTTGTATTTTTCACCACGATGAGTCTCTTAGTGGCACCAAATATTACATTCTTTGAGCACTTAAAGGTACTCTGAACACATCAAGCACACTGGCTTCCCTGAAACTGGTCCATTTTTACTGGAAACCTAGACACTGTGTCCACTTTTAGATATTTCCTACTGGCGGCTCCTACATGAACAGCAGCCCTACTACTATTAAGGCGGTGTTGGCCCTAGTGGACAAATTAGGAATAGCAGTGCATTTTATTAAAAAAATATGGAAAAATTACTTTTCTGCAATTTTCACACTTTGCCACGTCATCAAGTAGGCTGGATTGGAGTCGGATGGACCATTTTGGCCCACCAGCCATATGTTTGACACCCATGCTCTAGCTTCTGTTTCACTGTGACGGTAAAGGTGTAAAGATTAGGGATGACAGATACAGATACAGCATTATCTGTATCTGTTAACCATATGAATTATCTGTATCTGTACTCGGAGTGGGCGGGGCCTAACCCGGAAGTGGGTCAGGTTGTCTTGAAATGGGCAGGGCTTTAAACGGTATGTTATTTTAAGCATGCAATTGATATGGGTTGATCAGAAATTGTTATATTTATTGCTGATTAGAAAACTGCAGCTGACGGTTTAAAAAAGAAAAAGAAAAAAAAAATCTCAGACAGGCAGAGACGCAACGCGAGTCGCATTCTACCAAGCACCACGTCTGAACGAACCTATGTTTACCAGAACTCTACTGGTTAATAAGTAAGTACAAACCGAAGTAAAAACAAACCTGAAGCTGAAGAAACCCTAAACGTTAACGGAAAAGACCCGCGAACCTGAGTGACTGAGGGAGAGACAGAGAGCTGTTCTGTGTGTGAGTGAGCAGAGCGGGACACAGCAACACAATACATCTGTATGTGTGTAGGAGAGGGGCGCTGTGACTAGCCTATCACAGAACGCAGACACAGTCGGCTACCCAATGAGGATTTTCATTCAATCCGAACACAGATATTGACTCGTATTACTCGTGTAATACTCGTACTCAGCAAAAGTGCTTGATCCATACCGGATACTCGTTTCAGCCGAGTATCTGGCTCAACTCTAGTAAAGATGTCAACATACTCCAGTCAAACTGCTTGATGAATGGCCAAATAGCGACATTGCATGTTTTTTCATGAAGGAATTGGGGGGAGGTCTCTATCCAACAATTTTTGAACTTTCTGAAAGCAATCACACCCACTTCACATGGTAACTGACCAGGAATGTGGAAGCGAGATGGCATTTTCACATTACTTCTGTCACTTTTTGTGTCAGCAACTGAGTTCAACACAATAAATGTCTTTGACGAGGGGCAGCTCCAGTGTGCGCTGTTATCCCAGTTTGTACAATTTTCTCATCTTACCCCTCTCGATGGCAGGGTTTTACCCAGCCTTGTAGTGGCACCAGTTATAAACACTTTCACTTCAGATGTGGTTGGACGGCGTGTTGTATAAAATTGTTTTATTTGAGTATACTGACGCCTTTATGCTGCAGTGTGT
This sequence comes from Miichthys miiuy, assembly GCA_036365135.1. Classification (NCBI taxonomy): domain Eukaryota; kingdom Metazoa; phylum Chordata; class Actinopteri; family Sciaenidae; genus Miichthys; species Miichthys miiuy. The sequence continues at coordinate 18,780,760 of CM071610.1, forward strand.
AGGACAGTTTTCAGGATATTTGAGCCATATTTGGTTGCGCTGCGTTTATTCTAGGCTTCTCTTCAGGCTGTCTGTCATGTCATACAAAAACAATTAACACCATGCTCACCAGCCGAGCTAGCTTGGCTCCACACATCAGAGAAGCTGCAAATTGAATGTGGTTGAGTCACTTATCTCGTTAACTCCCTTCCTCCTTCAGGCTTTCTTATTTAAAAGGAATAAATAATAAAGAATCGGTTTTCCACTTTGATATTCTTCTTTCACCATCACCACACATTTCTACATCTCTGCCTTACAACTGCTTTCTCTGCACTCCCTCCACCTCACCTCCCTCTCCTTCCACTTTCTACCTTTAACCAGCCATCTTCCACATTCTCCTTACTAACCTCCCCTCACCTGGACCAGCTGTCACTCTCCTACAACTCCGTCCACTCCTCCACCTCCACCCTCCCCCGCTCTCCAGCCCTCGCAGTAGCCTGGCCTTTCTGGGTGTCAATCAGGCCTGCCCACAGCAGCCATTACCATTCCACCTCCAACACACTCTGACATTTCCTGACACACTAGAGGGCAGAGCAGAAGCACCGCACTTCTTCCTTCAATTGCTCCATCTCTTCACCCCACCCTCTCACTCCTGGATTCTTGTATCTTCCTTTTCCTACCTACCTGTCAATCTTTATATAACACGTGGGCTGGCTCTCAAGCCTTCCTCGTGCTGTCTTATCTGCATCTCTTTCTTCCTTGTGTTTCATTAAACTGCTCTCCTCCATTGTCACCATTCATCTCTTGCACACGTTCCCAAATATAACCCTGTCTTTCTTGAGCCTATCAGCAATGACAGCACTTGACCCAAGGTCGCCATGCTGTGAGGTGCTGCAGCAGAAGCCTGGTTTCCACTCCAAGAAACTTGTGCATTGAGTAAATCTAAATACATTTCTTTGACAAGAACAATCTGTTAGCCTCAAGTATAGCCTCAAATAGACAAATAATGACGCTGATTTCGTTTTGTGAAGACTGAGTGCACCCGAGAAGCTCAGCGTCTCCCTGAAGCGGACTAACCATGTGTACAACTGCTGCTTTCTGCGTGGCATTGCTGCCTGCAGCTAGACGAAGAGGTTGAGAGGACGGCAGATTTTCTGTGTGGAAATTCATCCACTCTGCATGTTCGCTTTCAATTTCCACTTGCGCAGTTTCATTTTTATCTGAGTCCATCCCCTCTCTCTTTTGAAACTCCTTTTTTGCTTTCAGTCTCACCCGTTTCCAATATCCTTCCCCTTCTCCTCACTTTACTCCTTTCATCTCTCCACACCAATGGCTCATCCTCATTCAATCTCATCTCTTACACCTTACAGTTCAGTCCCTGCCTTTTCTTTACTGCAGCCTTCTGTCTCCAGAAAACATGAAAAAAATGTAATTCTATTTGCTCACAATCTTTTTTTTTTTTTTCAAATATTACACATCTCACAGGAGTTTCTCACACATTTGACCAAACCGCTGGAAAAAAAATCAGGTACCCCTTTACAAGACGTTAGCAATTATTGAAAGTTATACTTTTTTTTTTTTTTTAAATCAACACCAAAATGTAGTGCATCAGCTGGCAATGGTTCACAAATATTAAGACATCAGGAGTGCTTACAATTACTGAAAACATTAAAAAGCTGATAAATTTAGAGGCATTTAATGAGGCACTCACATTAAGGCGGTCAAAGAGGTCATCTCCAGGCTGCTTGTTCTCCATGAACAGATTCAGATTCTTAAAAACCTGAAAACATAAACACAAACCTTATCAAGAGACTTACAGGCGTACACCACAAAGTAACTTACTTATTTACTTAACTAGAATACACTTAGACTAAAGGACAGCGGTGTGTGTATATGTGTGTGTGTGTGTGTGTGCCTGGAGCCTGACTTCATTTGTCCATCTCAGAGCAGCGCCAGAGGACTAAAACTGACACAATTACATCTGACATTTCAAGCGACTCTGGGTACCACAGATGCACTGTTTCCCTAATAAACGGTAAAATATGCAAGAGACCAATTAATAGCAACAGATGTGTTGCTTTACAAAACCACACTGACATATTCACTGGCAGATTTGTGTGGCAATTTTGTTCCCCTTGGCAAATAAACTTAGAATATAAGTATAAGTGCTTCTGGGCCAAAAACGTAAATCAGTGTTTGTCTAAAAGTCTCAGAGAAGAAGATACACCAAAGTGAGCTCCCCTAAATGGGTTAGTGATGTGCGTGGTTGTGTGCGTGTTTGGTACGGAAATAACCATTTTGAAAATAAATGAATGAATTCTCAGCAGGCTGAATTTACTCAGCACAGTATGTTTATGCATCTGCAGGTGTCCACTCACTCTGGGGCTATTTAATAAAGTCATTCAGTGTTTTAACTGGTGTTCAAATTGAGCAATAAAGTAGGTACTTGTTTTTTAAACAATAAACACTGACACTTAAGTGAATCAGTCGTTGCCTGGGCATTCATGGTTGGGAGCTACTCCCCATTTCATGAAACATGACTCTTTTTTTCTCCATTAAATTACATATGGGACATACAGTATTGGCAGTCCATATCATGCATAGCATGGCTCCACTTCATTAGCACTGTATTCATTCCCTGTAGTGCCCTATGTTCTCTGCATGCAAATATATTTCACAGAGGCAGCAGTCTGCATATTTAGTATATATAAGCCAAATGTAAAATTCCAAGTATTAGCTTAAACAATTTTAACTCCCTCCAGAGGTTAGAAATGGAAATTCCTCCCTTCCATCCTTGTTCGATTTTATTCCAAGTGACATTTAGCAGCAATCTCACTGATTTCCCTGGGAATTGACAATGCTAAAATATGCAAGGGACTAATTAATTCTAGCTAATGTGTTGCTTTTGAATGCACTCATTTGAATAATTATGTGTTCTGCCAAGAAACAAAACACTTTGGCTGTCAGGTGCTAACATTTCTTTTTTTCATCTCTGGAATAGAAGATAGCATGGCCTGACACCAGAGGAGGGGTTGAAAATTTACATATGCATACACGCACACACACAAAATGTGACAGCTATTTGACAGACCGCAGACAACTAAACAAGATTAGGAAAAAAATAAATACATAAAAATTTCCAGACACCTTTTGTGTTCTTGTATTGTGGCATCGGCTAATCTGTTCATTACAGTACACATCATCGTTTACTGTATCAGATAGGCTGACAAGAGTCGCTGCTATACTTTACTACTCTTACCTATGTTAGCAGTCTGGGCTTTTACAGTTTTACTACAGAGTTACTGAGTTGTATTATGGGAGATATAGGATCCAGTGCTTTTGAAACTTTTCTTGTAATAGTGACAAAAATTCTGCTGCTTCGATTTTGGTCTTTTTATGAAAGTGCAGTATTAAATAGTTAGAAAACACCTTTAACTATAAATACCTGAGAACATGAACCTACCTGTCAACAATGAATTACTTTATATTATTATGTGCATGACATCTTTCTTAATCACATGGCTGTCTAATCATAATCAGAATAAATAGAGTATGTATCAAGTGCAAATAATTACTTTGAAGGTACACTAGCATGATGAAACTTAAAAGAATTAGTTGTAACATGTTCCCTCAGGCTGAGGATTCTGTTGGCATGAGACCAATGAAATGAATGAAAAACCTAAAAACAATGTAACACTGTGAAACAACAAGTAACAATAATGTAAAAGAAAGGATTATTGTATTCAAAGATTGAATACAATAGCAATTGTGGAATGGAAGCTGCTACAAAGTGAAAGTGAAATACAAGTGGAGGAGGAGAAGAAGAATTTTAGTCACTACTATGGCATATCGTGCCAGATGAACATTCTTATTGGATTCAATAGGAGCCATCTTGGCGTTCATTATCTAGTACTAATGATATACATATGACATGAACATTTAATCCAAAAGAAGCAGAATGGAGCAGAGGTGCAGTTCTAACAGACAGACAAATTAAACCACCACAGCCACAGGAATCCAATCTACAACTGTGCCCAAGGACATTTCTCAGTTTCCTCTCTCTGCCTTGGGCTCTTGCATATCCATATGTATGCAAGTGACCTTCTCTACAGGGGCTTCTGCCAAAACCCAAAGGGCAAAACCTGGATTATTATTATCATGAAGTATATTGATGTTGTATTGCAATGAATGTTAGTCTTCTCCTATTAAGAATGGACAGATTTTTCAGGTCATTTCCAGGTCCAAGCAAATGTGTGAATGCAAGAAATGAATGTGTGTGAGGAATTCTGGTCCCTTTACCTTCTTGATAACAGGGACCTTGTTGTAGTAGCGAATGGAGTCTTTACCCAGGAAGTCGAATTCTACCACATATTTGCTGCCTTCCAGTTCCTCGTGAAGGGTGATGTGCTCGACGCGCAGCGAGCAGCAGCCCACTGTGTCTGCCGTCTCTCCCTCTTCCTTCTCATTACCAGCTCTCAGTGCCAGCTTTTTTGGGTCAGAAGACACAAGAGATAAATTAACATCAAAATCTACGTGTACTCTCCCAGCACATTCACAATCATCCCTCCTACTCAACAAACAAACAAACATGTGCCAGTCAAATGACTATTAAATAGATACACATGAAACAGAAATACGGAGCTACATAGCAAACACAACAAAGCCAGAATCAGAATTGATACAGACTTTGGCATGAGCCAAAAGCAATTGCACACTAAATGCAGAATGAGATAATTAGCTTAGGGTCAATGGAAGAAAATTGCTACATGTAATTCATTTTTCTCCTGGCAAAAGATCTTCCGTCCAGCTATGTGAGAAAAGACTTTCACAACGCATCGCATTGATTTCCAGTATTTTCACATGGCTCTTAGTATCAGACTTAATCACTAAGGAGAATCTGTCAAACAGACAGCAGTTTAGTAAAACTGGGTATCCTAATTGCTGTATCTTTACGCCAGAGTTTCTCCTTCACCAGTGGCTCCACACCAGACCTTGTCTATGAAGTAGAGGGCCACAGCTCTTTGCCGTGTTCCCATCTGTTTAGATTTGAGATCCTGGAGGTACTGGTTACGGATGTCGTCAACGCACAACTTCAGTTTCCGAGCAACCTCATATTTCTCCCAGTCCTTCTCGCCCTGCATTTATAGAACCAAAAGTAGGTAAACAAAGAGGAAGAGGGGTGTCAAGAAAAAGAGAGCGACAGTGAGCGGCAAGGGAAAAGGTGAGAAATGGGATAATAATGGGGGATCAGCAGAGAGAGGAAAGTGGAGAACACATGACACACAAACAAAATGACAACATTAAGTCATTTTGTTTGAAAAGCCTCAAATCAAAACATTATTCAACATGGTAATAATGACATGAATGCAGGCTGTTATATCACACAGAAGAAAAGAATATAAATACACACAACTACACGACTTTAATGACAAAACTGTCTTTGCCTCCTGTTTGCTTCTGGTTATACTGTAGATTGCGACGAAGACACAATTAAACCCACCATCAGTGAACGGGGACACACATATTGTCGTAAAGGCTAACAGTGGAATAACTTAACCTTTACACATGAAAGATGAAGAGAAGGAAGAGGAAGAGTGAGCAAATGGATTGAATAATGAATGTCTCCTTCAATACATTGACTCACAGGGCATTTACTCTCGGAAAACAAAAACATTATGGAATTTTAATACTTTAGTAAATCAGAATACTTCAGTGCAAAATTCCTACACAACAGTTTTGGCCTTATTGACCATGTCAGAAATGAATGCTATGTGCTGGTTATTCAGTGCAGATCTAACATCAGAACAGTGGCAGGACTCGCAAGGCGCAACAAGCTTTCAAGATGACGTTTGATTTGACACCAGTGTTAAGAGTTAATTGGCCTTTTCGCATGTGTCATTTTATTGCTACATCTGTTATTACATTTAGAGCCATTTCTTTTAATTTTAACAAAATATATCTCTGCCATCTCTGTTGAAAATTAGGCTGTTTTAGCACGATTCAGTAGGATAAAAGGTCTGGGAAATCAGTTTTGTGTGTGCTAAACAAAAGCCAGGCTGGTATAACTTGCCAGCTGGCAAATAAATCTGTTACTTAGCACTGCTCTACAATTTTTTACACATATACTGTAGCACTACTTAAGACCTGCAAACAGACTAAAAATTGGTTGTTTCCTTTAAGTCTTAAATGTGTTAAAAGTTACCTTTGAACACACCACAAACTCTACAGCCAACGCCGGCTGACGTTTTGTGCCATCGTAAGGAAGGAAATAACGAGACAGCAGTCTGCTTTCCTAATCTGGAATACATCACCGAAAGACAGACGAAAAAGCTAGACTGCCCTTTTCACAGCATTGTGGACCCGTTCAGAACAAATTGAAAATATGGCTGATAAATGAATGGGCACAGACACTGTGAAATTTAAGATTTTTTTATGTTCATCGGTGTAGTCAGCCCATGGTAAAGGTGAACGCTTAATAGTTTGTTTACAATACATGCTTGAGATACTGTACATAATGCATTGCAGTGAATAACACTACATCTGTCATTTCTGTCAAAGTCCTATTTTTGTTGAGAGGAAACACCTAACTGGTGGTGCAACTGAAAGCCCAATCTAAAAAGTGTTGACTAAAATTTGAGTTATATAAAGCCACATCATCAAACCACAAACTGTGCATACCAGCCCCTAAAAATAAAACAACTGGTTAAAAGTGTTCATTTAGCCCTTAACTTAACCCTTATGATGTACGTGCCTGTGCTACAGTATGTAGGGGCTTCTTTTGACCTGTACCTTGAGTTTTGAGTTGGCATTCAGCATGATGTATTTAATAGATCCCTGGATATTCTCAGTCCAGCTGGCCAGCCATGTTACAGTGTTGTCATGTCGAATCTCCTTCCAGTGGTGACCAGCAGGCGGCGCGGGGATACGGGCTTCTCTGACAATCAAAGAGACAGAGCAGAAATAAATGTCTGTGTGTGTGTGTAAGCAGTCATAGCGTTGGAACACAAGCTACAACATCCTACAGAAGCTCTACACTTAAAATGTACAATGTATTTTTTCAACATACCATTTTTCTGAGATTACCTAAAGAAAACCCAATCATTTTCTAGTATTCAGCTAGAAGGTCGCACCAAGAGGAGGGAGTTTTAGCAGCAAGGGTTTTTTTTTTTTCGTCAGACCAGCCTTTACTTATGCATCAGTGGATGGTCACATCTCTGTATGCCGTCTCATCCCTTTTCCCCGCTCTCACTTGCTGCAGTTGATGATGACATCCTCTGGTTGGATCCTTTTCTTCAGCATGCCCTGTTTGGGATGCTCGCCTCTACCCCGGAACAGCCCTGGAGGCTCAATCTTAAAGTTGCCAATGCGCTCTTTGTGGTGGTCCAGTAGACAGTAGCCGTAGTCGTCCACTATCTTCTGGTTGGCCTCTTTCAAAGCCTACAACAGAAATAAAACAGGAACAAATAATAATTAACCAGAACCTAAACGGTCCTCGCTGACCTTCTTTAAACACTAACAGAAAAAAAAAAAAAAAAGAGTACTGTAAGTTTTGAAAACAACAGAAGAAAAAAAAGCCTGACCCTTACCAGTTTCTCCTCTTTGGTCATGTTTTTCCTGGCCTCCACCTTGGCTTTATGCATAGCATGAATCTCTCCAAAGTCACATTTGTCAAGATCTTGAATCAGTGATCTCTCTTCATGGGTCATTTCCTAAACAGACACAAAGCGTTTAACACGGAAGGGTGATCCTTTCTTGAGTCTGGTAGTCTGAAGTGACATCGGCATAGAAACTGGGATATCCTTTAGTGAAAGAATTAATAAACTATATTGACAATCAATAAATCTTTTCAGTCATTAATCAAGCAAGAATGAAAATGCCCCTGGGAATCTGTGACATTTTATAGACTAAACAATGAAACATTCATCTATCCATTTGTTGATGTTTACCCTGGATTGGGTTTAATTAATCAAATATATTTAAAAAATAATCAGATTCATCTATAATTAAAACAACAGTGAGTTGCAGCACAAGTACCATGCCAGAATAATTAAATTGTATCACTGATGGCAATAATATACATCATTTTGCCCACAGTTCAACTGTTATAAAGTATCAGGTAAATCTGGATGAAACTGATGCATTTTGAACATGTCTTATATGAGTGAGTCAAAATGCTGAACTGAGAGATGAAGACGACAAAGGATCTGCACACAGTGCTGCTTTATTTAATTTACTGGGAGCCATTAATACAGAGCATTGAACCTTTGTCTTTCAAATAGGGCATTACAACAATAATGTATCATAAAAACCAAATAAGACGGCGTGTTCAAAGCAGATCAGTGACCTTTCATTTAATTACTCATCTTTATGGAGGCAGAGTGGACAGAATAAGAATTAAGTGGTATCGTTATGAAAGGCCAGAGTATAGACCATTTTCTGCTCGCCGAGCGAGCTGGACTATCATGGGACAGCAGTACATTGAAGGCAGCAGCTTCAGTTTCAGTTGTAATGGTCAACTTTTTAAAGTTATTGCAAAAGGTCATTGCCCCATCAGAGGTCACTAACAGGGCAGCAATACAGGGCAATTAAGTGGAGGCTTTATGGTTCATCTCAGAGGTTTCGGTACTGAAATGTCACGACAACACAAGTGGCTTTATCGGGCAAGACAGCTAGTGCAACAGAAAGTACAGGCAACCTTTTGAGGACTACCTGCCCGTGTGGCAACGTAGACAGACCCTATTCAGTTTAGAAAGTTTAATTTAGTAAGATTTATTATTGATTGTTGTTGAATCTTGAACGGAACCGGTTCAAGAAGCAGAGCTTATTTGGTGGAAAAGGGGACCCACATTACTGTTCCCAATATTTCCCGATTGGACCCACGATTGGAGTGTTTTTAAACTATTAATTTTACCTCAGCCTACTATCTTGTCGTCACATCCTAGCTCATAACTAATCATGTATCTACGTGTGCTTAATGCTTTGTGCATGATCGTGACTATGTAGCCAGCTTATACTGAAATAAAATATTACAGGAGATGCAACTCCATTCCACCAATCTTTATTTTCATTCGAAATTTTGTAATTTTTTTTATTTATTATTTTATTTCAGAGATTCCTCCACATACCACTAGAGGGGGCTCGCATGCCATCAATGGTACACATACTATATTTTGAGAACCAGATCTTTAACAGCCGGACATCTTGATCTTATGGTCTTCATTCATCATTTCAGCAGTACTCATCAAAAGCAGGGCAATGGACATATTAGTTATCATTTAAAAACACAATATAAAGAAAACCTATATGGGTTAACAAACAAAATGACCTCTAATCTGACACAAATAAGCATACAGGGACTTGTCTATCAAGCTTTTCAGAGCCGTTCTGATCTGGTCCACATGTGTGTGTCTTAAGATGATATGCAAAAAACATATTTCTAGAACAGCACACGTGCACAAACACACCCCTCTCTCCTGAATAACTCAGTATGGACACGCAGTCAGTCTGCGTATCTAAGCATGATTGACACCCAACAGTGGGCGGGCACTGAGGGCAGTGGACCGAGGAGAGGTTTTTTCCGGCTATAATAAAACAGTTTAATTGGATTTGTTCATATGCAGGGGAGCTACTTGTATGGATTAGCATATCAATTCCTTCACACAAATCATATTTTCAAGTGCATTGAGCACTAAGCAGCGCAAAATTAATTCTGCATGATATGCCTTGAGGCTTGGCATGCTGTTTTCTCTATAGAGGACACCCGACAGACACCAGTGTGTAGGTAGCAGTCGCAGTCACATACAGACTCCAAAGCTGGAATACAGACAATTAATACTGTTCTTGGGATGATGTTATGACGAGCTGACAATGCATTATTCCCTTATATTAACAGCTTGACTAAGACAAAGTACTCACATACATAGAAAATTAACCACATCTGACAAAGCTCACAGCAATCATCACTGAAGCAGCATCAAGGGAAATGTTGCTGGATAAAAGACAAATCTGCCAAAACTGTTGCAAGAAATGGGAGAATCTTTTGAAGGTCTTTTTCGGATGTAAATGTGAAATTTACTTCATTTCAATCGTTGATTTCAATTTCAGTGCTCAGGATAAATCTAAATCTAAATCTAGATGAAGTTTTTGTCCTTCTGAACAAAATGAACAAAATCTATGATTACTTTACCTTCCTCCAATCTTTAAAGAAATTCTCCCGGAACACCTTCTTGGTCGTGTACTCATGGTCCAACATCTGGGCAAAGAACAACGCCACTTCCTCAGCTGTGATGCTCAACTTCACCTTCTTACCTGCACACCAACAAAGCACAAGCACAAATCCAACATCAGGTATGAAAAAACCCTCAAAACATATACCTTTGGAAGCTCAGATCAAAATCAAAGATGCAGTAACAACCACCTCAGCTCCTCTAGAGTCCTGTCAGACTAATTCACAACTTTACAAAAGTCTGCTCACAGACAAGGACAAAGATCTACATTCAGCCCCACAACTAAGAGTGAGCTACAAACAAGCACATGCAAGCACAGGAATTAACAGATCAAACCAACTCCCTATAGGACACTGTTGTGGCTGGAATACTAAACAAAGCAAAAACAATTACAGTCATCAATCAGTGTTTGACCCCATGCACCTTTGGGATCTTAAAAGATCCAATTGTGTGTGTGTGTGTGTGTGTGTGTGTGTGTGTGTGTGTGTGTGTGTGTGTGTGTTGCGTTTCTACAGTGGCAAAACCTTTTTATTTTACACACAACTTTGTCCACTGGTCCTCTAAATCTGAGCTTGCACTCTGCCTGGTTTTAATTTCTAAGATCAAGGAACAGCTCTACATCATTCTGGCACAATCTTCAGCTCTGCAATTTAACAGTCAGTCTTTTTCTTGAACTTCAAACAGGCCAGCTAAGGACACAACTGTACACAACTAAACCTGCCATCATAAGGGGAGGTGGGCAGGATAACTATTAAATATGAGGATAACCACACACTTTTTCAGACAGCATCTGGAAGGTATTATCATTAAGATTATGCTGCATATTTAAATTTTTTTGGGGGCACAGACACTCATATAGTTTGTTGTTTGAAGTTGATGAATTAACAGGCGCCCCTAGTGGCTCTTCTGGTGAAAAGATGGGTCCCTGCTGCAGCGGCAGATTTCGGTCCAGTCCGGTCCAGCCCGGGCCCTTTGCCCCTTTTCCCCTGCCTTTCCTGTATCTCCTTTCCATCTACTACCATTATCCAAAGCAAAACAAAATGTAATAAAGGAAAAAAATGAAAGGAAGAAATTGGTAAATTTTCAACAGCAGCTGAGAGTAAACATGTAGTGTGTCAAAAAGAACGCATGTAAAACCCTTTCATCCTTTTCATTTGACCCTTTCTGACATTCAACTGACCGCCGTAGTAGAAGTTAACGTTGTCTGGAAGAGGCTGGTACTCAGGAGGGAAGTAGGGTCCATTGTGTTCGAGGAACTTCCATTTCACCCCATCTTCATACTTCTCTTCCTCCCACCTGACACGAGGCAAGAGGATAAAAAAGTGAAAATTGCTGCTCTCTGCTTTCCCCGTGCAGTCTGCTTTTGATTGTGTGTGTGCGTGCTGGGGTTGGGTGCAGGTCGATGCGAAATGAAAAGAGAACATTTTCCAACCATCTCCAGCGATTCTGCTCCTCCTCCTCCTTCTTCTTGATCTTCAACTGTCTTGCCTCCTCAATCTCCTCTTTTGTCCTCTTCGTTTTTTGGGGGGCTGAATGCTCTCCTTCCTCCTTCTTCACTGTCTGTAGCGAGAAAAACACTCAAGATGTGAATTCAAACACATATTGTGAACTGCATTTCGAACAAACCTCACATAACAGGAGTATTACTGATGCGACACAGATTACCTCGAGTCAGATGTTTACCTTTTCTGCTTTCTTCTTTGACTTCTTCTTCTGAGCTTCCCATCACTCTCTTCTTCCTGCCCATGTTGCTTATTTTTTTTCTTTGAGCTGCAGGTAACCAGAAGACTAGACTAGAATACTAATAGCTTACACAGCACTGACAAACATGAAGGGGGAAAGTCATTAACCCCTACATTTAAATATTAATCCACAAATATTCTGATGCCGAAATAATGTTGTGAACTCTAATAATGTGAAAAGCCTACATGTAAAAATGGTTTAATTTCTGGTTAATCCACAGCTCAAAGACCTGGTCACTTACGTAGGGGTAGAAGTGGAATGTGAAGGGCCTTCCATGGGCTCATCCTTAATTCTTTTCCTTTTCACCCCTTTCTTCTTTGCTGTAAAGTCATCATCCACTGGCTCCTGTTTCATCGACTCGCTAAACCAGGAGGACAGAAGAGAGGACAGACGGTCATTGTCCAAACATAATATGAACTTGAGCGAACTCATCTTAATACTGTTAATGTTCTTTTTCAGTCATAAGTCTGCTTTGTAGTCTCATGCAGTAACATTTCTTTTAAATTTCTAAACACACCAGCACAGACTGCAGCTTTGATGTGGAGCTTAGAGTAAAATGACAGTCTCTCTTCTTGAACTCCAGCTTACAAGGGTAAGAGAAAACAAATTTCACCAAAGATCTTATTAACTGTTGTTTTTTTTTTGGTTTTTTTTATCTAGTCTTAGAAATTCTGACACGAGCTGTTAATTTTGAATTAAACCACATTTAACGGGCTAATAACAAGGCAGAATAAAAGCTTAATGTCGCTTTTCACTTCCGCTGCCACATTGCTGGCTACACAGTTAGGACAAAATTACCCTGTATACAGAGTGCAAATCCCAATGATACACTGACCACAAGAAATCACATACGTATAATTATGATAATTAGACAACATTATCAAAACAGTAATGATAATGACATAATTACAGCAATTAGAAATAAAAACATGCACTACTGCAAGCCTGGATTTCCCTGCAGAGTGAGGGATCGGAGGGTAGGGAAATAGTCCATATTAAGAAAACAACAAATTGGAGTCAACACATTCCTTTCCTCCACATAACATCCATTTAGTTAAAGGGAAGAAGGGGAAAATGTAAAGCACCGTAGCTCATAACTGTCACTCTGGCTTACTTAAGTCACCAGAATAAGCCACGATGGGAACAACTAACCGGCACACGTTCTATGAGCTTAATGCACTCCTTCTGCACTTCTACACTTGACTTCTGATGGCTTCTGATTGAAGGAAATGAGCCTTCTCTCAGGTCCATGACTCCATCTGTCTTTACTGCAAATGCTGTACATGTACATGCTCGGACATAAAGCAAAGATGATATGAGACCTTTTGTTTTATCTTTAGAGGAAATACATTTTGGACTTCAATAAATAAAACAGAAGGGACAAAATCTAATGTCAAGAATCCTGTTTCATTTTTTAAGATAAATGTCAGTTCAGTAGTTTTAATGTAAAGGTCACAGCGGGAAAAACACAAGTGTAAATAATAAAATGAATGCTGGCTCACTGCCATGCTTACTGCTCACTCATTTGTACATGTTGAAGGTTAGTGGAAGGTGACTGTTGAGGGTCACCTCATGTCATTTTAATTTTTTTCTTTTTCATTTTGACCTTTTGTCCAGCAAATCGAGTTCAATTAGAAATACAAACTGCTAACGCTTTGGCCTCATATACAGTTCTTTTCTCTTTCAGCAACCGCTCACAGGAGAACTTGATGACATAATCAGGGACTTATTTAAAGTGCTTATTCCAAATTGCATGATGTTCCGCAGATGTAATATGAATTAAAATGGCTACAATTTCGCTTGGAGAATATCGCCTAAATGCGGTCATATTGACTAAAAGAGCTCAAACCATTTCCATCAGAATAAGGCTGCTTCACGGACAAAAGGATTTTTTTATATGACTATAATGTGCATAAGTAAATGCAGAAACCCTGTTGCTTACCTGCAAACGTCACAATTACATTAATACAGAAATGTCAATGTTCTCAACCACCACATTAGGAACACTTCTTGAGAGCCAAAGCGCATTATATTCACTGTAAAGTACTTTGAATTACATTTATTAAGTTGACACTTTTATCCGAAGCAATTAGAATGAAGTGCATTCTGCCAATTTGAAAGAAAAATTGAAAGAATCATGAAAGCACTTAGTCAAATATGCTGAACTGTTTCAAGTTCTACATTTGGAAACAATAAGAGGCTAAATCAGACAAAATTATATTTTTTTATGGGCCATGTAGCAGTTTCTGCTGTCCTGAAGATTCCTCATGAACAGTTTATCTAACTTTATCTTGGTTCTAATGCGTGAGAGTGTAGAATGTTCTGGTCATGTTTTTTTAGTATACTGCACCACTGAGCAAAATCCATGAAAAGTTATACAAAAAGGTGGTTGGGTCACTGCATCCATTGACATTTACAGCATGTGGGTCTAATAGCCTTATGTTCCTTCCCCAACTTTGGTCTTAACTTTCCTCCTGCATGAAACCCACTCAACAAGCACAGTCACCACCTGAGCCTTTCTGGAGGGGGAGAAAAAAAAAAAAATCAGAAGAAATATTAAAAGACAGAATTTAGCTTAATAGTTTTTCCAATTGACATCTCCTTTGAAATGTCACTCATCATATTGGGATGGACTAAGTCCACGTCTGGGAAACAATCCATTAACAACTTTGTAGAAACACTGCTGTGAGACAGATTCGACGCAGCAGGCCTTCGGCCAAAGTCTGCCATCGCGGCAACACCCTGCTGAGCATCCAACCACTCAAACCGTGCATTCTCATTTATTACTTTCATGACAAGCTACGGATGTTTGTTTTCAGCACGGAGTAAAATTAATTTTCTGTCAGACAGCTTAAGAAATTGTATAAGATGGGAATGGCTTCTGTCCAGGGCCCTTGAACATTAACACAAAAATTAATTCCCATCACCTCAGGAGGGAGGAGGAAAGAAAAAAAAAGTAGAAAGATAAGATTTCTGGCACAATCACTCCATGGTAGCTTCTCAGCCTGTTATGACTGTTATTAGTGTAGTGGTGTTATGACTTCACCCCTACCTGTGATTGTCAGCTGGCTCCATCTTAGGTGTCTTGACCTGAGGAGATGACAGGCATTAAGTTCACAGCATAACTGCAATGCAAGAACGTGTACACAGATGACCTATGACACTATGAACAGTAACAGTGTTCATGCATGCACAAATGTGTGCATGAAGGCTTAAAACATTCAGACAACCACACAAGGTCATGTCATCCAGAACATGAGAACATGTATGCACAGCTGTTACATTTCATACATGTATTTCGACTCTTGAAATATGTAAACATGTTACATGAAATTCTTTATCTGAGGGTGAGACGCTGAGAGCATGATGCAGTACACAGATCTAAATGACTTCTTATATATAGGGTTATATAGGTACTTCCGCTTGTCTGGGCATTGGTATGCATGTAAATATATCCTGTCAAATAGCATGGAGGTGACCTACCAGGCCACGCTGTTGCACACATGGTGTAGCTGGGGTCACTGGGTAACAGGCTGGAATTTTCACCCTGGTGTCTGATGTGCTAATTCCAAACAGGGCATGTATTGACTCACATGACCATCACAATTCCTCCCCTCATCAACAGGCCACTGGCTTTCCATCGAGTTGTACTAAATTGCAGTCAGACTAAATAGGTGGAATTGTATTACAGTGAAAAGAAAATAAGTGATTTACCTTCTTATGAGACTTTCTATTGTCAGTTTTCTCTGTGGGTTTAGTTGACTTTGCACTGCTCATCCGATGGCAAGATGGGATGGGGATGGAAACGAGAGGAAATGAAAACGCTTGTTAGAGATGCCGATTTTGTGACACATGAGCAGTTAGAGAGATATTGTATAAGTATGAGGAGAACTTGCTACTTTCCATTTTACTTTGTCATGATTAAATGTGCCCTAAGAGACAGTTGAGAGCTTCACTTTTAACTGCAGGCTTAAAGTGAAAGCATATTAAGCTGCTGTTCGGTACATGTCTTTGCCTGGTGAGTATCTATCTAGTACTCTAGTCAGACAATCCTAGAAAATGCCACTAATCAGACAAGTAATGTCTCAGAGAAGCTTTGAATATGTTTCTTTTCAGTCTGACCTTTTCACCCTTCAGGGCTGAAGGTAACATGAAGCTGAGCCGCAATTATCTCCCAGCTAATTTAAATTTATTCAGAATTTACAATTTTGAACATCAGTTTAAGGCAGCACAACATTTAAAACCCCTTCCTTTCATGCTTGGGAAAATTAGTTCCATGAGTCTTGTCGCTGATGAGGATAAGTTCATCCTTAATAAGTAATTCAGTCAAGTGTGCCATGAAATAACACGAGGCTAGCTGTCACATAGAGCTGCCTGGCTGTTCGGCTGCCAGCAGCACTTACAGGTGTCTATTCATCTCCCTGCTCTCATCAATTACACAAGCCAATGACAGACCCCTCCACATTCATTTGTCTGCTCACATATGCATGGTAATAAACGCATCAGATATCAAGGTAAATTAATTTATTCATATGAAGATGGAGTACCCACTGTACTCAGTGAAATGAATGCATGCACTCAATGCCATTGGCCTGCTCGACTGCTCAGCCAGCGCTCAGTTACACTTCTTTGTGTCCGTCCTTTAGTAGCTATTTCACACACACATACACACACTGCCATATGGCCCTCATCTGATTCATCACCGCTGCAAGTACTAATTTTATTTTTTCAAAATGAATTTGTCTTCACATTTCAACAACATGAAAGGCACTTCTATTTACAGGATCCGTGAAAACAGGCAGCTTTGATGTGTGGCCTTGTGCTGATGATGAACAGATGCTGGATGTGCTGTAGTCAGGTCACACGCATATATTATGAGTGTGCTGCTCTAAACTTGTCAATTACGACATTGAGTCATAGCGGTAACTCCTTTATAATGGCGATTGAGTTGCTCTTGATTGAATAATGATTAAGTGCTGGCTAAACTGTGCCTGTCAGCAAATCATTTTTCTATCCATCTTTATTTTCTCTCTCTCACACACACACCTCACCTGTTCTTGTTCCCATCTCCGTCGCCAACGGTGCTTTTATGATCACTCAGCTTCTTCAGCTTCAGCTTCATAGGTTTGTGCTTGGCGTTCCCTTCTCCTTTAGCATCCTTCTCTCCCATCTCTTACATGTGCCTCTGTAAAGTTAAAGCACAGTGAACACTTAATATTTACAAGTTAATACATTTTACGGGTTCACAATGCAACAATTATAACCGCCATGATGTGGCTTTGCCAGTTAGCCAATTAGCTAGCTAACTTTAGCTAAGGCCGGCAGGAAAAAAAACTAACTTTAACATGTCAGCTAACATTTCTTATTCTACGCTGTCTTTAGTTGTCTTTAATCTTTAGTATTATAGACTCGCTCACCACTTGTAATATCGAACTATCTGGCTATATGACCTGAACAACACGAACTTTTTAGGCGGTTAAATTCACTTCTCGGCGCAAGGAAACACCGACTGTGTGCCGGGCCGGCGTTGAGCTGGGCAGGAAGCGATTCCGGATGGATTCTGATTGGCTGAGGGAGTACCGAGAGTCGCTGGGTTGGGTGGTGTTACGCCGTATTCTGTGACCCGTCTTTTTCTGTGACCTGCCTTGAAAGCTTAGTGTCGCAAAGGTCACCAAAACACTTGACACCTCTGTCACATTATTGGTCCGACAAAACCCGAAAGGATGAGGTGTGGTATCACAGTGCTTGGCCATTTAATTGATAGGGCACTGATCAATATGTCAAATTTCGAAAATGCATACACAATCAGTTACATTATTTTGTAACTTGATGGATCTATGAGGCATTTTGATGTTGACTAGAAATCTGAAGCAGCGTCATAGACTACAGTACTTGGCAAAATTTCTGTTAACATCACACAACACTCTAAATCAGCAGTAAGACTACTACAAAATTCCTCATTAATTGAATTATTTTTGGTTAGTCTCTACGTTATGACCTAATCTATGTATATATATATATATATATATATATATATATATATATATATATATATATATATATATATATATATATATATATATATATATATATTCCATGGGGAGGAAGACAATACAGGACAGATGAATGATGTTTTTACCTTGGATGAAGGATTCCAATATAAGAGGAGAATTTGACTTAGTGGGTGGGAAAGTGCTGCAGACTGAATAATAATGCATGTTATGTACCCGCCGAGGTCCTTTATGGGGGCCTGCAGAAAGTTGTCAGTGCAGTTTTTTCTCTATATTCTCAGAGGCAAGTGTAATACACATAAAAAAAAGGCCAATAAAAATGAATATGTAAGCTCCAGAAAGAAGTGGGTGTAGATGATGGGGTGCAATCCTGAAGCTACATAAACAGCACCTTCACCAAAACCTTAGTCTAATACAGTATAAATTATAATAATAAACAGAATAGCACCAACAAGCATAAACAATATTCACCATCTTTCCAAAATAATGTATCTCATATACTGACCAAAAGTGAGGGAACATACTCACCATTGCCAGCCATGTTTTCCCATCACATTGTCTGTTAATTCTTGTGTTCAGTGACACATATCACAATACAAGTGCTGTCATTTATATACTGTGTTTCTGTTTTGACAGCTGCCATAAAAATGGATGATTTGGGGTCTCAGTATGTTAACAAGAACATATTGCTCAATTGGGAAATCAGAAGAAATTATTCATGACAAGCTGTCTGCCAGATTTAAGAATAGGTCTTTCTTTAATTCACATACATAAAACTTTAAACACTTTAGAATAAACTGATTTTTTAAAATATGGTAGTTGGATTTTTTTTTTATATGAACACAAAGGACTTTAACAATCCCCCCTAACACCATCCAGTTCTGTCAGGATTGTGAGCTGAAATCTGCTGAAGCAGTAAAAGTGTTTGCACTGCAATATAACCTCAGTCCTGTAAAATGACCTTTTACTGTGCTGGACCATTTTTCAACCATACAAGGCAATGATTGATGATGATGATCCACCTGATGGAGTTCACAAAATGTTACCATTTCAATAGAATAGGTTGAGACAGAGGTGAATATTGTTGTACACACAAACACACAAACTATGGAGTATTCACAGTTCCAAGACAGCCTGTTGATTTACCACCTTCAATAATGGTGAGAAGTATGTTTACATACTGCCAAAAGAAAATATGATATCAACAGAAAATATACCCAATAACTTAATAAAGTAATTAGTAAATTAATATGTTGATACTGTTATCTGTCAAGCAGACTGACATTTTTGAAAAAGTCAACAAATAACCTCTTTGGATTAACCTTTTCATATCGAGGTGACTAAACTGTTATTTTCTGTTCTTGGAGATGGAATAATAAATAATTAATACATGGGCTCACGGAAATAGGAAAATCAAATTTGAAAATGAACTTTTATTCCACATCATAATGTATGTTACAGTCACGAACCATCGACTCTGTTCTCAGTATGAGCAGATGAAAATAGTCTAAAACCTTTTATTGAGAATAATACATGAGTGTGTTAAAGAAAGCAAGAAACAACATTTTTGAAGTAGCAGCAGTTAAACAACTACTGATACTGATACTATTTCAGGTTTACAAATAAACGGGAAAAAATAATTATGGATTTGTTACACTAAAAATTGGTCTCCTTTTTTCCTATAAAGAGTGCGACAAGGTCTTTCCAAGTGCGTTTTTAATAAAGAAAAAAAATAATAGGGAAATTGTGTTGACCTCCATGGACCTCCAGTCTAACCCGCTCATTCGTTGCCATGACAGCAGTACTGTCTCTTTAAGGACCCGAAACGGTTCCTTCCTGTGTGTTCACTGGTCCCGGGTCCCAAACAGACAGCTGAGCTCCTCCCGGCGATGATATCCCACCCTGCTATCTGGGCTTTTCGCAGAAGTGTGAGGTGCTGGCGACGCCTGGCTGACCTCAAAGCGGCTCTGGGAGTCTCGGACGTCAGCGTTTGTCGCTGGTACTCTACCCAAATTCGTGGCGGTGTCACGGGCATGGAGGAGATACTGGCGAGGGTGGTTGCACCTTTACCTACATACGAAACGAGGGACAAATCCCCTCCTCCTCCCGAATCCAACAGCTTGGAGTTCATGCACTTCTACAGCAGTCTCAGAAAGGAGGACAGACTCGGTGTCCTGACGAAGCTGTCACAGGACTTCGGAGTAGACCACAAAAGCGTGTCAGAGCTCGCTGTGAAGCTGTTGGACACCCAGCTGCGGGACTTGGCGACCATTTTGCAAGTAGAAGACAGGCTGCGGTACAGCTTGACTCCCCGTTATAAACAGTTGCTGAACCACATAAGCAGAGTCGAGGGGGGAGTGAAGTTTCTGGTGGACCTCCGAGCCGATGTGCTTGAAATAATCTCATCCAAAGCTAGCGAGAGCCCACACATCAGGGTAAAGCTTTTGTTGACTTTTTTCTATGGGTGCTCGCATGAGTCAAGCAGTGCCATTCGCGATTAGTTGTTTGCCACTGTTGCCTCAATAGCTGAACCAGAATTTTAATAATTTTTATGTGGTATATTTTAACAGCATCAGCAGTACAGCTGCATACACAGCTAACACTCACTCTGAGGCATGAACTACACCCCTTTTGCCCCCATCACGTGGATCATGTTTCATCACAGCTTGAGTGTCTCTTACCTTTGCCCCAGTTTACTCTCCTTACCAAAATCGAGGAACTAAGTTATTATTTTTGATTTCCTCATAGCTTAGGATGTTTCTGCAAATAGGTTAGACAGAGCTTGTTTGGCACAAGACACTATAAAGCTAAATGTCAGGGCTTCCTTCATATTTGTCTCAGCTGTGCAGATCAACTTGCGGTACTGATCGGAGCTACTTTGCGCTGTAGACCTTCCTGTGTTAAAATAGACCCTGTAATCATGTTTAATTTTACACATGAAGAGGCAGGAATTGCAAAGTGAACAAGCAGAATATACTGTAAATCAGGCATGTCATGAATATTTTAAAGACAAAGTGAAAATAAATTTGATAGAGAGGGTTGTGGGATAAAAAATATAAATAAATAATAGATTTAATTAAACTTTCCATCACAGATATGGCTCCCATGGTCCCCTTATTGTACCTTAATGGTACCTTTTTGGCAACTTTTTTCCAGAAAAGCTACCCTTTCCAATCTCATTTTCTTCATTGTTCAGTCAAATATAATTACAGTTTTCAGTGCAGTTCAACACTTTAGTGTTGGAGTTTCCATGCACACTCTGATATAGTGGAATATTTTCCAGATAGAAAGCCTGCTTCCATTTTAATACCATGCACAGTTTATTCAAAGGAATATTGTGGGTTAATTCCACCTGGGATCTTTGTAAATGTATACAAGGTGTGTCAATAAATTGTGTAGATAAATGTTCTATTAGTTCTATTGAATAGCTGAGCCGTAAAAGAACAATTTAAATGTGTGACACCTAATGTTTGTTTGTTTTTGAGGAGGAGGCTGCAACTAATAATTATGTACCAATTGTTTCTCTTTAATTGATTAATTGATTCATTTTGGGCCTACAAAATGTCAGAGTGTAGTCATCTCAGTTTCCCTAAAGCCCAAGGTCACATGAGACCAAGATCTAGATCTAGATCGAGAGTCTATCAATTAATCTATTAATTAAATGGTCTCAGCTCTAGTTAGATTGGTGCTATCAGAGCCTGTAGAGCTCTTCAATGAGGGCAAGCAATGTCCAAACTCCAACCACAAGATGAAATAGGATATATTCTTTTTTATTTAATCAGTGTTTTTTAAAGTTTGATAAAGATTATAGAACTGTTTTAAAGTTTCTGTTTGTTAAACATTCGTCTCACTTGTATTTCTTATGTTGGCTTTAATTTGGAGTCATCCAAAGCTGATATGAAGCTGCGTTTATATATCAATCAGTGGCTTTACAGATGCTTGCAGGCTGGAGAATTGCCATTTGAGCAGTAGCTCTATAAGCAGAAACCCCTTTAGTGTGTAGTGGACGTAGTCAAAAGCCAAATGATGTACAAAATGGCAAGAAAGATGCTTGGTTTAGTATTGGGAAAACAATCAGGGATTTAGTGGCAAATGCTGCATCTGTGTCTACTTTTCTCAGACATAGCAGATCAAAAGCAAACGGCTGATTGGAAACTTGTTATGCTGAGCTGCAGTAATCAAGATTACAAAACTGACGTGTGTGCCATCCAACGCTTTAATGGTCAAACTCAATCTGCCCTGCTTGAGATCATTCCAGAGCCAAAAAAAAATTTTCATCTTTGCGAATCAATTTTTTTATATTTTGTTTTTCTTTGGAATCAAGCTTAATATGATTTTCAAAGAGCCCTACTGCACTATCGCCAGAGGACTTCCAGCCTCTCCTCTCAGAATCTATTTTATTCCTGCAGAGAGTAACCAAGGAGAATAACCAAGGCCCACTGAGACCTTTTGTATCTTAAAAAGGTCTAAGCTACCTACAGAGTGCTGACTTCTACTGAGTGCTGACCACCTTGGTCTTTGGGGTGCACAGCAATCTTTTCTTGTTGTTATTGCCAGAATTGATTGTGCTAAAAATGGAGGAAAGGTCATGGTGAATATGAAGCTTTTACTACACGTATTGATATCACGTGCATACCCAGGGGAGAGGAAAAACTGTGGAGGGAAAAAAATGCAAATGAAAATTTCTACTAACTAAATTAATGAAAGTTTGGATTTGACAACACTGCAATTACTGTGGTTCTTGCAAGACTGTCACTTTGAATTCTACGCTAGATTAGTCTCTCTTGGTTGGGTAATTCATTTTTGATGTTCCTCCTCACTCTGTCTACCTCCAGGCCTTTCATTCTTGTTCACCTGTCCACAAACTGAGTGGATGAAAGACGTAAAGTCAAAGACGTTATTTTATCCGGCTCTTTGCGATTTCAGTGAAGTATCAGTGAGGCTATTTTTCCCCTACTTGCCAGGCTGAAATGTGGCATGCAGCCTACTGGATTAAAGGTACTGGAAGCACTCACACAGCTTGACCTGTAAACACGTTGGCAGTCTGTGGTCATTTGGCCTTGAATAGACAAACGCTTCCTTCCAGGCACTGCAGCCACTGTATAATCACAATATAACTGCAGATCAAGGAGGCAGAGGCTGTATCAGCTCAGAACATCTGCGCCTCACCACATTGATGCAGCGCCAGTGTCGAAAAATGCTGCTTCATTTTCTTTTCTAATGAAGTGAAGGGTTTTCTTCTTTCCCCTACCTCTTTTCTTCTGTCTCCCTCCTAACCTCAGGCTTCAAATACTAGCCCCTTCCATTCCATTTCAAAAGACTTCATCTTGAGCTAGGTCAATAGCATACACATCTCAGTTTGCCCTTCCTTTTGTGTGGGTGAGAATTGGCTACCCAAGGCAGTAGCTTCACTCTTATGAGTTGTTGATGTGGTGGGTTTCTTCCACAGAAATTCAGGGCTGGGATTATCGGACATCATAGATTATTTCACCATAGGCAGTTTGTGAAGTTAGAGGAACACAAATACACACATACAGTATATATGTATACACACACATACGTGGTGGAAGTTTTTTCCCCCTTTCTTTCTCTGAGGGCTACTTTTGATCCTCCTTACTCCACAGAATTTCCCAGCATGAAACCACTCAACCATATCGCTGAATAATGCAGGGCCCATTGCATATATGTGGGGAAGATTTTCAAATTTTGTTAGTTTTGCTTTTGATAGTTGCTCGCAGATAACTTCAGCCGGTGGCTTTTGTACCATGACTGTGTTTGAGCTTGTTTGTATTAGCTATTATTATGACTGACAGGCCGGCATTAAAGAAAGCCTGAAGTAATGTCATCCTATGGAACAGCCAATATGAGCTGTATTTATGCGTTTGAGTGTGTTTGTGTGCGAGCGCCGTGTGCGCTTGTTTGTATGTTTGAAGGAGATTTGCTTTAAATGAAGTCTGACCTTTGCAGGAGGACAGGCCTGCTTTGAAATGGCAAGTTGTTCATTGAAGTGCCTCTTCTATACCCATTGCAAGCTCAAACAAAAATCACTACTCATAATGCGAAAACATTCAAACAGAATACTGGCACCCAAGGGACCATACTCCCAGCATAGATACCGACATGGAATTGTTTATAGACCCCAGGCAAACTTAAGCAACTTCGCTGTCGGTCAATAAGGTAAAGCCTGTGAGCTCTCTCAATAAAAGAGGTTGTAAAGACTGCATGTTTATCCAGCTCTTTAATAGTCATATAAAAGCCGCAATTTCAAGAGAATACTTTTATGGTGTCTCTTCTTCATAAGATATGAGGAAAAAATGGAAAACAATTTCCATAGCTACAGAAAAGGACATCTCTTACAGACCTTGGATAACTTATAATAGAATAGATACCATGACCTTCTTTTTCTTATTCATGTGCATATAAGAATAGCCAGCACAGTATTTTATTGATATCATATTTATTTCCTGCTCTATTATGAAATACAAATGCAAGAGACTGCTTTTATTTCCCAGACAGAGCGCCAGCCAAGGGGGGGCAAAAGTGGTGAAGTTTCTATTATCAGCTGTATGTGGATGTTAATTCTAAACTCTTTCACCTATTCTCTCTCCCAGGACCTGAACGGCACTCTGAAGAGTTTGCTGTCTGAGTGGTTCTCTGTAGGTCTGCTCCGATTAGAGAGAATCACCTGGCAGTCCCCCTGCGAGATCCTGCAGAAGATCAGCCAGTAAGGGAATTCATGCTGCTCCCTCACACTGTGTTTCTCTTCTTTCCTCTCTCTCTCTTTCTTTC
The DNA here is from genome assembly GCA_036365135.1 of Miichthys miiuy. Taxonomy (NCBI): domain Eukaryota; kingdom Metazoa; phylum Chordata; class Actinopteri; family Sciaenidae; genus Miichthys; species Miichthys miiuy. Next base: position 18,805,508 of record CM071610.1, read on the forward strand.
TTACATACAAATGATGCAGCACAATATGATTGTCCCCTGATAGCTTAGCAACTGTAACTACAATTTTCAAAGAGTAAAGTCTGTCTGGCTTGTCCAACTATGTACTGCACTGCAATATGTAAATGAGTAAGATCCCTATTATATTATAGCTAATTAGATCTACACCGATATTATGTATGTATGCCATCAAGGGCATATTTAAGACACCTTTACAGGGCTCTTGTTTTAAAACAAGTCAGTAGAAAGTGATGTAGTGTGCTAATTTCAACAGGGTAGGGTCAATTAATTGGTGCCAACATTTGAGTGCCAAAATATAAATAGAAAACATATACACTTACATTTTTGTATTGTGGTATTCACTACAACTGCTTCAGCTTCAGCCACTTCCTCGGCCACCGTTTTCACAATCCCTGCTCTTCATAGCCAAAATGGCGACCACTGAGGGCGAGATGTGTCCAGCGTTCAGACTCAACTTTTTGACCATTAGTAGTGCACCATTATGCTGCATTTTGCCATAAGTGACAGTGTGAATGCACGTATATACTCAAAAGAGCAAGTGTAAGTATGGAAGACACAGCAATGGTGTTTAGATCTGCTCGCCGAGTTGCTCCTGTTGTATATGTGCAGTAAGGGGATGGAAAGCTTGACAGGCATAGCAACAGTAAATTCATTAAAAAAGCTGACAGATTAACTATCAACCCTCTTCCCACTTCCTATTTCAGGTATGAGGCAGTGCACCCTGTACGGAACTGGACTGACCTGAAGCGCAGAGTGGGGCCATATCGCCGTTGTTATGCCTTCACCCATGCCGCCATGCCAGGAGAACCCCTGGTTGTGCTACACGTGGCCCTCACTGAAGACATCTCTGATAACATTCAGGTTAGAAGCGATAGCTGCAGGCTGTTGTCATGGTTTGTCTCACTTTACCAGACCTTGGAGGATACTGAAACATCTGGGATGTACTATTTTTATTCCTCCTCTCAGCTGACAAATGGATTATTGCTGTGTGAAAAACAATACAGAGACCTTTAAACTGCATATCCCTCTGGGAGCAACCTCTACAGGCTTCTTCCTCTTGCCGTTTACAGTGAGGAAAAGGTGCTTTTGACAACACTGAAATATTACGTGGTGTAAAATTGTCCAGCGATATCCACAGTTTTGCTCCAGCAGCTCGGAAATATTTGTAAGACACTCCTGCCTTGGTTGCAGCTATCTAGCTATAAGCACTGACAATGGACTTGTATCTGGATGAGTAACACGAAATTGACTGAACAAAAATGTGTGTTCTCTCCTCTTAGGGTATCGTCCGTGAGTTTGCCTCTCGACTCAGAGGAGGATGTGAATAAGATAAATGCAGCCATCTTCTACTCCATCTCCTCCACCCAGGCTGGCCTACAAGGAGTGGAGCTGGGCAATTACCTCATCAAGAGGGTGGTCAGAGAACTACAGGTGAGCAGGGGTGGGAAGTGGGATGTACATTTGTAAAAAAGCAAAAACTCGATTGACAAAAACACTGGATGTGGCAGTTATAAATTGTGGTTTAATTATAGATGAATTCTAGCATTACAGTATTATTGTAGCTCGCTATATTTTAAATGATTTAACTTTAAAGTCAAGTCAAGTTAATTATATTTATATAGCCGGAACTCAGAAATTAATTGAATAAACAAACATTGTAGTAGATACAAATTCAGTGAAGTTCATTCACAAGGATCATTTTGCCTGGTATGAATGTATACTTTACTCAGCATACAGCACATTTAATAAACATAATTAAACTTTTCAGAGGTCATTCTCTACATCAATTCAAATACTGTCTTCTGCATATTTCTTTTCTCATTGCTATTGAGGAAATTAATTCAGGGACGAACATAATAATGATGTTCTGGTAAACCTTCTGAATCGTATAATTACCTAATTTGATATGTGAGATGAGGCCAAAATTAAGACTATAGCATTTTATCTTAATAGTTTAGCTAATTATAGAGCTGTAAAATTGGAGGCAACAGCATTGTGAAATCCTGTAATAGGAAAGTTATTTGAATCATATAAAAACAAGGCTTGGGGGAAGCTGAGTGAAGCAGGAGGTCACAGAGAAAGGTTTATGTAAACATCTGTTATCTAAACACAAAACCATAAAGCACCCAGTGTTATCTTTGAAGCTTGTAAACCATCCTGTCTCATTACAGCTAGCTTATCATGAGGCACATGTCACTATATATGGCACAGATACAACTGTTAACTCCTGCAGAGTTCCTCAGCTCCTCCCTATGGTGTAGTTGCTGAAGTGTTGTTTGTCTCTTCCAGGAACAGCACGTTTCTCTCTGCATGACTCATGTTGAATTCAATTAAAAGGCTATATGTTAGGCTTTCAGGTGTGGCCCAGCTGGCACAGCATTGTTCCAGTGAGAAATATAGCTGTGACCTGCAAGTTTTTTGTTTGATAGCCTTTCAGAAGTTTTTTTTTCTTATTTTAGTCTTAGTGCCGAATTATAAATCTCCCACTTGTTTTAGCACTTGCCGAATGCAAACACACATAAACAGAGCAGCAGTCACTCGACAGGCAGTAATGAAATCTCATCTATCCCCCTCAATAAGCGCAGAAGAGCCCTTCATGTTGGGCCACTCCAGCTAGTACTTGTTAAATGATTGGAACATTGAATGGAACATCAAAAGCCACTCTGCCCAACACATGAGAAATAGCTCTTTATAGTGTATCCTTATAAAAATCAGGTTTCAGAGCCTTAAGCTTCTTCAGCTTTAGTTATTTATGCAATGGAACTGTTGATTACTGCAATCTTTTCACTTATTGGCATTTTTAATAATGGCAACAACACGGTCCAGCCAGCTCAGCAGATATTGTTTTGTGTTTTCTGCTTTACTATTAGTGCTATTTGTGTCAGAGGTCGAGAAGTAGGTTATATGGCACTGTGCTGTAAAGCCTTACTGATGAGGAATGTTATCTTCATCAAGGTCTACTAACACTGCATGTCAGCATCATCTCCATTCATCTTTGTTATCTTTGTAATGCAAAAATGAATCCAAAAAAAGGGCTGTGCTACTTTTTCACTTCTCTCTACCACCATACAAAAGCACAGAGCAATTACTACATGATGTTGAGTTAGTTTTCATGTGGGCCGACTGCATAATAGATTGTTGTGTGTTACCTTAACTTTAACCTTAATTTCATTATTAGTCCATAGTTCATTGGAACTTATCTGTTTTGTTATTTGTCATAATTATAATAAAATAAATAATAAATCTACATGTCAATACATTGAAATATCTGACTGGATCTTAATTTCACCAAATCACATAAATTACACTAGACTTGCTGCCTGAGATGGCAGTTTAAACTTCTCTGCTAAGCTATACCGGAAACAAACGGCTCTCGCTGTGGAGGCCAATTGGTCAAAAAGTACCAACCCAGTAAAGACCACCAGTCAGTCCATTGTGTCCTTTTCACTCATGTGCCAGAGTAATGAGCCAGGGCTACAATTTCTGTGCTTAGTCAGATTCCAGATTTAACTCAGTTTTGATATATATAATATATAACCACTGCATTTTGTCTTTATAATGTTTAGAAATTAACCTCTTATAGGTGATTTTCATTCCTTTTCTTCTTTGTTTTATCCGAAGCACCCCATGAGTGCAATTATTCTTTTTTTCTTCATGGCAATGGAACCGTGACCCCGACAGTGTAAGTGCAATGCTCTGTGGTCAAGGCTACTCAAAACCACAATGCGGTTGTATTCTGCACAGACCATGGCTTTTTGACAGGGCTTTACCTTACATAAAGGTGAAGAGAGAGTAGCAGCGCAGCCACAGAGGGACCACTGACATGACAGATAGATGATAGAGTGGAAAAGAAAAGGTCACAGTCGTGATTTAAGGTGAAGGGAGGAGGTCTTGCTTGTCTTTGTAGATTGGACCCTAGAGCACAGTTCTGGCACTACTCCGACTTTTCCTCCTATATCTTTTCCGCCCCCTTCCTTTTTCATTTTTCCTACGGTCTTTATTTCCACCCCTTTTTTCTTTGTTAACCCTGCCAACTCTTTAATGGGAGCACCCAGCAGAGACCATATAGAGGAGGTTGGAGAGTAGGACGAGATCATTATACAGTAGAGTGAGAATAAACACAAGGTGCAACAGAAACGTGGGACATGGAAAGTGAGAGGACTGGATTCTGAAGTGAAAGGAAGGCGAAATCAAGGAGAATGAAGGCAAAACAATGTTGCAGAGTGAGGCAGACAGACAGGAGCGTGTCCCTCCAGGGGTTGTCTGACACTTCCACTTTCATCTGCAGCCTTTCACTCCTCGTCCTGCCACATCGTTCCGTCACTTATCAAACCTGACGCCAGGGTACGAAGATGGGTGGAGAAGAGGGGAAAGATTTTGTTGAGATAAGAGGGTAGTGGGGTGGAAGAGAAGCCATGAGAGGTGTGTGTGTGTGTGTGTGTGTGTGTGTGTGTGTGTGTGTGTGTGTGTGTGTGTGTGTGTGTGTGTGTGTGTGTGTGTGTGTGTGTGTGTGTGTGTGTGTGTGGTTGAGACGAGACAGCGACATGGGGGAGAGGCAAGTGAGAGAAGAGAACCGGTATTAGAGGTGAGAGTGCAGGGGACTGAGGAGGAGGAGGATAGAATAAGAAGGAGGGAAAGAGAGAGGCGATCATCCATCTCCATCACCAGGGCAGGATCATGAAGCAATGGAGTTGATTTGTAATGCCTTCTCTGTCTGAGGAATTGGAGGCCTGAGCAGCCGCCTGAGCATAAACAAGAAAATTTTGTTTTGCGTTTTGATACTAAGGTCGAGTGTTTATCTCCTTTATTTCCACTGCTGCGGTTGGTGCCCTTTGCATTCTGGTGGGGATCAAATCTCTGCTGCCTCTCATCTGTTTTCTTTAAAAGTTTACCTTGTTTTCTCCTCCCAATCCCTTACGTAGGTTTCTTTTTATTTTTTTGTTTTTCCTCTCGTCAAGCTAAGGGAAGGTTGAGGCAATTCTACGCTGAGCTGTCTCTGCATGAATGTAAATGACTGTGCAACTTATCCGTGTTTCAAAATAGATGCTTAAAAGAAACCCTTTTCATTCCTACCTACTTTAATTCCATATTTAACACAGGCTACACATTCTTTCAGAGATAGACACCAAACATAGAAACATGTGTTCTTATTTCTTGAATCATTTATACTGTAGATGGCTTATTAATTTTGGCTTATTAATACATTGGTACATGTATATGCATATTGTGCTGTGTTAGGCATAGGTTACTGTAACTGCTCAGAGACTGGCACTTACCAAAAACAAATTAGTCAGCAGCACAGGAAGCACAAATCGAACGCTGTCACACAAATGTTCCTGTCAAGCTCGATCACCTCTGAGCTCGTAATGTCCTACACAGTTCTGCTTCTGAGTTATTTGACCGATCACATTGCATAAAAATATAATCCTCACCTTCACTTGCCTCAGAAACATCTTCATTTTACAACTTTCCAGATAAAAATCCTCCAGTATCACTGAAAGTGTTGCTCCTGTTGCCATCTGCTACCTGCACACTGTGAAAAAAAACCTTCTTACATACTTTGGATCTCTAAAGATCCCTAAAAACATTTTGGAAAAACAAACTTTGGTTGTCTGAGGAAAAGAAGAGAATGAACAATGGGAACAATGAATTAGACAGGGTGTCTCTGAAGACAAAGAGGTATGCGTTTAAGTTTTTACTCTACCTCCTCTCTTTTCATGTCTTTCAGAGCGAGTTCCCTCACATGGCCATGTTCTCCAGCCTGTCTCCAATCCCAGGCTTCTCCTCCTGGCTCCAAGGCTTGCTCAGCCAGTACAGGAAGGAAGGTCGGGGCTCTGATCTCCTCTCTGAGCAGGAGTGGAAGGAGGTGGAACAAGCCACCGACTCAGCCCCAGGAGCCCCGGCCACCGAGGCCCTCCGTAAGCTGATCGGCACCAGTGAGTGGACGCACTCTGAGCGGCTGTCCCGTGTCCTGGAGCCCGCCCTGATGCGTCTCTGCGCCTGGTATCTCTACGGGGAGAAGAGACGAGGCTACGCTCTCAACCCGGTGGCTAACTTCCACCTGCAAAACGGCGCCACCATGTGGCGGCTCAACTGGCACGCCGACACCAGCCCTAGAGGCGTGGCGAACTCCTGTGGCATCATGGTGAACTATCGTTACTTCCTGAACGAGACATCTAAAAACAGCGCTCTTTACCTGCAGAATAAGGTCATCACGGCATCGGAGCAGGTGCTGGGTCTGGTGTCCCAATTTCAGAAGAACAGCAAACTGTGAGAAATATGCGGCCATAAATATAAGTTAAATGGCACTTGATATTATTAATATATTAACTGACTGCTTTAGAAGCAGCACTTGAATGGACATCAGCTGGTATTCATTTTTCAGATGAAATTAGAACATTTCTCACATGACATGTTTCATCCCATCCTCTGTCTGTAGTGCATAGGTTAGGCTTTTTGCCTCATTGGGTTTCTGGTTGAAGCTGTTTGATATTGTGTAAGTGCTTGCCAGGCTGAGAGACTGTAGCTAATGAAGCACGAGTCATCTATCAATGCTTTACCATGTTCCTGGATAACCGTGTGTGTAATGGCAAAGAAGGAGCAACGAGGGAGCGCAGCTACTGGAATAAATGATGTCTAGGTTCTTTCATTTGGGCAAACTGTCTCCCTGCAAACATGTTGGAGAATGGGAGAGTATTCAATTCTGTCTTTTTTTTTTTTTTTTTTTTTTTTTGTCTTTGGTCAGGTTTATACACACCTGCTGTTACACTGATTATTTCCACAAAAGCTCAATACACAAAGGCATGAAATCACAGACTGGAAATATTATATCATATTAAATAACTCTAAACAAAACTCCAATTATTTCATGACTACTCATATTTTACACTCGACTGTGCTCGCTCTGATCCAATGGGCTGGACCCTCCTGGTGCCTCCATACAGGTTATTTATTTATTAATATTTTATAATTTTGCCCTCACACACACACACACACTTACCATCAGCCTCTCTAGAGAGCCATCACTGATGTTCTAACTGCTCTGTACAGGTGCCAAACAGGGCTCATATCAGCCCACACCCCATTGTTGTGAAATAATATATCACAGCAAGTTGACTGTGAAATTACATTTTATCTCTCCAAGGAGCCAAACTTTCTTTTCGTTTTTTCATGTTCTCTCTATCTATCTCTCTCTCTCTCCCCCCTCACCCCTTTTTTTCTCCTGTGCCGCTCTGTGTCCTAGAAACTAATGGAGTGAGAAATAAAGTTAAAGTAAATGGCTAGATTGATGGTGTTCAGTTGTGAAGAAGCTGAGAGGAGAATAAAGAAGCATAAAAAGGACAGTTGTTTAAAGGATGCCCTTGGCAGACAGTGTGTGTGTTTCCGCTGATATTGGAGACAATACGAGACCCATAGCTTCCTCTGTGCACAGACATGCGTAAGGGACACGGAGAAGAAAGAAAACGGCGACACTGTCACACCATCTCACAATTGAGGACGTCACTGCACGCTGTGGTATGGGTTGCCATGGAAACAACATTGACATATTCCACACCTGCTGCTAGCACCCAGGGCTTGTTTTTCGTAACCTTTGCCCAAGAATACCTGTTTGTAGTGACCAAAGAGAGGTTTGGGTTAAAAGTCCAGTGACTTTTTAATTATGAACATTTTAACAATCTCTTATGTTGTACACTGTAAGTAATGGCTTTCAGTAGTCAGTCAAGTATTTCCCATAGGACTAAGAAAAAAAATTGCTCACACAGCGAGCAATAACAACACTGAAATCTGTTTTATGGACACATCAGGTCCCCGCTAAATGAAATGATACAAACCTCCTCAGTGGAGGCTTAAGAGGATGAGACAATCTCTACTGCACAGCTATCTGATGGGAAGGCTTTTAATTTTGCAACCAGGAAAGCTTTAATCAGGTCCACTTTTCATGTGTTAAATTGAGTTAATTTGAAAATGGGTGTCCAAATGAATCAAATATGAACATGTAATTACTTAAAATATCATCATAACAAAGGTAAAGTTAAACATCTGTGATCAAATAGCGGTAAAATTGGAAAGCTATGTTAGAGCTTTTCTAGACAAATGTAGCAGCAAGTATTCCGATAAGTGACAATTTCCACATGTGTGCAGTGTGTACTTAGACCAGTCTTCATTTGTATCTAATCAGATTGTAGTTTTGTCACATTTCCAGCCCAGCACATGTTGGTAATGGATTCACAGCCAAGTTCAATATTGTGCTGCAGTGTCGTCTGACACGTCTTAGATCCAATACTTTCCAAAAAGCAGCAAAAGACCTGATTAAAATTGATTAGAAACTGTCTGCTGTGGAAATTCATGCCTCATCTAAAAATAATTCAGTAATTCAGACAATCCTTTTATTTTTTTTTTGAAGATGGCGAGTGCATGTGTGCGTGGCGGTGGCGTATTTCATTTCTTGTCCCTCGTTCGGAGGAAATTGCCTTACAAATGAAGCTAATCCATTTTTTACAGTTCACAGTGGCCAGAAAAGTCAGAGAGTGATGGTAGAGTGGTGGCCGTGGCATTTTCACATCCTAATTCATTCTGATAAGGTCTGAGATATAAAAGCCTTTTGTCTTCATCTGTTCAGAGAGTTTAAAGGGACAACAATTGAAGTAAGTGCTGCATTGTACCACTGATAAACCCTGATGTGTTATATTTTATAATCTATTGTCAACAAAACAAAAAAAGTGAGTGCAAAAGATGTGGCGCCCCAAAACCACTGAAACAAAACATTAAAAGAGAGACATGAGCCGTGATTGGAAAGAGCTTCAAAAGATTGTCATACTTAATTAATCAAAGAACTTTTGAAATTAACCCGAACACAAGTATTGTCTTTCTCCCAAATGAAATGCAAACATGATGGAAAAATGCTTCCATGTCATATGCCATATCAATTTGTTGTCCCAATATACACTAAACTCTGCACCACGTCTATTGAACCCCAGGTTAAAGAGAACTGAAAGGTTAGTTTTAAATATTATTTATTCGCTGTAATGTTCAATATCAATAACTAAATCAGACTAAATCAGAAACTATCAAGGTTAAAGGAGAAACATCTGAGTATTATTTTTTCTGCATTCATCACATAACCTTTTCCCAGCAACTTACTTTTCAGTGAGGTCATATCTGTCTTTAAGAGATCAACTTAGATTGAAGGATGTATCCTCTGCCTGATTTTCTTTTTGCATGCGGCATTTTATTTTAACACTACTGACATTTGGGGAAAATTTTGCACACTTTTGCACATATTCTAAATGTCACCGTGTGGACCATTCACAGCTGTATTTACAGGTAAGTGATGATGGGAGGAAAAGGGCGATTTTCAGTTAAAACTGAGAAGGAAAGAAAACCTTCCCAAAGGCTGGCTTTACCTGCAGGCGATTGACTTTCCTGTTTGTGTGTGTATGTGTGTGTGCGTGTGTGCCAGGGGAGGGTTCATCCAAGTGTGTTAATCCATTCTTCCTGGTTGCTGTCGCTGGCCCTCCTTCATGCTTCTCACCTCACATCATCACCATTCTCCTCCTTCTTCACCCCCTGGTAACCCGACCCTGCACCCACAGCTCATCCAATCCCTTGGTTTGTCTTCAAAGGACTTCACGGTTTTACGAGCAATCAGGACACACACACACACACACACACACACACACAGTTCCACATGTGCATAGCCACACACAATCACAAGGATGCATGCTGGCTTTCCAATCTGCCAATATTTTGCAGGATGTAACCTTTAGAGGGCAGCAGAGTTTCACTCAGAGTCACTGTGCACATAGTTCAAACAACACTTCTCTGATGTGTTGGCTAGCCAAACACCCTCTTCCCCTTGCTTTTCTAATTAACCATAGCCTCTCTCTCTTCTTCTATACCTTCCTCTTGCATACCTCTCTTTCTCTCTTTCTTCTCCCTTGGTCCCGTACTGTTTTCCTTTCAACTCTGTCTGTCCCAGTTGTGGAGTGAGTTGGAGATTGACAGATCTGCTATATCTGGTTATAGGCTGTAATTAAAACTAATTCAGCTTGCTGATAGCATTTTCCGCCCCCGTTCATCCATTGCAATTAGTCAGTATTAGTTGACCCGACGTCTTGTATCAGATTGGGTTATTGAATGAAAAAGAGGTAAACAGGCAGAGGTAGCTGTGGCATCACCCTAGGGTAAAAGCCTCTCTGGGCCTGATGCAGTTGCCAGACAGATTGAAATAAGAGTGTGAAAACTGTCTCTCTCTCTCACACACACACACACTTTTTCTGTGGGAATCAACAGACAGTTTTTCCATAAAAAGTTGAACAGAAGTTTAAACACATTCCATAAAGAGCACCAGTGTGCACATACGTATACAAGACACACATACGCTCTCTTACAGAGTACATTGATCAGGCAAACAGCCTGTGGCCCAGAGGTGATGATCATTCACAAATCGCTCTTCATTTGTCCTTTCCTCTCATCATCTTTTGCCCTCGATATCCGGACCACCTGGAAATATGTGGAAACGCCTTTCTGTCCCTCGTGTTGCTAATACAAAGTGTGTCCTACTGTGCATGAGTCAAATTTCCCAAACATTTTACGGTTGGAAGCAAACCAGATGTTAAGAAATTAAGAAAAACAGCTGTTCTGACACGCATTGTTTGTACACGCTCTATTTCATCCCTCAGTAAAGTTTAAATAGTGACAAAGCTAAATCTTTCTTCCTGAAGAGACAAAAATGTTAGAACTCACAACACAATGATGCTGCCAATTTATTGACCAGTTTTTCTTTGTGCAGAAATGTCGTCAATCATCTTGTTTATTGAAATAATCACCATTACAGTTAAATATCTCATAATAAGACCCACATTAAAAGGTTAGTCCAGAGACTTTGTTTTATATATTTGTATTATATAGTTCAAGGACTCACAAGGAGGCTTGGCTAGTGGTTCTGTGTGGCTGTACTGAGCAGAGCTGTGTGGCAATGACAGTATGTAATTTGTTCACCACCTTGTTTTCTTGACTATGCTAACATTTGGTAATTAGTATGTAACACAAAATACAGCTGAGGCTGATGGGGATGTCATGAGTTGTGCAGGTATATGATCATAAACCAAACCTTCACCTGAATAGATTAACTGTGAAAGTTACAATTTTGTACCGCTTTCCAAGTGATGGACTAGAGCTAGACTAGCTAAAAAAAAGTGACATCCTGGGTATTCGTCTTGAGAAGGACTCAAGCTCCTAAAACACTGGATCCTACACTTTCCATGTTCCCAACAGACCTTCCCTGCCTGCTTAATGTCCACATCTTCCAAACTCTATGCTCCAGTTTGTGATGCAGGCTTTCTGTTAAATATACTGTAATGAGTCATCAAGCCCAAGCTTAGATCATCATGGTTATTTTCTCAGGTCTGACAAAGCTCCTCCTCAGCCAAAGAGGACATTATATAACTGATTTCACATTATGAGCACTATTCACTAGGACCTTTTGTATTTATAGAATCAGCCCAAGCAAAAATCCTACATTATTCTTTTTTTATTCTTCTTACTTACTCGTTTGGAATAGAATATTTTAGAATCATTTATAAAGTCATGCTATTAATTAATAATTAATATTGATTAAAAGCTCACAGGTGTGTTATTCAGACTCATATCTAATGTCAAAACCTCCTCATAGCGCCAGAGATGAGCAATTTTAATGAATTTTTCAGCTTGCCTCCTCAAAAGATTCCTTCATCTGATGAAATAAATAACACATGCGGTGAGAGAGACAGAGTTTTCTTACTTTTCCTCTCTTCCACAGACACACTGAGTAATGAGTCAATGGCTTTTCCTGTCAACATGGTTTGTCTTTTACAGTCACTGCGTGCATCCCAGAGACCCATTAGAGCTATAGACCTCCTCCACACTTTCAATCTCGCTGATGCATCCACAGAGTTATCTTTCAAAAATCGGTTTACTCGGTTTTTCTCCCTCAGATCAGGTCACACTGCACCCTCTCCATCTCCCTACGTCTCGACCCTGTGTCTACCTCCCTTCATCCAGACATGCACAGCGGTTGCAGAGCTGCATATTGAAAGGATACGCGGTCCCACTTCATGAAGCTGCGACTTTCATTTAAATAGATGCAGCAGCTGGGCTGACACACAAGCCTCGCCTCGTGAATCCATGCTCCTCTTGCAGCAGGAGAGAGCGGAAGCCGACAATGGTGTGACAAATTGCGTTTTCTTATTTTTCATTCCGTTGATTTATTCCTTCCCTCTACTGCATTGCCGCCCATCAGCACCCCACTACCCACACCCACACCACTCTGCCATTCCCCCATCCTGTTTCCTCATCACATTCTATCCTTTGGAGCGGAAGGCCTATAGCAGTGGTAATGAGGGAGGTTAATTGGCCTTGCTGTGTCTTTAGGAGGCTCGAAAGTGACGATGGCAGTGGTAGGATAGGGGGTGACAATTTTCTCAATTTTCTCCGGATGCCCACCTGCTTACCCTCTGCTGTTTTCACATAATCTGAAATCTTCCCCACTGAGAGCCCTCTATCTAGGCCGTGTACAGATAAAAGAGACTTTCCACATGGAAATGTTCTTACAGACACTGAGGCTGTTCAGCCTATTCAATTACTTGGGGGTCACATTCTGATTCGGCATGCTATCACAAAGTTGACTTGATTTGCATCTTCAGGGTAAGTTGGATAAAAATAAAGGAGGTGAATTGTTCACTGTAATGGATTGCCTGTCTCAAACTATTTTCAGGGCTCTGCAAGTTGATTTTCATTGTGAAATTAATGAAAATCAGTATAAAAAACCTGGTTATTTATATACCTGCATAGGCGATCCTAGCAGTATACAGACTTCTTATTGTCTTTGTAAATTCAGGCATGTCTGATCTCTCCATATGTAGCAAGAGTCATTTTTGTACTGACTTAACACCCTCAGCAGTTAAAGATGAACTCAGTTTGGTTTCTAGATGCAGGACTCCGCTTCATTTACCATTCTGCAGGATTTGGCCTATTTATGTGATCACAGGTTATAAAAGACACAAGTGAGAGAGTCTTATGCGTAAGTTTACAATATTTCAAGTCTGCCTTAAACCAAATGTTCAAGCAAATATTCTAAAACAGGTTGCTGTAATCACTCCTCCTGTTCATACTGGGCATTAAGACATAGCTTCCTAATGGGCTTCTAACATAAGAAATGGGGGACCAAATCCACATGTCTTGTCTGAGTTAGCCATATCATGAGAGTATCTTCTATAGAGCCACAAAAAGTCAGTGTGGCTGGATGGGTTAACAAAATGTTGGACTTGAACCACAGTTTAACTGTTTCTGTAGTTTCTTTTAGCCATGACAACTGACATTCCCTAACTGTAACTGTTTCTGAAGGCACTGACAAACAATGTCATTCTGCCTATAGGGGCATCAGATCAGACAATGTTTGTATGCATCACTCTGGGGAACAAGCAACGTATTGTGTTGTTTAATTTGGCTCATTTCAATTGGAACAGATCTCTTTATGGCCAGTAAAATGCAAACAAAATCTGTTTCAGTGTACGTACATACTTTAAACTGAATCCTTGTCTGTGGTACAGCAGCTAGTATATTCAGTTTTTTTTTTTAAACCCACCGAGTTTTTCATTGTTTTTGAAATCAGGATAAGATGTTGATATGATTTACATGAGCAATACATAACCAAAAGCTCAACCACAAGCAGCGTGAGTAAATGTGTGCATGTAAACATTCTGGAGTCAGTGTAAAAGCTAATCATATGCACTGGAATTAATCTTCATCTACACATGATTTAGAGTTACAGTAAATGATCCAAATAAGTAAAACCACAAATGTGGGCCTTTAAGTCAAATGCTGCACTTTTAATATTAGGTTGCGCACATAATGGCTTTCACACCATGCATAAGCACATAGAAATGCAAAATTAGCTTCTTCAGAAAACAGTGTGGGTTTAATCTACATAATTAATAGCAATTGCAAGAAGTGTGAAAGGCACCTTGTTGAGAACATTTTTCATTAGCCCTAGGTAGCTGGAAGTATACTATCTAAATATATTGCATAAGATGATCCTACAGTGTGTGTCCGTGCACGATACATGGCTTGTTAACTGTGTACAATCCATGCATTTAACCTGCAGGTATGTGTTTCATCACTTTAACTCATCCAAAGTGAAACAACCACTAAAGCTATTTTGTAATAACAGTATTTTTGTGTTATTTCCTAGAGCACATAACTCAGTGTCTGTGGAAAGGGGTTGCGAGGTCAATTCGATCCGTTATTCCTCATCTGTCTCGTTCTTTCTCTTTCTCTCCACTCACCTTCACTTTCATCAGCACCAACACCTCCTTCCTCTCTTTTCCTCCATCTCAGCCACTCCTTTCTTTCTCCATTCTAGTCCCTTCATCCATCTCGATGCTGTGGTCAGTTAGGCCACTCCAAGTGACTGATGAGCAGAGCCATTGATCACTATAAAGTCTGCCTTTTACACTTAATGAAATGCCAGTTCGTTCACCCCACACATGCAAAGTCTCCAGAGATGCTCCACCACACACATGGACACCTACACACACACACACACACACACACACACACACACAGAAGTTGAGTATTGGTGGCAACTTGATTAAATCAATATAAGTAGAGATAGATGGAGAAGCAGGCAGATGGATGGATTGAGCAGAGTATATTCATCTGGTTTACTCAACACTGCTGCTTATTCACCATCAAGCATTTCAAACTTTTTTCTTCTGGACTTTCTGCCCCTGTCTAACCCTGCCTTACATGTTTTGTGCATGATGGTGTTTAGGAATAGGAATAATAATTTCACAGGCAACAACATGACTGAGTGAGAATGAGTGCAATGTGATAGAGAGGACTTCCATTCTTTAATTTTTCCCGGTCTTTTTATCCCTCCCACAATCCCACCGCACCCAAAAGAGAACAATTCTCAATGTAAATCCAATACTGACATGTGAACAGTACAGAATACATACAACAAATACATAAATAAGGAAAATAATGAAATAAATGAGTAAATGAAATACCAAATGTTTGAAAAATAAAAAATAAAAATAATAATAAATAAAAAAGCTCAGTCATCACAATCAGGCAGAGATGTCAAAGATTCAGTATAATTTAAGAGAGTTCTGCAAGTTTTTTCAAAAGAGTTTAAGGAGCCATTGAGGGAAAATCTAAGCTTTTCAAGTCTAATGGACAGTAAAACCTCTTTCACCCACCTGCTATGAGATGGAGTTTGAGGATGTTTCCAGTTAAGGAGTATGAGTCGCCTGGCCAACAGGGTGGCAAAGGCAAGAACAGTCTGCGTGACTTTAGAGGTAAAAGGCTGCAGACGGCCACCAAACGAAGCCAAGAGAGGTTCAGGAGAGATAGTAGTGTTATATGCTGTGCTAAGAGTTTTGAAGATGTCAGACCAGAATGTGGCAAACCTGGGACAGAACCATACCATACAAACATATGGGAATGGTCGGCTGGGGATTGTTTGCACCTATTACATGAGTCAGTTACATTGGGGTAAATCTGAGACAGCCTGAAGTTAGTGTAGTTAGCTTTGTGTACAACTTTACACTGTAAGAGGCCGTGCCTCACAGATTGAAGAGGAGTGAACTAACTGTAAAACTTGTTGCCAATAATCATCAGGCAGTGTGGTTCTGAGCTCTTGCTCCCACGAGTCCTTGGGACCGGACGCTGGGGTGTCAATAGTAGAACTAATAAGGCTGTAAATGCTAGAACTTTGCCGTTTTTGTTCAGGATCAAGAGCCAATAACGAATCAACCAGAGTTTCCGGGGGTCAACTAGGGAATCTGGGGTTCTGATCCTGAATAAAGGTGTTTAAGAATTATAAGAAGGAGGCTTTGATTTGTTGTGAAGTGTTTAGGAGCACCTTGACAGACTGGTACTGTGTCAAGATTCATTTACAGTATACAAAGAATTATTATAAATACGTCTCAAAGTGTTCTATGAGCAAACAAGGAGAACAAAACCACACTGGAGATCAGAGCAGAGTTACTTTAAAGAAATACACGTGTTTGTTAGACACACACAAATTTAGCTTACAGGAATGGACCCTTATTCCCTCTCTTAAATCTATTACCCCATTTAGGTGCATAAAGTGTCCAGCTGAATGGTTACAATACGCCATTGAAACTCTTACACGACTTGCACAGATGTTGCAGCATAAAACAAAAAACTGCTATCATACATCTTAGATCATACTGGTTGTTAATTTATACCGTTTGTCAACAAACCATTTTTTATGTTTGGAGGAGATGTCCTCCACCCAGTCCTCTCATCCTGCTAAATGCTTTGCATCGTGCCGTAGATGCTCAGTATTGAGTTCTTTGTCAACTATTTGTGAGGAATATCGACTTATCCAATCTCAACTTTACTTTTAGATGTTTGAAAATGGAAATTGCAAAACACTTTGCTTTGAAAAACCAATTTTTATAATCTTCCAACAACGTGTTACCGTTACGTACACCACTCTTCCTCAAGAGGGATATGTTGAAGAGCCTCATCTTTCTCTATGACCACTCCACTTGTAGCAAGCATCCAACCACATACATGTTATTTGGCTTTATAGGACCAAATTTAAATTTCAAATTCAAGGAAAATTTTGACACTAATTATCAAGTCTGTGCAGGTGGAGGATTTTGGAGGTGAGAGCAGAAGGGTTTAGCTTCATCTAGCAGCTATACCCTGCTGGTTGTGGTGGTTACCTGTGAGATGGGCGACTCAGAGAATAAGGAGCAAAGCTAATTTATGGACGTGGCATGATCCATTTAGTCAGTCCCGGCCCTAACCAATTTGCCGCCCTAGGCAAGATTTAAAGTGGTGCCCCCCTTGCATGGCAGCACTGCCAATTTACATACAAACACACAAGAAACTGAATACAATATATACATTTAATATAAATAGCCTACACAGAGTATTTAACTGCCCACAAAATAAAAACTGTAAACAAGAGGTGGAGGCAACAGGAGGATCGCTTGATGTTGATTTAGATATCTCAACAGCACATATGAAGAGAGAAGAGAAGTGTCTGAAACCGTTGGGTGTTACAGTCTAATCATAAAAAAACATAATACCAAGAATAAAATGAAAAGAAATAATAAAAATGAAAAACCTAAGAGAGGCATGATTTCCACTATTCTGTACATGTATCATATACAATGCAATTATTTCTGATATGCAAATTAGATTAGATTCAATTTTATTATCATTACAGTGAACTGCTGATTAGCAGAATGCAAAGAGGCAGTAAACTGCAGTATAATATAACATATGGGAATGCTAAGTTGATGAAGAATTAACATTATTGATGTGCACTTTAACACTGATGTAAATTTAACACTATAAACACACTTTAGACAATATGAACTACAACACAACAAACAACCAGCCTTACAGCTCTGATATATGAAGGTGTGGAAAATGAACAGCATTTTGATTGATTATTACAAGCAGAGCAAACGTTAGCTAACCACATGTCAATAAAAATGTAGACAGATGTAAACACCTGCTGAACAGATCTAATCTTTACAAATGACCCTGAGAAATGTAAGGTGGGAGTAGTTACCTACGTTATTATTTTCCATAACAGCTGTTAGGCCTCTCCATCACATTAACTGATGTCAAGCAACAAGCTAACGCTATATTGATTATCAAACCATGTCAGACTGAAAGTTACTATCGTTCTGCAACAGACAAATAAATACATGACATCATCTTTACTGTACCTCTGCCTTTGTCTCGTTTTTCCTACTCTTCTTTTCTTTTCTTCCTTCCCCCGAGCACCAGAGAGTTTTGGTCGTTTTCATATTATTATATTGTCAAAACAAGGTGACGTCAGAAAACTGAGAGCAGGTACAGTCTAATCAGTCAGAGGAGGGGGGGCTTAGGAAATTATTATTGTTATTATTATTATTTAATAGGCTTTGCTGTTCAGTTAAATTAACGTGGGCTTATTTTTTCATATCAAGAAATAATAGTACCAACTAGTTTTACTATAGGAAAAGTGAAAGTTACTCTTTTTTTCTTCTTCCCCCATTTGTGGCGCCCCCTGGATGGACAGCGCCCTTAGCATTTGCCTATACTGCCTATGCCACAGCCAGCACTGCATTTAGTGACTGGAGAAGTTGGATGGACTGCATGAAGTGGGCAGTAGCAAGAGAGAAGAGAGGCTAGAGAAAACAAAATGTATCATGAGATCAAAAAATAAGTCAAAACTAAAAAAGTACCAAGGCCATACTTAAAAGCCTTTAATAAATAGGTTTGGAGCTAACACATTTAAACTCAGTCTTCTTCAGAGCATGTGAAAACAAGTGTCCACTCACACCAGAACAAGGCTGGTGTCAGCTGCCAGGTATACAGTGTAGCCCTAGATAATTGTCACAGGTGCAGTCAGGAAATTGAATGTGTACATCATCAGGTAGATTTTAACAAGGCATTAATATCTTTACCAAACCAAGAGTATCAGATATTCATAGAGTAAAATGATTACATCGTAGGTCATCCCATCACAACTATACCAATATGGAACACAGCCCATCTCTTCATTAAGGACCGACTTGAAGATTCAAAAGGTTTCTCTTTGTAACATTTTACATTTTCACATTTACACATTCTCTGCCTACTGCTTTGAGTATCACCTCTGTGGTGTTATTTATAATGCTTGGTCATGGGGTAGTCTTCATTTCCTGTGCAGAGCATGGCATGTCATACTTGTGTGTAGCTATTCTCTCTTCCAGTTTTCTTTATGTTCTCCCCACATAAAAATAACCACATGGGCATTGTAGGTGCTATACTACATGAGTTGTATTGCAGTTAATGAATACTTTTATAGTATAGGTTTTTATTTGAGTGTACATCCTTAAAGTTGCTTGTTTGTTGCATGGTGTCACAGTGGTTAGCATCTAACACACTTGAAAAAGACTTGTGGTCAGTGATCAAGCCAAGTGCCTTCTAGTTAGCATATCCACAGCTGAGCTGCACCTACTGGCCTTCCTCTTTAAGGATGGTTGGCTTGTGGGAATTCTGTGAGTCTAATGGTTGTTGTCTAATTAAAATCAGCGTATGACGGTCAGTTAGCTGCATTACTTTAGTCAGCTATAAAGTCTGCAGATAAGTTGTATTAATTACTAAAAGGATCCATGTAGTGTTTGCACAGACACAGGCAAGAATTACAGACGTTTCTGTAATGTTGGTCCACGTTTTCTTGTACTCTTCACAGCAGAGTTGAAACTAGCTAATAGTTAGCAGCAAATGCTACGAGTTATACTATGAGTAAAAAGGCAAAAACCGGAAGTCTCCTAAATATGTTTTGGTGCTGTGGAGCTAGAAGAGATAGATTGTTCAAGAACGATCAGATGATTGTAGATGTTTTTTTTCATAGTAATAGTTGCTGCAGCTAGCTGCTCAAAGTTGGGAAGAGCTATTATTTAAATTGTAAGCAGTTGCTGTATAAACATTACATAGACTTTTTATTTCTTTTTTATTTAGTAGTAGTGTTTTCTTCTTTTTGCAGCAGCAATTTAACGATGACACCATAGATTAAAATATATCAAATGTATTGTATTGCCCAGCTCTAGTTGTACTGTGCCACAATTAAAGTATAACTTGAGAGCCGGATTATGTTCTGTACATTTGTTGTGATGGGGTGACCACCCCTTTAAAAACCTTCCCACTTCCTAGTTATCCCTCTTCTCATTGCAGGTAACCATCTTGTCAAGCTTTGAAACAGAACCCAAAAGCAGATGGAGCTGATGAGGATGTGAAGATGTTTATTGAAGAACAGACAGGAATCAATTAACAGGGAGCATGGGGTAATCGAGGCTGAGTCCGGGTTCCGTTGAGGACAGAGAAGTTGGGGAACTGGCTGAGCGAGCAAGGTGGAGTAGGATCCAGATGACGGTGCTGACTGGCAGAGAAGACAGGTAGTCCAGGGAGAACACAGCAAACTTCCTGAGGGCAAAAACAGAGTAGAGAGAATCAGCTAAACAGGAACACAGACTATATATGGCCAAACAAATGTCAGAGGCTGATGCGATGCGTACAGTGGTACACAACAATCCAGCGAGGACTGGAGAGCTGGACAGGTCTTAAATAGTGTGCAGTGATTGAAGAATGTAGCGCAGGTGCTTGATGGGGTGCAGGTGTGCCACAGTCAATGAGCTGGAGGCCTCGCCCACCAACTCCAGGATACATGGGGGAAAAAGAACAAACAGAAAAACACCTAGTAACAGAAAAACACCCAGACAAATGTCACTCATACACACCCAGCCTCCAGCCAGAGTCACAGTCAGGCAGTCATGACACATCTTCAGTCAAGTATCGGAGCCTGTGAGGATTTATTTGTGTTTGTGAATATGTCACGCTATTGACTGTGTATGATGGATTTGCTATCCTTAAAAATAATTATGCCTTGTTACAATCAACGTAATTATGTATACATCCACTTTCTGGACTGCACCTGTGGCAATTATACAGTAATATTCTGATTGCTTGGCAGCTGGTACCAGCCTTGGTGAGCTGCCACTTGTCTTTTAGTCCCAAATAAGACTGAGCTGAAACAAGAAGACTCTAACACCATTTATTAGGGATGTTTGCAAAAAAGTCTGTCTTGGTATTTTTTGGTTATGACTTTCTGATTACAAAGCCAAGCACAAGTCTAGCCTCCTTGGGTCCAAAAAGCACATCTTTTTGATACATGCATTTTTGAACTAACGCTCCTCAGCCAATTTACTGCCATTTGCTTGAAAGTATCTTTGCTTCACTCATTGCTGAACTTCAGTAAACTTCCGGTACTACACACAGAGTAATTTCCCTTTAGATGTGGATGTCATTTGTGGCTGTGACCCATTGTTAAGGAAAGGGACATCATCATTCACTGTGGCAGATGTCGAGGTGAGGGAATAGTGTTTTTTTATTATGGCAGATTAGTGATTAGTGCTTACACAGATGGCCTGATTAGTTTGGAACAGAGGAATGAGTGTAGCATTCCAGTGTAGCATCAATGCTAAACAGTGACTAAACAGATCACGGCTTTCCATTTGATTTCTTAGATCTAACAACAGAACAAAAATAATGGTGACCACAGCTGAGGTGCATATGAGACCTGTTTTCATCATCTCAACATTTTGTCATCTTGTGCTGAGATTGCAAAGAGATTTCCGTGTGTTGGTCCCTTACATCAATGCAGTTCATTGGCATGAGAAAAAGCTTACTCCTGCTGCAGAGGTCAGGTGTGAGGTGTATGAGAAAGCATAGTTTAACATGCTCATGAGTAAAGACAACCCCCCCAGGGCTTGATTGCCTCACAGTTACCAGCTATTCCCACACCAGAAGTCCTTTTCCCTGAATTTATGCCGGTACTCATGTCCCTGTTGAGTTCCTATAACATATCAAGTGTTTCTCAGCTACACTATTACTCTGCATATTTGGGTAGGCATTAAATAAATGATGTAATACTGCATAAAATGAACCCTTAACAGCTTCTTAGTGAAATATGAATTTCATCCACAGTCCACAAATTAGCTTATGGTGAAATATCTGACTCATTTTCTTGGTATTTTTGACTCAGAGGAAACGATAAAGATAACTGCATAAACCTATCTCAGCGGCAGTAGCAGTTACCCACAGTGTGGGTAGTAGTGACAGTAGCTTCAGTAGAGTGTCGGAGGATTCAGTGGAGACTTGCAGTCCAGCTCCTCTGCCAGGAAGTGTGCCATGTACTTCTCTCTGACCTTATCCTCAACAGACAGGACCTCCAGGTGGCCTGATAGTCCACTGCTGTCAGAGAAGTGTCAAATTATTCATGATTTTGCTGCCAGACACTTGATGCAATGGAAATTATGCTACTACATTTTTTTTTCCCTTTTCCTGTACACCACAACATCTCTACTTTAAAAGCCAAACATAACTAACACTTGAGTTTTCATCAAATGAAAATGTTAATCCTGTGTGTTGTTTTTTAAAACTGTGGTTCAGACAGTGTCGTTAAATACTGAATATTATTTCCACATGCATGCATTCACTGGCACCGACATTTGGGGAGCACAATATAAGTAAGATGACGTCATGTTCAACAAGTGTTTTTACTTGTCTTCTGTGGTGTTGTGGAGAATTCTGTTCATTAATGGTCAGTTCAGTCAGTGGAGAGAAAGTGCCCAGGAGTCCGAGATGTCTTATGCTGAAGACTTTATTGAATCCTGATTAAGGAGAGTGAAGAATTTATCAATACGCTTGTCATGGCATCATCTTCTGAAGAAGCTGTCCTCTTTGGCTCGTCTATATGCCCTCAGGACAGTGAAACAACTACTTGATGTCCATAAATGATCATATTTAATGCATCTAGTTTATTGGCCATTAGTCTACAAACAACTAAATATGTTAGTGGCCCAACATCGTTATCTGATGTTGATGTGATGACTGTGTAGATGCTTCTAAATCATGAACCAGTTGTGTCTAGGGAGTCAGACAGCCCGATGCTCTGACCTTGGTTATGTAACAGTAATGATCAGAATGGTGCCTGCTATTCTAAACACAAACCTACAGCTGCTCTGTATCTCAAGGACACGTCAGTCCTCATAACAATCTTAAGATTTGAAAAAATCCCTACAGTAACCTCAAGACCTATGATTGACCACCATATGTGGTATGCTAGAATACAAAGTTCACTCACAGTGAACACAATACAAATGATGACATTTTAAATTATTTACTCCACCCACCTCTCTGCTAACATAGCTTGTCAGCTCAGATATAATTTGGTAGTAAGGTTTTTTTCAGCTTTGCATCAGGGTGCTGCCTCTCCTTTATCTTTCCTAATCCTAAGCCTAATACATGGTGCCAGTGAATGTTAGATATGTAGATGTGGTTTGGAAATTACATGTGTTTTCACTTTGATGTGGCATAAAGATCTGTGTAGTATAGTCATCAAGACATCTTAAAAACTTTTACACCAGAATTTAAATTAAAAATCACAATGCATGACACAAACACACACACACGCATACACGACACACTGTAGCTTTATAGACGTGTTTTTTTTCCTCAGTATTTTCAAGAAAGCAAAACATGCACAGCCTCACGCACACGCACACACTTTAAAGTATTTGTGCAGCCTTGAAATGGAAGACCAAAGGAACATTGATGGATCTATCAAACCTCTCACTGTCCTCCTTCCAACCATAGAGACATCACAAACAAGCTTGTTGCTACTCTTCCACGAGAAGCTTAACCAATCTGAGGCAAAGCAGAGGAATAGCCACCATATCTGCAGAGAACGCAGGGAGGAGACAAGGAGAGAGCAGTGGGGAGTGCAATACAGGAGAAAAGAAATATAAAAGACACAAGATATATAAACAGAGTCTTGTCTTCTTATTCAACCCCACAAGCTGACCCAGTTGAGCTGTCTGATTGACCCAATTCAACTGTGCATTTGTTAAGCCCCTTCCCTAAAACAATAATTATCCTTGTAGGTGTCACAACCATAACAAGGTGATTGCATTGGGCATTGGGCTGTGGTAAGAAACCTTTTTGCTTGTAACATTAAAATAAAAAAAGTATTTAAAAAAAAAAAAAAAGCATTATAATAACACTGTTGTTTCTTTATTTCAGTGTCTTCTACCCTGCAGTGTAACATAATTGTTAGAACTGTAAAATTATGTGCCAATTGACAATAAAGTTGAACTGAACTGAAACAAGGTCCTCATGCTTTTATTCAAGTGGGGGGAAACAGTAACACCAAAATACCACTTGTGGCCAAAAAATATATTATATCTCTAGTGATAAGAAACATGGAAATGAAGCAACACAAGTCACACAGAAAAACAAACCTGTACATGTTATATTGTAGTACATAAACAATATTTGTTCCATTTCAGTGACAGTAAACAGCACATAGGCTTGCAGATAACCACTGACACCATCTACCCAATGCCAACCATTTTTTAATGTAAAGTGGCCGAAGCCTGCTTGAAAAAGATGACACTAGATGTTGCTGGATTATGTCTTGCACTAACTTGCTTTTTGTGATGTCATGTTACATAATTATTTAGATATATACAAGATTTATAAGATAGCAACAGTAACAAAGGCGAGTGGGCTGTGGGCTGATAGTGAAAGTAAACTTTACTATTATGAACTTTTATATTATTATGCTTCTCACACACAGTAGATATATGTACTTTACCACAGATGTGGGCAGCCAGGGTACCTCCAAGATTGGTTGAAGAAGAACAAGAAACAAGAAAGTCAGAGCGAGACAAACAAGAAGATAAAAACAGAAATCTGTCCGAGGATAAGAGGTTGTAACTCCATTTCCAAATGTAAGGAGGCAGTGGGATGATTGTTTCACTCAGAGCACTGCCTCTGCTTTACCCGGTTAGAAAGCCATGACACTAGGCAATGAGCTCTGCTGTGATCACGAAAAGTGGTTCCTCTAAGAAGTGCGTAGATGTTTTGAATATTAACTCACCTTCTATGACTCTAGGCCTTGTCTTTCTTTTCCGTCGAACCCCTTTTATTCTTTTGCTTCGCCACATTGCACCTACTTTACATCACACAGCCTTCCCCTACACCCCTGCCTATCTCTTTCTGTCTTTATCTCCTCTCCTCATGCCTAGTGTGCCTCGATGGCTTTGAATCTGATTGAGATTCCAGTTCTATTAGATGCAGATTATGCTAGAATCAGATAAACATTGCTTACAAAACCCAAAGGGCACAGTTGGCTTTTAATGCTTATATGCTAGTCATCAAGAAATCTCCATTTATCTGCAATACTATCTGTATCTTTCTCACTATCACATAAAGGTTGCTTACAGTGTGTGCAGGTGACAGTAATATAAATATCAGCTGTTTGATGTTTGCATATTAATGGTAACAGATCTTGCTGATATTTTTCAGAAGCAGAAGTTTCAACTGCCAACCTTTCTCTCATCTTTCATTAAACTTAAAATAAATTTTGTTTCCTAATTTATTTGTAATTAGACTGTCTTTATAAACCTAAATATGTCACCATAATGGTATTGTCATATGCAACTAGAAATGTACTATCAAGTTAACAATTATAATTATAACAGCAGACACGTTTCCTTAAGCACTTTGCTTAGCACTGGGGTTCGAAGCAACATTTTACCATGGGATGACATATTTTAAACAATTTTCATGCTACACTGATTTATAATCAGGTTAACATTGTTTATGTTTTTCCCACTCCCATGTACATCTGTTCTTGTACTTATATAACTTTGTGGTACGATGACTGGAGAAGTACGTAGAGATTTTTGGCACTTGGTCACACACCACTGACTAGTTCACAGATTTTGTTGAAACTGGATTATATTTTCTGGTTTTCCATATGATGTCCTCTGATAGTCTGATAAACTGATTTACAGAGTTTTCTGATAGACAGTAAAGTAAAAGTTTCGTTAGCTGGGCTGCCCAGACTGTGAACACTCTCTCTCACTTTCTCACCAACATAAGTACCAATATGAATACACCTTTTGTTGAGCCTACAGCAAAGCAGAAAGCAACCAGCCACATTCTAACGCTTACAACCTTATGATTTATAAAAGGTAGGACTGAGGTAGGACTTTCACATTACAAGATGATGCAAGCTGAGGACCATTGAATTATAATTATTCCTGAAAACTGCTTAACTCCTTCTTTCAAGGTGCGGGTTTAAATCACTTGAATACATATATAGATTTTTTAAAATGACCAGATGTAAGGTTATCAGGTCAGTCAACAGAGTTGTCCGCATGAAACCAGTCTGATTAAAACTAAATACTGAGGTATGTTTTTAAAGTATTCTAAGCACACGCTCACACACAGTACTGTATATCTCAATGTGTTATTACTGCATTCAATTGTATTTCTCCAATTTAGAAGTCTTGCCTTATAGGCATTTTCATTTTTTCCTCATTTCATTTTCATTTTTTAACTCATTACAATAGCCATATTCATCTAAATAAAATACAACTCAACTTAGTCTTATTTATTTTTTCTTTATCAGTTGCTGTCTGCTTTACTGCTAACTTCTATGGTCTTTTTACTTATGTATTGCTTATCACAAACAATTTCCCATTTTCTCGGATAATCAATAAATCTTGATTGCATCTGCAACTATTTTCTTCCGAGGGTAAAAGAAAATCTGTCCACAGTAAGATCTGTTGATTATATTGAGTAACCAAGGATTCTTCTGGAAAGAGATGTTGTTGAATTTGACAATTGCAAAATATCATCCTTCAGGTGCTACTTTAAAGGGAAACTGATGGAAAGGAAATGGTGCATGCAATTCAGGCGGTCAGTTTGGTCAGATATGACCATCTATCAATCTTTCCCTGGCTGAAATTTACCCAACTAGGGAAAAACATCAAATGGCAATCATACTCTAATCTACTCCCTTAAATTGTGAGACAGATTAAGTTAGTCAATGGTAAATCCATATATGATGAGTTAAGGGAGACAAGAAAATTCCTTGTCCTCTGGATGTACCAGTAGTGTCAATAGAAATAGGAGAAGTCAGGCGCTAAATGACTCATTATGATGTCCATGCATGACAGCCAGCATTAGCATATCAAATCATGCTAGTGCTGAGCTGCCCTTGAGTTAAAGGCAAGGGGGCGGCGTGTGTCTATTTGCATGTCAAAATTAAAAGAGGAAAAGCAGAATACACACATGTGAGGATGACACGCCTCCACCATTCTAACTTCTCTAACTCTAGGAAAGCCATTTGTAAACTGTTGAGTTGTTACAAAATGGCAAAATCATAATGATATCAAATCAAGCTCCGGAAACAATGTTTGTGCTGTACTGATTCTTTCCATCTGTTTTCATTAAAATGAAAATGAGACCGTTCATCCATCTTTCTGCCAAAGTGATATGCCTGTATCTAGGGAACAAGGAATGTGAAAGCATTCAATGTCCATTCAAATGACTATGCAACTAGTATGTACAGTATGTGCTTCAATAAATTAACTTTGGCTAAGGTTATGAAATCTCACAAAGGTTGTGACCTTGAGAAAGTTGTAACACTGATGCCACATTGATGCCACGTGAAAACAATGGGAAGAACAGAAGATTAATAATTCAGTCGATACAAATAATAAAAACAAAATAAATCACCTAGAAGAAGCAGTATGGTACTGGATTATTGACAGGTGGAGAAAAATTGTCGTTGTTGTTGAAGTTTGTTTGGGTGATGGGGCTGGAAGGTTTGCATGTTGAAGCGGAAGAACAAGTTGGGGAAACAAGCTGTTAGAATCCAATTAGATAATATTACAAAGCAAAATGATCGGCTGAGGCAGTTAGGACATTAATCTAATCTTTAATATTGCTTGTCTGATTGCTGTACTGTAAATCACAAATTATATTTAGCACCTTTGCTTTCCTTTCCTCATCGTCTTGCTATGGTTTTCTCTCAGTCATAAGACCAGAGTACGAAACCTGTTCTGTTACTTTTTTTTAACGTGACCTTCCTGAAGAGGATCTCCTCACCTCTTCCACCTCGCTCGCTCTCTTCTGCCAATTTTCCATCGACCTCCTCGAGCTTGATTATTGGCTTCCTCTCTCATGAATTCCACTACCCCACTCTGCCATGATCACTATTCAGACTTTTTCAGCAGCAGTTCTGATCTTGTTGCTGTCCCCTTTCCAGCCAGCTGAGCTCCTACTGTGCAAGGAGGGAAATCTCCACTTCCAACACGTGTTTGATGTGAAATTTGTCTTGTTTGCATTCTTTGTTATCCATGTTTTTGGCTTGTATTTTAGGTAATTATACCTATCTGCCCAATTTTCTCTGTAGACTTATTCTCATTCACCAGTTTTATTATTTTATCATCCTAGATGAGGCATCCATAGTTAAATTACCACTCTCCTCCCTCTGGGTTTTGCTATTTCAAGGTTCTTACAGCTGAATAAAGGGCTTGTCCAAGTTTTGCTGGGAGCCTGTCTTTATATTGTCTTTATAAAAGTTCTATCTTTTATAGAGGCTGTTGAATTGTCTATAAGTATGCAGTTTCTGTTTTTCTATCGATTGAAGTGAGGTCTGTAAGAAGACTTGTTTAAAAAAAAAAAAAAACCTTCAGGAGTGAAGTTGATGGCTTTTGAATGAGTCTATAGATGAGTTTCAGAGCAATGTTCTACCCCGAGTTGGGTAGAAAACAAACCAAAATGAGCTTGTGGGGAGATCAACTTAAAAGCTGATTTTGTGTCTTAAACAGCATGATTGACAAAAGCAATTGGTGTTCATTTCATCAAGAAAGAAACCTCCCTGTAAGCACAGAGTGCAGAATTAGCCATTAGCTCCAGCAGTCTGGATTTTATACTGCGATGCAAAGCAGTGGAAGTCTGGAGTCTGGAGTTTTATTGTGGGACTTGGCATCTGACAGAAGTGCAGACTGATGGTAATAATAATGCTAATAATCTTTTAGAGGAGAAAAAATCGTAACGCTTGTCACAAAGGTTTTGGCTGTTTAAGGAAAAGCAGATTATCATCGATGCTGACAGAGTTAATATAATATGCAAAATGAGGGAGGTCTCAGACTCTAAGCATGACATCTATTGCATCTATGACAACATTTTTCCCCCTATTAAGTCTTTGAAGAGTTTGTTCCTTATCCGAATTAAAGCTCTAAGGATACAGCATGTTGCTGTACAGAATATAAAGCCCCTTGAGGCAAATTTGTAATTTGTGATATTATGCTATATAAATAAAATTGACTTGACTTGACAGAGTAAGTAGTCCTCAGCATTATTTTTGTACTTTCTCAATCCTTTTGTTGTCAAAATACTTCTGTGCCTCCATACATTCATCCACAAGATTACACACACCTTTTATTGTTGGCTTTGCTTATGCTGCTTATAGCTCACACTCTTGCTTAGATTAATCCTTACACAGTCACAATTCAAACTACACCTATGCAGTACACCTACTTGAAAATCATTAGGTGCAGTCGAATAGTCAATTTTGATTAGGAAGGTTCCTAACTGAGTGAAATGACCCGGAAGTATTAACATACAGTAGCCACCATGATAAGAGCTGTTCAAATTCTTTAACCGTTAAGGAAAGGAGCTTCAATGCTTCCTTTATTATCTCCTTTAGCATAGGATACACCGGACCATCCTTTATGAAAGGAAAGGAGGTAATGCCGTCCCACAGTTCCTTGCGGCAGCGGCAGAGAAATTGATGCACTGTTCGGTCATTCACAACTAGACATAAAAAAAACCCATCAGTTAATTTGAACAGTGTGATGCAGACTGTAGCAGAGAGAGAGCGTGTGAATACGGACAGATGTGTTGACGTGATATAAGAACTTTGATCAAGACTTCATGTGACATCCAGCATTCTGCAGATCACCGTCTTCTCCTAACTCCTGATGAATTCTCCTTCACATCTTGTGGTTAGGAAAGGACTTAGGAGCTATTTTTTTTGACTATTTGACTGCACCCTAATTCTTTTTCCTTTTCCTTTTTTTGCCTTCATTAGCTTGTGCACAGTGCAGAGTCAGGGTCAAACAGGAGGTGAAGGGGATACCTTGTGCCCATCTATTTAGACCAAGGACATACCTCAGAATGAAATAGATTGTGCAATATTTGAGGATGGGGTACTGTTATATGTCTGCAACAAATAAACATGATACAATTATCAAAGCAGGCTCAGTTGCAGAGTAAATTAACAAAGCCTGGTGGGCAAAGTGCCCTATACTCCTGGTTGGGTATGAAGCTGCAGGGAGAACGGCACTTTATTAGCACTTTAGCACCTGCTTTCCATCGAGCTGAAATGGCATTAGAGAGGTGCCAGAAGGCATTAATGTCTTTCTTTATTTTCCTTCAAACTGCTTACATCTATAGATAGAAACAAGCATGGTTTCACCTGTGTCTTATCTGCATATTACTTAACCTTGAGAATACCCCTTTGCATGAGCACATGCATAGACATACCTGTGTTTGCACATGTAGACACAACTTCCACTGTTTAGCTCACAAGGTTACATGAAACACTAATTGTCTGACATTAAAAATGCAATGACTGTATTTTTGCCTTTAAATTCAGTCTGTGGTTCCTCTTAAAGATTACTGTGTTGTATGACGACTCTTGACAAATTATGGAAGTTAAATTGTTTTGTCTTTTGCTCTGTCCATGCAAATCGCACAGCAAGAGATAGCCATTAGACAATTACATGCAAATTAATGAACAAATAAACAACAGGATCAATCAATAAATCCATTAAGTGAGCCAATCTCTTGGGACTCTCATGGCGCTTGTTACATGACTAACCAAATGAATGAAAAGCAGAGGACAGTTGGTAACAAAGCTAATTGGTTCTTAACTGACATCTTAAATTAATGTATGGGTTGGAAATCAATTTAACAGATAGCTTCTTCACCATCAAATTACCCTTTTACATCTTCTCCTCTTCAAAGATTCAAGCTGCTTAGCACACAGTGCACGTTGTAATACTTCAGCTGAAAAGCTGATTCACATTCAGTTCCTCAGCTGTTTACACGAACATCAAAATGATGGACATCACAAAGCGCTAATTTAACTATGAGCTCTCCTCACCACGCTGGCCTGGTCTCTCTGGTCACAGATTGGTCAATTAAATTAATCAGAGTTAAATTAATAATTTCTGGACTCAGCAGCATAGCAGGAATGAGTTTTTGACAATTATGATATGTAGTGTCACAGTGCGGCACATTATTCTACAGAGAGAAATAAGTGTGAATTTACAATAAGCTACATCCACATGTTCATATTGAAACACACAACCTCACACCTCAAACACTTGATCTCTATGGCAAATATAAGCCTCATAGGGTGAAAAAACTGTGGCTGAACTCCTTTTATCTTTAAGAGCAATAAACTTCTGACAACTGCTCCCCACACTCCAGTCTTCTGCATCATTTTGCCTCTCAGTCTATCAAGAGTTATTTCCCTGTTATTTATTTATTTTTACTTGTGCTCTCTTTCAGCATGAAGACTATTAATAAGTAATTAATCAGCTAAACACATTTTGCTCTGGCATTTGGAACATACATAAATTTAATGGAAGATTTTTTTTTTGTTTTGTTTCAGTTCTTCATCTTAGAACATCTTTGTGTTTAATGTACACAACTTACATACATTTAGATCTTCATCTTTCTCACAGAATTGTTGAGTCTGATGTGTAGAAATTGTTCAGTTAGTTATGACTAACAGCAGTACTAAAATATCAATCTCAATCTCAATATCCAAACGTACCAAAATCCTCAACTGGGAAAAACAAAGGAAGGCATGATGACAAAACACAAGTGAAACTAATCAGGGCGGAACAGATAATCCAGAGTGGCCGGAAACAAAGAGGCAGGAAGTAATGCAACACAAGACAGAGAGGGAAGAATTACAAAATAAAACAGGACAACACTAAACAAGAACAAGCAAGTCTCCAAAAATACTGGATCCTACATTTCCTATAATGCAACTGAATATTTTATTAGACCCTTTCTGCCTCCAATTTATTTCAGTATTGCACTTTACCTCATTGTCAGTAATCTTAATCTGATAAGTAAAACTGATGAGGTGCCTTTTTAATTTTATAATTTCTCAATGAATGGCTTAATAATTATTGTAAAAGCATTTGTCGAAATGCATGTATTTATTTATATTCACCTTGCAGTTTCCAACAAATAATATAATTCATAACATAATTCTTCAAATCATTGTAGTCAAACAGGCAACAACTGAGTAATTCTGCTCAATTTAGTGGCAAAAAAAGTGTTGACAGTTACATGTATGATTTCTAGCATATGGTAATATCTTTACAATTATACTTTATACATTAAATGATACTCCACCCAAAATCAGTCTAGTGGTTATTGAACACTCATCTAAATTATTATAATATAATATTATAATAATTCCTGAATGGGGAGATTTCTTTTCTAACGCCTCAAGCAGAATAACCTACTTCACGTCTGTTTATCCATAAGCTTGTTATGTTTCTACCAATGTATGGCAACATGCTACTTTTGGCAGAACTTTGGAGCACCAAGGGGTACAATAGCTCTACAAAGAAGTGTTGTGTTTATCCACATTTTGGCAAACCCAAACCTGTACACACACCTGTCGAACATAGCAATTTCACACAATCAGATGTCCATTTTCATGTGATTCATGCTATATAGTGTTGTTTATAAAAATGTAATGTGGTGGTTGTGCTGTTGTAAACAACAAGTCAGGTCTGCTTTTCTGTGAAAAAATCCTTTGTTGCACAGAAAGTAATTTGTGTTATTTATCCATGCATCAGCAATAGCAGTTTCCTTCCATGTTGCTGTGCAGACAAAAGAAGAATGTAATGCCAGGGTTAGCTACACCATGTAATTCTCTTAGCACTATTCAGTTCAGTGCAAAAACACAAGAGAAGTGATCATTTTACAATGTAACATGAAAAAGCAGCAGACTTTTGAATTTATGTATGTATGAATATATGTATTTATTTATTAACACATATACAATCCTAAAAAACATTAAGCCATTTAAATAAAGTATCAGTTTTCTGCTACTTTTCAGTCACATATATAGCAAGGCTACCCCCACAAATCTTTTGTTCATCACAATGAATGTAGACATGGCAATTGCATGCCAATAGTCTCCGTCACAGTAATGAGGCAAGCCAACCTTTGTCGATCTTTATCAGAAACGAAATGTAAGAATGAAAACACAATTACTGTGGGGACTATAATTAGAGCTACGATCCATCCATTTATAGTTGAAGTCAAGTAAATCAAAAGATAATATGGTGGAACTGTCATTAACCTCTATGCTGCATTCCAGCTTAGGTTTGTATCCCATTTCTTTCTCATACTAACTGGAAATCACAACCTGAAGGATAGTACAAGCAACTGCATGGTAATTAGTGTCTTTGTACTCCCTTATGGCAGGGTTGAACAGGTCATCATGCCGGCGATCAGTCTTTCTTCACAGTCAAATGCTGCAATGCTACATGGTAAACAACGTTTTTTCCTGTGGGTGTCTTCTGGTCTACTGGTCTAAACTTTTTGCTGCAGAGTCGCTGGGTTTTTGAAAAATAGTAGTGATCCAGAGAGCTGGAGAATCAGTAACAAGGAGCATTGAAGCTATTCTGGAGGCTTCTAGTGGAACAATATGATGTGCATTATTTATTAACAAAAATTGTGTAACAACTACCCAGATGGTAGTGCGTGTTTGATTCCTGGCTCCCCCAGTTCAGTCGAAGTGTACTTAGAAGCAAAATACTGAAAGGTGTGTGAATGTCTGTCTATGGGTTGAGCTTACCCCCAAATTCCACCGGGCATGGATGCAATGCATGCCGAGTGTGTTGCGGCCGCCGTAGCTAATTGCAGCCATTTAAGTCAATGTATAAAACCCTACCGAATCCCACTGTGTCCCAGAAACTTCTCTCTTAGCTCAGCACCGCAGGTTACGTAGCTGTTCTATTTTTGATAAACGCTAAAAGGAGCCCATGTCAATCTACACAGGATGGACCAAAACAGTGCTGCATCACCGCCATGACGGTGCGCAGTGGGATGTGCGCAGTGGGGTTCTACACAGGATCACCGCCAAAAAATAATTTTCTCACCATTGATTTATCATTACTAATAGCCTACAGAACAAGAAAGTGTTGATTCAATCTTAAAATCCCTCAAGCTGCTGGTACATGTACATGAAATGTCTGTTGTTATCTTATCTGTGCCTTTGTTCCTTTTGGCAGCAGGGTTTTCTATCTATTTCATCCAGTGGTGTTTTGATTTGCACTTAATCTGCGATTTCACACTGTTCCCATCATTTTCAACCGGGAGTCTCACCTCCCATCGAAATAAAACAAATGAAAAGCGTATTGCAGAGTGACAATTTTCTCTGTGAAGTTGTATGGCGACAACGAGTTCGCGGGAGCATAATAGCCTCAGTGGAGTGGTCACTGTGATCAGCCATTCATCTCCCTGCATGCTCCATGATAAAGGAACAGCCTGTATTTTCAGTTCAGCGTGGGAGATTTTAAAAGGCACAGGGAGGCTATGCTGTTCATACACTCACAGGACACATAACCTAAAGTGTGTGTATGTGTGTGTTGATGGAGCCAGCTGGTAGGACATCAGCTTGTTATTCAGAATTCGGAGGATGAGTCCAATGCCAATTGGGCATCTCCCATTTTACTGCTTTGTTAAACACACACACACACACAGGCACACACACATTGATGTTGCCCCTCAGTCCGTATATACATAGCCATTCTGGTAAATTGCAGGGGGCAGATTAGGATGTTTAATTCACTTGTTGAAGAGGCACTGAGGCGAACAACATTGCAGCTATATTAACCAAAGCCTTCCTAATGTGTGCTGCCAGAAAAATGTCTCATTTCAGCATGTCACTATCATCTCCGGACAGTTCTGCCATCCCCTGTGGTGCTCATTTAGTTGGCTTTTCCTGTCTTTGTTTTAGCCAGTCAACGTTGTTAGCCTTACCCCTCCCCTGTCCCCTGTCTTTCTTTTTTTGTCTCTTCCTCTCTCTCTCTGGCAAAGTACACACGCAAAGTCAAGTTGTTCGGAACAGCGGTGTCTCTTGATGAAAACCCAGGGGAAATGTTCTGGGAATTGCTTTCATTTTGTTAAAGACGGGGCCATTCTTTTCTTTTGTGTTCAGCATGACCAGGCACAGCTGTTTGCACAATTCAATACCAACTGCCTTACAAATGGATTTTCCTCCTCTGTTTTTCCTCAACCTGTACTTCGCTTACAGCTTTGTTGGGACTATGCGTGCAGTTGTAATTTGTTTGCTAGGGCTTGTCAGAAAAAAATGGAACTGTGTATTGTTAAAAACATAGATGTAATACTATTAATGCTATTTTATTTCAGACAAATGTAAAGGGAATCTGCTACTACAACAAGTACTATTACTACTATGAATACTCTTAATAGGTTGCATTGAACAGGATATTGTTGAATCAACTATGTCAAAACCAAACCTGAGCAAAGTTTAAAGAGAAATTTCATGGAACAAGCACCTTTGTCACCAGCAAGCTGGTTGTTAGTACTGCACTCTCTCTTCAGCGGATACCTTTAAAGCCTGAATGAAATATTCATCAAAGGCTGTGCCCAGGCTAAACATGGCAGCATGGAGACTGTTCTGTAATTGAGAGCACAGGGGATCCAGGTTAGTCCAACCTGACAGGAGAGAGGGGCTCACACCAGCAGTCAGTCAGATGTTTATGCGGATAAATGTTTATGCCAACTGATCAAAAACACATTCATTAATACACTGCAACTTTTTTTTTTTTTTTGCTTTCTTATTCTTTCACCCTTTATGTTGTACATTTTCTGAATTGGTTATTGGTTATATGGTCTAAGGACAGGACTGGGATTTCTCTCTCAAACTCTCTTTTTCCATACTTCACTACTACTACAACTATTTCTGTGAACTAATGAAACACTGTGGATTCTTCGAATACTTGCCTTCGAGGTAAGACTGTCCACAAGCTTTTCACCCAGCCTTTGAGTGTGGCTCTTCTGAGCAGCTATAAACTCTTATGTATGAATGTTGTCCACCTGAAAATGGGAAGAAATAACCACCAGAGTGATGCAGTGTTGTTTCCCACAGTGAGAAACTAATACAACAGGAGAGTAGAGTGTACAAAACACAATGAAGTTGCACTATATTTACTATATTTACAGTATTTACCAAATATATTTTCTTCTCTCTTTTTTCTACCTAACATAGAAGCATTTTAAACTCACTAAACTCTCACAAAATTCAGCAAAACTCACTGAAGGCCATGAAACATACAGATAACAAGACAATATATATTGTGATATGTGTACATATGAATTCACAGTTGACACAAAATGGCAGCTGCATTCTCCACAGCTACGAGTCACACACACACTTAACTACTCACAGAAACATTGTCTGAATACTCTCAGTGTTTGTAAATTATTACTTAATTCTAATGAGGACAATACATTAATTTCCACACGTACGTGGCTGGAGACAGAAGCAATCAATCTCAGAATATCAGATTAGGACCACTTTGTAGATCGCAGGTTAATATTATTACTGCTTGACATTAACAAAAAGAATACAGTAAACAATGTAAAATAAGCATTTATTTTTGTTTAGCATTTTAAGTATCCTGGGATTATAGAAGAATACTTCTGCAGGATGATTGGTAAATTCCAGCCATTTAGTGCTCAGAACTCTTATTCAAAGATGATCTGCCTAGTCGGTGGTTGCCACAACATGTATACTCTCTCTTGCTTGTGTACTCTACTGTGAGGACTACTGCTTTTTTCTCTATGAGTGATCAGTATTGTCTGAAGATAAAGCTAAAACATTTTCATCA
Organism: Miichthys miiuy; assembly: GCA_036365135.1. NCBI lineage: Eukaryota > Metazoa > Chordata > Actinopteri > Sciaenidae > Miichthys > Miichthys miiuy. Next base: position 18,841,909 of record CM071610.1, read on the forward strand.
TGAGGTCCCCAGGAGGGCACAATAAATTGTGAAGAAATAACAGGTGTTCAGAGCAACATGCTATGTAAACATCAGATATTTTCTGGTCACAATAGAGGACAGGACTGTTGGATCAGCCTGTCACAAAGATCTGGTGTATAATCCTGTCATAGACCAAGCTGGTACATCAGAGTGATAGAGGTAAAGGATGTTTCTTTTTTATTTACAAAGTGAAAAATGTAATAAGAATACTTCTGGCAATAACCTTTAGACCTACGAAACAGGTCAACATACAAGATCAAAGTGAACTCTCAAAGTAAACTGCTAACAGAAAGGAATGAAAAAACTGACAATGAAACATATCTAGTGGCGGATCTGGCCTTCAGACACAGAGACAGACTAAGTGAAAGTCATTTAAACAAACTGTGTGACCATAAAACATGTCAATATAATGTTACCTTATATTACAAATAATAAAATGATAATGAAAATCACACTAGAAAACACAGGGCAGTCTGATACAGCTGGGACTTTCGTTGGCTTGCCAGACACCTCCAGCAACAACAATTGGGAACTGCAAAAACAAACAAACAAACAAACAAACAAACAAACAAACAAACAAACAAACAAAACTAATACCCCTCTATCTCCCCCTATTTCTCTTTAACTTAACTGGTCATGGCAGATGGCGGCCATCATTGTGCATCATTGCTCTCTATGGAAAATGTCCTGAGATAACTTCTGTGATGATTTGACTCTATCTTAAAAACATAGAATTTAAATTAATATAGCAAAATTTAAATGTGTGCACTAACTGTGCTGTCAAACAAATAATGGATATCTTATAGTAAATCAAAATCTTTGTCCAGTCATTTATCTGTTTGTATGATGAATGAAATGGATGAAAAGACTTCCCTTGGTTCAGTATGTGGCTGCTAGTGTCACTATCACATATTCTCTTCCCCTACTTAAGCTTCTAATCGGCTGTCCTGCCAGTGTTGGTTAACTCTCAGCTTCCACAAATAAGAAGCAGTCACACCTTACTCCTCTCTGGATTGACAGGTTGCTTGATTTGACTCGATCTTCATTCTCTCTCTGACCATCAGCTCATCAACCTGTTCAGTAATCACAAGCTGCAGTTTGGTGGATGCTCATCAGGTCATCCTTGTAGCTCCTTATTGGAGACTTTATCTGGCCAGACTGAAGCCACACACCTACCATCTGCCTTTCTGCAATCAGTATGACTTCAAAGGCTGTTACAAACAGCACTGGGGAGATGAAACATCCTATTGCTATTCCAGCTTACATCTGTTTCCATCCAGTTATGAAATCTTGTAAAGCTGCAGGTTGCTGAAGTACCTTGTGATCAGCCTTTTTATGCAGTCTAGGACATGGAATAACTCTGGCGTGAAGATGATGATCTGATGTAGATGATGAATTATTTAAAAAAAAAGAGAGAGATGTTGAAAGAAAGTGCCAAAAGTCTAACCTCTGAACTACAGAGAGGAGAAGTATTTTAATTTCTGATTTGTTGTTTAAAATACACAGTTGGATGCTGTGTATATTTGGTGCTATTCGCTTTAATGCTGAGTTAATACAGAATCTATGTACAGAATATAGTATGAGTGTAATATAATATACAAAATTATATTTTCATTACAATCAAATCTGTGAAAATAATTTTGTTGTTTGTTTTTGTCACCTTAAATTAGTCTTTTATATCCCTGAATGTTGTGGGTCATCTTCCTCACAGTCCACCATGTTTCTACAGTAGCCTAGATCAGACAAAATAAACACTGGCTCTAGATAAGGCCACTATAGTTTCTCCCTCATGCTAGAAAGGAGAGAGTGAGATGAGGAAGTTTGAACTACACTGCTAAATACTACTAAATCCTAAACGCTGGTCCTTCAACTGCTGCTTAGAGGTGATTAGCTTAGCTTAGCAATACTGCTAAACAGCTAGCTCTTTTCAAAGATAAAGCAAATTCATCTTTCAAGCTCACAAATTAAAGTTGAACTGCAGAATTAAACATGTTTTTGAGCTGGAAAATAAATGATTTCAAACATGCAGTTGTTGATATTGATAACTTAATAAAAATTGTCTCTTCCTGGATTGAAAATGGCTCAAAACACCAGAGTTTGGGAATAATTTACATATACATCATATCAGTATTTTGCATGGACAAGCATGCCACTTTGTTGACCAACATTTTATCCCCACTTGAGCTGAGACAACAAAGACACACTAAACAAATAGAGTTCATGGAGAAAGGTCAGTGAGGCAGTGTGATGTCGCTGGCAGGCTTTTGAGTGTCCATTAATAAAAATTAAAGCGCCTTTGCCTTAAGCACTAATAGGATGTGTACAAACTCTTACAGACTCTGTCCCACCATAGTTTATGTACATTATGTAAAAAATAAAAATAAATAAAAAGAATCAGGGCTGTGTAGAGTCCTCAAGAATCTCAAGTGGTCTGCATTAGCTGTTTCATTTTTTTCCAGCTGTACATGTTGACTACAGGTTGACTTTCTCTTTATCGCAAGGTCAATAAGATAATGTAAACATGATTACCTTGTGAATACTAATGAATGCACAACACTGCCTGAAAAGCAAGACACATACATCATATGTTGTATTTTGGAGTGATAATTTATGAGTTAAATCACACACCAACCTATAAATTAATCCGGATGCCATAGCAGAGTAAACACTGCAACACCTCCAAAGAGAGGTGTAACTCTGCCTTCACACCTACAGAATCACAGTTGTGTGAGATAATGACATATTTTCCCTCGAATCAGTTGAATAAATGATTGAAATTCAATGTGGATGCTCTCAGTGGAGTCAGCAAGCAATTGTGAAAACACAAAAATCACGTAAGTTATTCATAGACTTGGTGAGCTGGCACGTGGCAACACATCAAACACACACACAGACAGATGTTAATTGTATCAACTCTTGTATATGAGCACGGAAAAGAAACCATATTACAAAACATTTTCATTTTCGTCATATTCCTCAGAGCCAGAAAGCGATTAGTAAACAATTTCATTAATGTGATGCTATGGTATGCTGTGCATGCAGACAGCCATTGTAATTTCATACTGACAAAGACATATGGCTTTGCTTATCATAAAAACTGCTCTGAAAGAAAGTCTCATTCTCCTGCATTAATGCTGCAATTTGTTCTCTAGCCATTATAAACACCACGTTTCCATGTAAATACTGTGTTATGAATATGAATCTAAAAGAAGGCATTACAAACACTGTTACATTCTGTACATTCTGTAACCCTAACCCTAACCCCTATATATATATATATAGCTGTTTCAAATACTTCTTTGGGACGTGTGTTTTGATGTGTTGTGATGGTTACTGTACCCAGCAGCCCTCTGTCTTTTGGATAGGTTTACTGCAAGAGACAAGCTCAGCAGTCCGACCAAGGACAACAAGAGGTTATTAAGTAAATCTACTCTCAGCAATTGTTGCCTTCCGCTTGGCTTCCCCTCAGTCTCTGCCAGGGGTCCCCTGTGTGATATGGATTGTTTTCAAGTAACAGGCGGTGAAAATGGCCATCTCATTATTTTTAATGGGTGTTTGAGATGGGCTCTATTGCAGTGGTGTGCTGTCATTTAGATGCCTGGGCAGAGAGTGGGATGAAAAGGAAAATGGATGAGGTGCACGGGGAAGAGACTTCTCCATTGTGGTAGAGGTGTGCTCTAACTATTGTAACAGCCATGAGAATGTCTTAATGTGTGTTTGCTTTGATCAGAGCCATGCAGACAGAGTGGGAGAAGAGGAGCGACGAACATGAGAGAAGACTGAGTGAATAGAAAGAAATCTGTTCTTTGTCCACCCGGGCGTAACTGTGTTTGCGTCTGGCTCTAACCCAGGCGGCCACAGCACATGCTAATTGTTATCATTTTTCAATCTACATTAGTCACTTGGCTAGCAAGCTCATCTTTTAGCCCCCTCCCCACCTACACTGTGATTAGGTACACATATCTTCTATAACCCTGGAGCTGCCAGCAGCCCGAACAAAATGGCATTTTTTCATCACGTTTTCCATCTAGATGAGTTTTAATTAAGTCTCCTCGCTGTGTTCCCCTGTGGCTGCTCTAATCAGACCATGGGAGCGTTGCCTCTTTCTCGCTTGTTTAGTAAGGGATCCCACAGCATCTGTTGCCCCCCCCCCATCTAACTGTAACACCCCCTCTGTCTGCCTGCACACTGGGAGAGACACAAAAACACGGGCACTAGGGTGAGCATTTCGATACAGCAAAAGACAATCAGCGGGTGGTTGTCGTATCATTGATTAAGATTGGTGAGGTTATTACACTGCATGGATATGCACAGATGCTTCCTGATGAAGGCCAGGCTGAAACATGCTGTGCTACTAATTTATAAAAGTAGACATGCAGAAAAAACTTTGAAAATAAAAAGCTTGCTTTAATGTCACTTTTTAATAAAGTTTTTTTTTTTGTTTGGCATTTATTATACTCTCTGGGATAATTCAGGGAAGTGTCGGGAAGTGTGACAGAAAGTGAAGGTGGAGGTGTCGACAGAAAGTGAAAGAAATCGATCGAACAGTGTGTTTATCTGCTCTGCAATCATTAGCATACCTGCCAAACCAGTTGCCTGTAGTAGGTAGTTACTTCCAAGGTCAAAAAGCATTTTATAAGCCAAGAAGTTTTTGTGGTTTTACATTTTACCTACAGAAACAAACTTCCGTAGGATAAAGCCAGCTCAGATGCTGCTACTATATTAAAGCGTAGGGTAACATTTTCATGAATCTCCCAGCAATGACTAAAAGCTCAGATTTAGTCTTATCCTGCAGCTTCTTGTCTGGTCACTTTCTTTTCCTCTTTGTAGCTTCCTCTGTCAATGTCCTATTCAGTTTCTTTGGCCTGCTCTCAGGCTCTGGTTCTGGTTCCAGCATCACTCTCCTTGTCTGGATTCTCCTCTTCCTGGTCCCAAATACCTGTGGTACAAACACTAACACTGCCAGGTGCTCTGAGCTCACAGTCCAGGAAACCCAACTAACAAAGTGAGCTATCATTAGCTAACAGCAGCTATAGTTTTCAGCAGTTGAGGAAGACTTGAAAAAAGCTGTATGGAAATCCAACTTAACTATGTAACTATGGAAAGAAATCTGATATCAAATTGTATATTCAGTATAACTTTCTTTCCTTGAGTCACACTTATTTTTCTGTCCCTGTATCTGGGGTAACACATGAAACAGCTACGTAAAAGCCTCTTCTTTAACTGATTATCAGAAGCTAAAGAAGTGTTAAGACTTTACTCTCCATGTTGCCTTGAAAATGTCACAGCTTAAAACTGAAAATATGATGTACTTTTGCATATATAATTGTTTTGTTCACACAATGACACCAGAAATTGAATCCAGAAGTAGGCAGAAGTGTGGGTTTACAGTCTGTCAAATGTGGGTACTTCCCTGTGTAACAAATTAGTGTAATCATCCATCCATCCATTATCTGTAACCGCTTATCCCCATCAGGGTCAGGGTAGGGCTGGAGCCTATCCCAGGTGACTTAGGGTGAGAGACACGGTGCACCCTGGACAAGTCACCAGCTCATCACAGGGCACATAGAGACAAACAACCATTCACACTCACATTCACAACTACAGCCAATTTAGAGTCACCAATTAACCTGTTAAGTGCATGTCTTTGGACTGTGGGAGGAAGCTGGAATTAGTTTATCAATTGCTCCTAAACATGGTAATCATGTGTGTCATACAGATATGCTAATTCCCAGATGTGTATTTAGGAATTAAGACATGTATGTATTTTTGTATTTATGGGCATTTGCCTGTGTTTGTCCAAGGGCTTAGGAGCTGTTTAATAATCATGCAGTGTGCAGGACAAAATAACAGTGTGGTTTACTCCTCCATTTACACGGTTGTTTTGAATTTCCAATGTGATAAAATGAAACTTGGTGTTGAGAAGTGTTCAATTTCTAGAAGAAAGGGTATTGTCTTTTCATAATTGGGTTCTTTCTTCCTATTCAAATGGATTAGACAAAAATCCAATCGGAGACGGCTGGTAGGTTTGACGCTTTATCATCGCTCATTTCTCCATGCATCAAATTTGCTGCTTGATATCCACATTGTTCTCCATTTATTTATGGGTCGGATCTAAATGAATTAATCCTTCACCCTCCTCTCTTTCTAAGCAGAACACTGAGCAGTGTTGTAAATTAAAATGAGATTAAAATTTGTCACATTTAGTATCACTGTTTCTCACTAGGTAAGGCACAGTAAGGGCTAACACTTAAACGTAATAGTTTTAGTTATACTGATGTACAGGCATTGATAGGTGTGTGCCTGTGTGTGTGTGTGTGTGCTCCCTGTTAAGCAGGAAAGTAAAAGATTGCTCTTTTTAAATTGTGAGACTGCAGCTTGTTTTCATCCTGTGTTGTTGTCTAAGCTGTGTTTCCCCTCTCATAATTGTCTAAAAGCAAGAAGCCTCTGTTTATGCGTGTGTCTTCTCCCTGTGCGGTGTCATCATTAGCGACAGAACAAGAGAAAGCGAGAGAGAGAGAGAGAGATGACGAGCCTTGACTTTAAATCACATCAGTTTAATAATTCCACAGAGATCTCCAAAGTCTTTTTTTATTGTTATTATTTCACCTGCTGTAGCAATATCAGCTGAAACACCCACACATACAGGATACACACAAAGGTTTATATTAACTGTGGCTTATTAATGCATGTTTTTGTTAGGTTAGGTCAGATTCAGAGCATTAAAAATAGAATAGCTTGGAGTGATGTGGATGCAAAGGTGGATCAGGGTCTGGATCTGCAGAGAGCAGGGCTCAATACCTTCGACTTCGACAGTTTCACAACCTCTGGCTGGGTATCTTCTGGGAAGCTTGATGGACAAGTATGTGTCCTCTGTGCTGCACAGTCTTTGAACTAAGAACACGTTCATACAAGAGAACATGGTAAAACATGTATTATGTATGTAATGAATTAGATTTTCTCAACTCAGTCCCGGGCTTATCATCCTCCTAAGCTAATATATCTTCTGGTTGATATGCCACTTCTCTCATGGCTTCTTGTTTAGTGTTTCCTGTTTAATTTTTTAATTCTATCCTCTCCTTGTGTTTCTAACTTTATGTCCTGTGTCCTGCACCTGTATTTTGTTGTCCTGCCTTCACTTGTGCATTTAGTCTATGTGCTCCCTGGTTTCAGCGACAATTCATCTTCATTTTATGTTCAAGCGTTCCAGCCAGTCATTGTGTTTTGTTCTTCAGTCTGGTTTTGACTACTATTACTCTTTTGCTGGACCTTGCCTGTTTCATGGACTTTAGATTTAGCCTGCTTCTTTATAGATTTGTTTGCTTGTTTGGTTTTAATATCAAACCATTATTCTGCACCAGTTCGGCTACTCTGCTTGCACTGTGACAACTTCCTTGCTGTTATTTTCAGTTTCCATATATGCTTGTACTGTATACAGTAGTACAAAAAATGTAATATTCATGAAACCTATATGAACCATACCTTGATTTTGAATTTTAATTTGTGCTTAAGAGAGTTACCTTAAGCAACAGCTAAACTGATTATAGTTTATATTTTTAAACTTAGGGTAACACAAATCAGAAGCAAGCCAAAATCTCTGACTGTTGACTGTACATTACGCGTCATACTTTCTCCTCCTTGTATGGCTTACAGCATTTACACATTGTGATGCATGTATCTTTAATATACAGCACAGCTTACAGACAGACGTGTAAGCATGTTTAAATGTATTCAGCATCCTCTTCAGCACCATGGACAGCCACCACTAAAAAGCTCTTAAGTGTGTGAACACACACTCACACTGACACGATACTCAATCAATAGCTCGAGGCATTTCAAAACTATACTGACAGTGAGAAGCCTGATCATTAAAATCAAGGTGACAGATGATCGTTTCCTTGTTCTGTGAGGATACTGTATAAAGTTGCTCCTATCTGTTGGTAGTTTTGCCATCTACAGAAAACCTCCACACACTTGTTCTCAGATGCTTCAGTGTCACAACTATGCAATTGTTTTTCACACAGGTGTTTTTATTTATTAGTGTAAGTCAGTATGGCATGCTGGGTCGAGACAAGATGATAGTGAATTTAAGATCACCCCCTGCGGCACCACCACCAAGGCAGGCAGGCTACTTCTGTTACACTCATAGGCTCAGTATTTTGTAATTAGGTCATTACTAGGACTGCCACCGAAAAATCAATAATTTAAGTTATCAGATGTGAAGACCCAGAGTCGACATGCATTTTGTTGGTTGAATCTCTGTGCTTTAGTCGTCAGTAGCTGCATCATTAAACACAGAGCAATGCAGGAGCAACAGCCTGACAGGCTGTAAACTTTACAAACTGAGTCTCAAAAAGGCCAAAGACCATAAAGCTAACATTGATGGAAGTGGAAAAGGATGATAGAAGTGGAGGGCAGCATGATGGCAGACAGTTAGACAGGGCAGTCTGTTGGCCGTCTGATGCTCTCTCTCATCATCTCTGATGATAAATGTCAATGAGGTTACCTAAACCTTATGCTTTTGAACCAGTCGGTGCTACAACTTCCTCTCCTGCCATCCGATGTGATTGAGTCTTTGGCTGACAGTGCTGTCAGCTGCCCGGCAGGAGAGATGGTCATTGGGGGTGCTGGGACTTTAATGTCTGAACTATGAGCAAGATGCGCACTTTTACTTTCTCTCTCTCTCTATGGAATTCTGATGTTTTCACATCACAGAAGACGTTAAGGTAAAACAATGACACAGTTTAGTGGCATCTGTTTTGTTGGGTCTCTGTAGATATTAAAATCTGTAGATTGCTGCTCTATGGAAAGTAACTTTTATTATGATTTGGCACTGTATAAATAAAATTTAATTAAATCTGACGAAGTCTGTCAGGCACAGCCGTAGTCATTTCATTTAGAATCAATTCAAGTGACAGCCCTAGTTCTATGTAAATCTAAATCATTGTACTATTGTTATTACATGTCATTATTTGTGTGTTGATGAATGGTATGTAAAAAATCTACACACCCAAGATGCAGGGATCTTACACAGTGAGATAAAACTTGAAAAACCAAGGAACAATAAATCAAATGCTTTCAGTGAGCTGGTTTGCTTGGAAGCACAGAAGAAGTACATAAAAAAGAGGAACGTAGGAAAAGTTGTCTTCTTGATTAAACTTTCACTAAGCTTCATGTCTTACCACATGCAGTTTGGGTCTTTTCACTCCCAACCTGAACAATTAACAGACTACAGGGTCGTGCTTGTCAACAGTGAATGTGGCCGTACCGCTCGCAAATGATGTTGGGGATTCCTAACTCTCTAATCACCTTAGAAACAGGAGCAGCATCAGTACAACGGTACTGAAAATAATGCAGCAGTATTTTTTCACGTCTGTGTGTGTAATCATCAAAAAGCTCATACTGTTCACATTCGTATTACTTGTGCCAGAGATATGGAGAAATTCAGGAAGAGAGCAAAGAGAAAGACAAACACACACACACATGCGCGCACACACACACACACACAAAGAAAAACACTTTTGTTTTTCCTGATGTGTATTATCAACATGGTGATGATGTCCCACTTTCCATTAAAATTCAAAACAACATTAAAATGCCTCTCAGGGATAAACTCATTTAGGGAAGAATTGGCAATTTTGTCAGCTGTGTGATAACAACACATGGTATATATCTTTTCAGAAGTCCACAGTCATATTTGAGGATTTATCCATTTTTTTGTGGCATTAATATTTGGCAATTGCTGTTAAACTGGAGGAGAAGGAAGGTAGAAAGAGTTAGATAGTGTCAAAGCTGAAACAAAACAGCAGGGAGGGAGGGGGAGGAAGGCAGCTAGGGATGAATAAGGATGATGAAGGACCAAGGCCTGGGCAAAGTTTATCCCCAGGGCTTGTACCATGGCTTTGTTCCTCCAGTCTGAAGGCCCCTTTAGGAGGTTAGGGTCAGGCAGCAGCCCAAATCGATGGGCCGAAAAGGGACTGAGAGGCTCCATGCTAATACCTGCTCCATGATATTACCGCCTGCTGAATCCCTGCTGGGTAAAGTCATCCATCACCCCGCTGCTGCCACCAGCACAGATAGGGGAGGAGGAAAAGAGAATATCTATTGTACAGATGGATAGATGGCTGAAGATTGCTCTTGCGTCTTTGCTGTATGTCCCAGAGCTGATTTTAATAAACGTGGTAATAGGGCAGCAGGAAGTCTCTGCACGGTGTCTCTGGCCCTTCAGACAGAGAGATAAATGCCAGGTCTTGCAGGTCTAGTGGGACAGAAAGATGTTAATACATATATTACATATTACTTGCCCCAGCCTCAGCATCACAGTGCTGATACATCATTGTAACTATTGATTGGCCCCTGTCCTGACAAGGGCTTCTAAATGAGAGATTTCGTCCTCGCAAGGGAAGCCCACCGTATTAATTTTCAAACCAGAGGCACACTGCCTGGCCAGTGTTGTTTTGCTTCAAGTTTATTTTGTCTCATGAAAGGTTTAGTTTTTCTGTGGAGCATTGTCAGAAATTACACTCCGTCTCCAGAGAAGTGTAAATTCTTTGTTAGAGGCTCATGGTGTAAATACTACACTCTGCCCTCATACATCTTAGATGCATTAAGCCATTTCCAGCTCTGTGACAGCTTTTTAAATATTTCTACAACTACAGACGCAGACGCTTTACATCCGTCATTAAGATGTCTGATGATGAAGACAAAAGCCGTTTAAAAGAAAACACTACAATCAAACACACAAATATTTATGATTGCAAATCTTTACTGCTAAATTTGACCAGGCAAGTTACGACACGTTTTAGGTGCACTGTGGCTGCGGGAGTTGATCGTCGCCATTCTAGATAATGTTTGTAACCCGCAGTCTGGGAAAAGTTTAACTACATAGAATACGTAGAAGGAAAAATGACCACTGAGAAAGTTAACAAAGGTTGGTGGGAAAACACTCTGCTTCTAAAATGCTCCTGGTGGGGTTTAAAGCCATGTGGAGAATGGACCAAAACAGTGTCAGACTTGATGGAGACGTGCCTAGTGGGGTCCAGGCATCAGACCAAAAGGCTAACTGAATATGAGATTTCAACTTTGATGACCACAGACACATGACCACGACAATTGCAAGTCACTACAGCACCACTCTCTTTGGAATGGACTTTTATTGTGATCAGATTATGTCATGGCAACACCTGCTATGTCCAGCCAAAAGTAAACTTGTGCTGAAACACACTTTCTACCTCCGTATATCTTAGCAGAGCAAAAATAATACTGCTTTAAACAAAACCCACAAGTGTCTGTGATGCTGTCTGGGCTGTTACAAGAGTAATAAATCAATTCTTTTGAAGGCTTAACAGATGCCAAAACACTGTCGACAAGGTAGACAAAGCACAGGTGTAAATAATAAAAAATAATGATGGCTGAATTCCATTTAGCTGCTTCTGTTCTCTTTTTGAGGGTCCTTATATTGTGCATGCTGTCACACTGTCACACTGTCATGTCCTTCCGGGACACTTGAATGGAGCTGAAGAACTGAACCATTGTTAATGTTATTAGTAACACCTGTGCTTTTCCTACTGTGACATGTCAAAATGTTTACTGTGAACAAAGGTCTTCTAAGCCATCTCTAGCTCTATTATGACCTTTTGAATGTTTTTAAAACTTCAGTATAAAATAAGGATTTTAATTTAATCCTTCATAATGGCTTGATTCTGTTTCATATGTGCTTATTTAAAGGAATAGTTCAGATTTTTTACTAATGAAGCAGTGAAAGGACCTGTTAAAACACCTGCTTCCTCTCACCCTGCTCAACTGCTTGACTCTCTAACTCCTCTCTGTATTAGTGTGAACTCGCCTCTGCTCAGTTAGCTGTCACCTGCCCGCACAGCTTCTCTGTATTAACTCATTAGCCATTGTAGAATGTATTACTATACTATGATTTTAGGAAGGTGTTGCTCTCACAGTTTTCAGAGCAAGCTGCTTGCACTGACAAGTCTCTTCACACAATTTAGTCTACTGTTTACACTTGACAGTAGAATAAATACTTGGCTAGATGCTCCTAAGCTGAAGTTTGGAGTTGAGCACTTGTAATTGGTTTATTTAGATGCACACACATAATTCAAAAGTAACTCTTCTCATAAGTTTGACCACAACCTTTGGGTCAGTCTCTTTGCTTCGTTCAAACTAGAGATAAGAGCTTGCCGTGGGTGTCAGTGTATTTACAGTCACTATCTCCCTGACGAGCAGTGCTTCAGCTGTTGCTTTTCTTATCAGTAGTGTCCTCCTTCACCAAATACAGAACATTTAAACCGACCCAATGCGCCGATTTAATCGCTCTCTTTCATCCCCCCCTTTCTCTGTCCTTCTTTCCTCTTAGAAAAGAGCACTTGAGGTGAGAACTGTACTCCTCAGTGTCTGATGACAAAGTGTTCCCCTCGCTTTTATTTTACTCACTATGCTCTGTGTAACATTGTGTTAAAAGATGTCAGTGTGAAAAGATAAATGTAGTGTGGGCTATCTGCGGAGGCCAGAAGGAAGAGTGAGGGAGAGAGGCTATAAAGGCAAACATTCATTCTCATTAGCTCTCAGCTGAATTACTTAGCCAGTTGACTTCCTGTATCTCCCAACTGCACCGCTAATCACTGAGCTGCCCTTCAGCCATCTTTAAGGCCACTGAAGACTTTCTATCTTGCTTTTCTCATTTCTCTCCTTCCTTGCTCAGACATACTCATAAGTGGGTACTGATTCTTTTGTTTTTGAGTGTTTGTTTGTTTTCCAAGACGAGTATAGCAACACCACACCTTCTTCTTCTCTTAGATTTATTATTGTTCTTCCTCTAGTGACAAATGTGATTGTAAAAATATTGAATCAGGGAGGAATTGAAAAGAAGAAGAAGATGCAGCTGCTCTGACAGATTAAAAAACAAATCAAGAGGAGTACATATGAAGTTATACCGACTGACAGATACCTCATTGATTTGACAGCTCTTTGCTACATGTACCCCTGTGTGGAAATGAAATATTGGTGACTGACAGCAGGTCATGCAACACTTTACTGATATTTATATTTATGTTCTGGTGTGAAAAAGAGCTTGCAAATAAATAACTGATTGACATTATGAGACTACAGCTCAGCTTTATTTTATGAATAATGATGACTAGCTGGAAAAAGGATGAAAAACTAAAATATGGGTCCTGAGTGGTCAGCAAAATGCTCAAAGTAGGAAACTCTTTATTACTTTCTGATTGATCAGGGACAATCCCCACACTCACCTGCTGATATTCATATTTTTTAACAATGGTTACCAAGAGACTTAGTTTACATGTATACATGTATGTATATGTCAGTTAAAAGATTTCTTACCCAACAGTCATCAGTTAGCAGTTGGATGAAGTATTTTAGCTTTTAGATTGCTGCTAAAATCACATAAACATCTGTGGTTAGTCCATACAGACATATCCTACCAAAGTCTGCTGGGAAGATCCACCTTTTCAGGAGGTCTCAGTCCAATTGCTTAGTCAAGTATCAGAGTTCGATTGACAGGTTTCACACCTAGCGAAATGAATATTGGGAATTGTTTTAAAATTATAAAGAACTACCAACCTGTCCAGGGTGTACCCCATCTCTCGCCCAATGTCAGCTGGGACTGGCTCCAGCCCTTGCATGTGTGTGCGTTGGTTTAGGGAAGCCTGCATCAATTTACACAGAGCAGCTCTAATTAGCCAGACACAGAGAATCCGATTGATTTTCAAAATAAAATACCCCATGCAAACTGCCGGTTGTAAAAACACACAAAAGTGAGACAAATTAACTATGTAGCATATTTACACATGTAGAAGCATATTTGGAGGCACATAAACCAGGAAAATGACCAAATCTGGTCTGGCCTGGTCGGGGTTCAGGGTTAAAGAGTGGAAAACTATTAATTAAGCTATTTTGGCCATGCCTTTTCACCCTTTGATAGTACATGAGCTCTACTCACTCTGTTTCCTTTACACTTTGTTTTCTCACATTTATTCTTCTATTACTGTATCTGTTTACCAAGAAAACAACATCTGTTTGTTTTCTAGAATTCCTCCTGACAATGTCAATGAAACACATACAGTACCAGACACACTTCAGTCACACACACAAATTACAGAGAGTCAGTGAGTTCATATGACATTTGCTTCTTTTTCATGTCTTAATGGAGAAAGCCAATACCATTTGGTGTAAAAACATTGCTTTAGTTTAGCAACAGGTTTGTGTGGTTATCAGAAGAATTTGTAATGTTGGTAATGTGCTGAAGGGGCCAAATGCCAGAGATAATCCAGTGGTAATTAGATGTATCACTGCCAGCTGAAAGAACTGTGAGAGTGAGTGAGTATGCTCAAGGGAAGGGAATGAATAAAGAGAGAGATCCACTGTTGTTTTTTCTATATGTTTTGTTAGACAGCAATCTGTCTCCCACTGGCAAGATCAATATACATCAGGCATACAATAGTTAATCATAAGACACACACAAAAATTTGCATGCAAAGCACATATACAGATGCCCCCATGGGATCAGAAGAAGGCCATAGAATTACATACACAATTATGCAGACTTAACATATTATCTGAGCTTGACACTGACATCTATCACCAGAGCTTGGCAGGAATGAATGAGAAAATGTTTAATTCATTTGCAGTCTATCTGTGTTAACCTGCCAGAAACTTCTAAGTGTTAACACATCTAATGGCTTTTTATTTAAAGGGAAAAAAAGTGCTGCAATTTAAAAATCTGTCAGCTAGACACATTTCAGCACCTGAATGACTGAGGTATACGGAGACGACAATGGCCCAGATGGCACCATGAGTGACTGGACGGAGGTCCGTTACGGTCGACGGAGACGACAACGGCCCCGTGAAGAGACACGCGACTGGGGTTACGGGAGGTCCGAGGGTTGGGTGGACAGTGCACCCTCCTTCCGCTTCCGGAGGGAGAATTTCCCCTTCCCTAACCCTAAACCATTTGTTATATATATCCTAAAAGGCAAACGCAAACCCATCTTCAACATGATTTGTTTTCATTTTTTATTTATTTTTGGTGAAATATGATGAAAAATCATATTCTTATTCTAGATAAGAAAACTATAAATAAACTATAAGTATAACTACAAAAATGTGTTTTTTGACAGTTTTGTCAGATACAGATATGCAGTGATGATTGCTGGGTAATATGCATGTTAATGTTGTCTATCTGATCATGTGACAAGATGATACGATATAGGATCCAACATAATAGCATGCACTAGGCCTGGTTAAGGACTTCTACTTCATAGGCACTGTTTACAGTACATCCGTAAAACTCTCTTGCCATTTTACAAGCCATCATCTTCCTTTTATACAAGCTCACAGCTCTACATTATAAGCAGCTTCCTTAACTAAGTTGGAATCTTGCCATGCTTTTAGTGTATTGTGAGTTGTCAGGACCATCTTCTGTCCGCAGGCATTTTGTCATTGGTGTCACGACCTTGGAAATTTGAAAGAAAAGCTGGGCAGCTTATGCAGTCTTCAAAGCCTTTGAGAATCAACTAGCTTTGGCATGTGCTGCTGTTTTCAAGTTTCAAGGCTGCATGTTTGGCCCACAGCTGTGTCTGTTCATTAGTGGAAAAGCATTTGTTTTGAGGTTCTTGGCTTTTATGCTCCCACACGTTCACCTTATGAATCATCCTTTGACAGGATGCCTGTAAGAATACAGAAATGTCATCAACAAGACAGAAAAGGGACCCGCTGGAAATGCCTAAGATTGCATATATACAACTGGCCAAAATGAATTTCTTCCATAAGGTGGCTGGGCTTAGTGGTAAAGATAGGGTGAGGAGCTTGGACATCCGGAGGGAGCTCAGACATCTATGTCAAAGGAGGCAGCTGAGGTGGTTCGGCATCTGATTTGAATGCCTCCTTTGGAGGTGTTCCTTGCATGTCTAACTGGCAGGAGACCCCAAGGCAGACTGAGACCTCCTTTCTGGAGGGACCATATAGCCCATCTAGAATGTCTCCGGAAGAGCTGAAAAGTGTTGCGGGGAGAGGGACGTCTGGAATGGCCTGCTAAACCTGCTGCCACCACAACCCAATCCCAAATAAATGGAAGGAAATGGATGGATGACGTTCACAACTTAAAAGTAGAAGAGCATCACCCTGGGGATGTAATGTCCTGGGTTGTAGCAATTTGTACAAAAAAACAAACAATCATCCCAAGTAAAATCTGCCTTTAGGATGTAAGGTGTATCTTTTTTACTATTTATGTTCTTTGAACTCAGTGAGAAGTTCTTTCATATGGAGTACCTATTTATCAAGAAGAAAGAGGAACTCTGAAAAGTTACCAAGACTGTGTAGTTATCCTCCAGAGTATGTGTAGCCTCAGACTGCATCCTTCTGTAGCTGTAATTTTTCTCTTGCCAGTGAATTTCACTACATCAACAACATGTTACAACACCTGCTGTATCTTCTGTACTTGATCTCAGTGGACTGATATTAGAGAACCATCAGCAGGTTGACCATCTTTGCTTTAGTGCTCTGATGCAAACCCACTGTTTCTATTATGCATGCAAACAAAATTGAGACTATTTAGTACCCTTGAAGTCAAAATTGATGTTGTGTTTTTATCACATATGTTACGCTTTTTTTTTTTTTGATCACCTATAGACCAGTATCTGGTCCAACAGTCAATAAACCGTTTTAAGTGTCAGAGCTACAGGTCAGTTTCAAACCCTGGGCTGCTGCGGCAAGGACTGAGCCTTTGTACATGGGGCGGATGCTCTACCGACAGAGCTAAACACCACGCTCAGGATTCATTCTGCACATAGAAACCCTTTCTTGCTTATGAGGCTGCCAGTGTGAAGTACTTCCTGTGTCAAAAAGCCTATGAATGATTCTGAGGGATGCTACGTGCTTCTTTTATTAATTACTATACAAAAGCACAACTTTATAACTTTATTAACCCTGTAACCAAGCGTATCATATTTGATACATGAGTTTTGGAGACCTCTACATCAACAGTGTGATATTTTTTTCCTGAAAAACCTGATGTATACAATCAGACACATTGCAGTGCACGGATAATTCACCAGGGATCAGTAATTCATACACCAAAAGGGCTTCAATTGAGACACCCAAAATGGCTGCTGTCAATCATTGACCCACAAGTGGTTTTTCAAGGATATTTTTACCAAATTTGAAAAAGTTAAGATGAGAAAACTTTTCAAATTGTTACTGAAACTTCAATAGGAATATTTAATGAACTGATGCAATGTAAAACTACTTAATATTTCATAACTTAATTTATAGTAAAATCTTGTTGAAAATGTGTGTATCAAATTTGATACAGCAGGTATTTTAGGTAATTGATTTGCAAATCTGTCAATTATCATTTTACTGTATTTCATGCATTATGCATTCAATAAAGCAACATACAGTCTTTTTCCTTATTTAGGTAAACTAATGGTTTAAATGGCATAATTATTTATATTTAGAGTAGAAATTGAGATATTTAGAGTGACATGGAGCAGTTAGAGGTGATGATAAGGAATGGACTCGAACTACAATTATATAAGATAATTTTTTTAACATATGATGTCCTCCAGCAGCTAAGCTTCAACTCTTTGTGATTTACGTTTCCTGATGGACATATAACTTTAGCCTAATGACTTTCTGGAGCAGCTAACTACTAAATAACTGAGGCGTACTGTATCTGCCGTTAGCATGCAACAGAACCGAGCTCAGTAGCCCGGACAGAGTTAGAGCACAGCTGTAGACCAAAAGGGAGTAATGTTACATGACTGAAATGATTGCTATGAAGCAAACTGATAACTGTTGTTACCTCGGCCAGCTGCACAGGAAACACAATAGACTCAGTCCCGGGATGTCAGAAGCCAAACCCAGCAAGAAAACTATTGTATTCAATTCCACCGCCTGTTTGCCTGGACGGTAGATACTGTCACTAGGTCATCGCATTATATGCAATGCACAGCAGTGATTGTGTAACTCATACAGCACTATAGGCTATTGCAAATGCCAATCAATATCCATGACAAGTCCTTCCCTATCTGCCCCTTTTTACAGAAAACACAACAATATGCTGAAGAAGCACTCTGATTTCTGTTTGATGGGAGCTTTAAGCAAAACAATGACTAAATGAATGAACTGGATTGCTGTCTTGAAAATGAAGCTACACTGTGAAATCAGGAGGCAAATATCTAGGATGCAGCTCAACAATTCTTTGCAGTTAGTGTGCAGATAGTGTGATGGCTTTTCAAATAAGGAAAGAGTTATCTTCCCTCTCAAAAGCATGAAAAAAATGATAAATTAAGTCAACCACAAGAATTTGTGGAATCTAGGGGGAAAAAAGTTTCCTAGGTAATATATGACTGAGAATTAGGTTATGTTGGAAGCAAAAATTTGATTTCCAATTAATAACAAATCTTCTCGACAGCTGAATCTCTTTTACTGCATGTTTAGTGATGTGAGGAGGAGCAGGAATCAGCCACATGTCTTCCTGACAGGAAACTAATACACCAGAACAAATGATGACAAAAAACAAACAGTTACAAGAATTCATATTTACACAGGTCCAACACAACAGCACATGTACGAATACGGACATCTTATGAAACAAAGGGGCAGGGCACAGACATCTAAATTCCCCTTGACCTCCTACATAGAAACCAAAACAGAAAGAAACAGAAAGAAACACAAAAGAACTACAAACGACATGTTGTTGTTTTGCATGTCTTTACAGTTGCTTTGTGTGTCTTTGTAGTCCTTTTGTATCTCTTTGTAGTAGCTCTATGTCTCTTTGTAGTAGCTTTGTGACTCTTAACAGTTATTGATAAACTTTTCCAAAAAGAAATTTTATCACTTCAAACTGAGGCCTGTGCCTAGGTGTAGATCCATGTGTAGATACCTCGCCTTATTAGAATCTCAATATAATATGTGTTGTGTTTCGACTATGTTGATTTAATAAATTATTGCTTAGTATATGTGACTAGATTAATACAGGAGAAGCGGATTATGCTATAGTAGTGGTTACAGAAGTTTCTGTCGATGCCTTGATACTTTCTGCAGTGAAAACATTATTGTATTCCATTGTTTAATAGGAAAGTAAATTGTGTTTGTGAAGCTTTTGGCAGATGCTTAGGGTGTAAGAAGTGCCAACAATGCAAACCATTT
Source organism: Miichthys miiuy (assembly GCA_036365135.1). Lineage (NCBI taxonomy): Eukaryota > Metazoa > Chordata > Actinopteri > Sciaenidae > Miichthys > Miichthys miiuy. The sequence continues at coordinate 18,861,112 of CM071610.1, forward strand.
GTCATATTTTCAACTTCATCATTAACAAAAACTTTCAGACTGTGGATTTGTACTTGACACTCGACTGAAAGGTAGAAGTGCTGTTTGGGTCAATATAGTAAACAGAGTGTTGTTCAAAACTCAGAGTGTGAAGAATGTTTAATTACTTACTTGTAGACAGCAATTAAAAATCGGAAAGCAACACATAACACTCTCCCAACGTGGCCTTGATCAACACTGTCTTGATGCTGGCATACTGCACTGGTTTTTAACTTTTATTCCGCAGTTTGTTAAAAAGAAGAAAAGCTTCATCTTTTCTCTGAGCTTTTCACAATTTGCTTTCACCACATTGCCAAGAAATCAGGGAATTATCTCTTTTTGTTCTGTTTTTGTGTTGCTTTTCTTATTTATCTTGCATATTCCTTCAGGGAAGACAGTGCTTGCAATAAAGGCTTCTCAGACAGAACCAAGAAAAATATGACAATAACTCTGTATAATACGATAAGTAGCTTAGCTAACCACTTTGCTGACACACAACCTCTAAACTGGTCTCCCAAATCCTCAGTTTCAACTTCAGGGCTTTTTGTGTCAAATCAAATTTAGGCATAAACAGGCATGGGTTTCATATTAAAGCTCCTAGGTGATGCAAGATGGTTTAAAATTTGTTGCAATTACTGTGTGCCAAGTATATTTTCCAACTGGTAGTCTGTGCTTGTCTTATAATTAAGTACAGTGCTTAATTTAATACACTGAGGCCGTCTTCCGTATTGGTCTAAGTGATCTTTGACTTTACCTACACCTCAGTGCATCAGACTGACAACCGCACCACAGCTAATTTGTGTTATTGTGAAGAAAAGAGAGTCATTTACTGTATCTGTTTTATGTAGGTTTAGCCCAATGACTGTAAAAAAAGAGAGATGACATGACCTGTCCTTAAAAGTGATTTAATGTTAACAGATTCAACATGGGCCAAACTGAAAAGTCAAAATCAAAGTGCTCGTCAAATTAATTTTTCCAAAAGATGCTTATTTTAGGAAGCTCTAACCATGCTGCTCTATGTTTAAGTCTTCATGTTTGTTCTTCATGAGTTGTACCACATAAAGGGGGTTTCACTTCATGATTGACAGCTGCTTTGAGAGAATTGGTCACAGAGTTTTTTGGGGGGAATTGTACTTAGCTTATAGTTAGAAGGTCGAAAGTCCAAGAGATGTACATTAACTTTAACCTTTTATATTGGTGATTCTTTGAAATGACAAAATCAGATTTTCTGGAGTAATCTGTTCTATTTTCGGTAAATTAAATTTGTATTTTGTATGCTAATCAGTCAGTTAATGTTAATAGCTATCTAGCAATGTTGTCAATGATATGCATCAATTAGTGCAAAGAATGATTCCTAGTATATATGTTCAAAATTGGATCCTCCTAAGAAATATTAGCTAGCTTTCACAAACCACAGGTGTCATTATGATAATGGTATACAAAATGACATTATTCCCAACCCTGCTGTTCTTTAGTTCACTGATTTGATTGAGGCACCACAGCTCATTTTTAAATTACTGCCGCAATGTTAGCATTCATTTCCTCCAAGGGAACCCAATCCAGTGGTCCGTGAAGTCAATAGGCACTGATTGGACTGGAGCAAAGTGTGAGGACAAAATGTGTGTGAGGCACTGGCCCAATCACCAAGGAGTTCAGTGGTTTCTGAAAAGGTAAATTGTCTGAATCAGACCATATCCACATTATGTGGATAATTCATTTAAGAGTGATTGTAGTGTGAACGGGGAACATGGAGTGTTAAGAAAATGCTGACATATAATTATAAACTTTCAGAGTTGCAAAATTCCCATTTGAGTGAGACTTTAAGCTTTTACTGTGGTACATTTTAGAGAGGAATGCAGCATTTTTCATTTATTAATGTAATTACTAGTTTTTTGGCAATACATGGTTTAATTGGCTCAGGTGGTAGACAATTAAGAGGGTCTCGGAGGGTCTCTGGTTTGATTCTTGGCTCCCTCAGTCCAGCCCTTGGGCAAGATACTGAACCTGATATTCCTGATGGATGTACTTGATGAGCAGCCCTTGTCATCAGTATGTTAATATGTATATAATATATGTTACAAGTGTTGTAAAAAGTGCTTTATGTGGTAAAAATGCGCAAACAAAATGCCCTGTTAGGGTCCAGGTTCAGAAGCTGGCAACTTTATGTTTGTACTGTCAGACAACTACACTCGCTTAGAGGATCTGTGTGAAGTGGCACACTTAGTGGCATCTTGTGCACTGAGGTGATGTTTTTAACACAGAAGGCTGCTGTTGCTGACACTTTCCCTAACCTGAAGTGTTTGTCCATAACAATGAAAGTTGTGTAAACTTAAATGAAGCAATCATTTAAAACCAAATCATGATATTTCCCTAAAATATCCAAAGACTTGTACTACAATACAAGTTCGACAGGATATCTTTTCATCTGGCATACCTAACCCTAACAACCGCGATCTTGCTAAGGTTCACATGAAGGTGGTTAGGTGGTTATCAACTCAGTCACCCCAGGGTTTCCCAATCCATCTGTGAGCATGATAAAAGGGGTGGTATTAGTAGCATAGGATCAATCAGAAACATGGACAAGTCACAGTAGTGGATGGATGCTGGACACAACGGACATAAAACACAAGCCAATAAGAATCAAACAAATACACGGCCGTAGTGCTGTTGTGTTGTTGTAAGATAAGTCAGATACCTTCAACAAGAATCTATTCTCTTGAATAAAAATTGTCAGGGTAAGCCAAAGGATTTTGTCGATGTTTGAGCACTCTTGACTTTCAAAAAGACTATCATGATCCACTTTGGGGGATCTTGAATGATGATGCCATATTCCGGGAAAAATGATTACTCAGTAGCCGGTGCTTTTATAGGACTCTATAAAGCTTTTATAGATCTCTTATCTCGACAAACAGATGCCCAGCATAAGTTCCCATGATGATGTACCCTTGTAAAAAATGAACCATCATTGTATGAGTTTTTGTATTTGCCTAAACCTAACCAAACCTTAACCACAGAATATTCATAAAACAGTTTGTCAACAGTAATTTGACATAAATTTCAAAGGCAAAAATGATGTCATTCTGTCAAAATGCATAAGATCAGTCAGATCAGACAGTCACAAACAATGTAATTTGTAATTTCATTTGATGGACTTCGTTGTGTAAAACACAAACTGAGTGTCAGTACTTCACCATTTTGTTTGCTGCTAATCACCATGTGGGAGGACAAGATTTGACAATTTTTAATTGTTTTGATTGTAAGAACATTGTGAGAAGAAAACACCCTTCATCTCCATTTTGCATCACAATTTGTTCATACTTTGTTGCATTCACAGAGGTTGCTATTTGAAGCCTTTTGAGCCTTTGATAATCAACAAATCAGATAAATCAAATCAAGTCAGTGGACATAGCTAACAAGACAGTTGAAAAGTCCTTCCATGCTTAACTTGTTCAAACTATTGCAACTAGTTGTGGTTAGAACGTTGTTGGGAATGCAAATAGTATTTTCAGATAAATCCACATACAGTGATCACACAGTGAACAACAGTGGCTCCAGGTTAACTTTGTGCTTCAATAGCCTGTCAATTCCCTTCCACCAAAGTGATGGGGAACTGGAAGGGCCAGTGTCCTCTTAATTGACTTTGCCTCCACAGTTAATAAGGTAAGAGAGTAAAAGATAGACAGCAACAGCTATTAGTGACACTGCTGGCCACAATTAGACTAACATACAGTGTTCCTCGGCTCAATAAAGAAGTCAGGTGTCTGAGTTATCTCTCTTTCACAGGAGGTCATGATGGGTGAATGAAAAAAGTATTTCCAGAAGCTGGAAGGGTGTCTTTATTTCTGTCAGCTAACAATCTACAAGTGTGATGCAAGGACTTACCCACCGTAGTGATTTTACAGCTAATAAGAGAGGAAATTCATCCCTGTGTGCTGTTAATCTCCAAACAAATTCATTTAATTGTAATGCAAATTGACTTTGTTTGTAGAACATTACTGTAAATCCCGAGTAAATGACACTAATGCTGTTAGATTATCTACATACTTACAAGCACAAAGAATCGTGTTGAAGAGTTACAAATATCTAGAATTAAAAAGTCCTACAACCACATAAGGACATTTCACTGACATCTTTTCAGTCTTTGTTCTTGTTACTTTGCTTAGAAAAACAGAAAGAGCACTTTATTGTGAGGTGTATTGGCAGGACAACACAGTTTTTAAACACAGCTTCATGAAATGGTTTTACCGTCACTCTCACTGGCTTTTATTTTCTCAAAGGAATAACAGGGAGCTGCTGGGAACAAGATTGTAGATAATAATATATGATTGTTCAGTATGTACATCACATGAAACGGCAAAGGGATAACTAAAGTGCACATATTAATGGAAGAGCAGAAGGACAGGCACCTGCAGAGAGAAGAGACAACACAATGACGAACAGAGTCTTTTCACTGCTGTGCCACAGAAAACCCAGTTTCCTTGTTACTTTTTTGTTAAATTATATCGTTGCAGCAGTACTCATCAGAGTGCATAGTCCATAAATTTAATGTGTTCCTGTGACCACCCGAGCACCCATTGAGTTGCATCAGTGTAGATCCATCCTGGGAGCAAATGTGCTTAGTCCATCTGCTACTCTTCATAGTTATCAGGAAGAAAATCACAGGCATCTGACCGCAAAGAGACACAATGAGCACAACAGTGGAAACAAATTGGTACTCTGGGGAGCTCCGATGCCTCCTTTTTGCTACCCAGTTTGGTGGGGACGACATAATAAAATACTTTAGCTGCTGCAATGGGGGTTAGCCCTGCAGAAGACTGTGTGTGTGTGTGTGTGTGGGAGGCGTAAACAATAAGACAACTAAAACTTTGCATGGTGAGCAGCTTAGCGTGTTAAAAACAGGCAAAGGTCAGGCTGATATGTGTCATGCTAATCTAAATTCTCATGTTGACACTGTTTACAACATGAGTAAAACATCTGGTTTATATTCCCTGTTGATTTCATGGGTTGTTCTCTACTTGTATTCATTATCCCCTGGGGACAATGAATGGCATAGCACACAGACAGATGTGCTGCGTTCACAAGATGCTCCCATCCCCAACAACTATCTATTTATCATTATTTTGTTTGTTTAGCAAAGCCCCCAACTGTTTGTTTGTTGTTAACCAACCTGCGGGAAATAATATTACATCTCGGGACCACAATAGAATATGACTTGACTTATACTTTAATCAACATACAAGGAAAGTCTAAAATGGTTCCCAGAGGAACTGGCATTAAAGCTAGTAAGACATTTTGCCAATACTTCCTGAATACCACCGATATAAAGTAGCTTAATAATAAGTCCTCTGAAGCACCACATTACAGCCTAGGAGGCAAACTATCTGAATGCCTAAACACCATAAAAACAAACAAAAGCAAAATTGATTTGAGCTGTTTTATACAAACATAGTGCCTTAGGCGTACACAAAATTTGAATACTCAACCTCACTTTCTGTGACCTTGTTTAATTTTTAATCATACCTCCTACACACTGGAAGTCAGATGAACAATATACCTTCCAATACTTTGCTAAAGGTATGGGGATTGTCAATAAATATTTTTTTTCTCGTGGGGATTCTGTTTAATTTAGCCGCTAATGTATGTGATATGCTATCACATAAATGCAGATGCTATGTTGTTGGCATCATACACTGACATCCACAACCTCAATCTGTCTTTTATTGCTCCATTTGCATATGAAGGCCTCCTGTTTAACACCTTTCTGTGTGTAAGACAACACAGAAAATGAGAGAGCAGTGTGTTATCGACCTTGAATATATATCAATGACAAACAGAGGAGTAGAGAATCGCTAAAAAAAAAAAAAGGGACATCATATGGCGTTTTGTGTACATTCGTCGACTGGGCAAAATGGATATTTGATTTGTAGCGGCTATTAAGTGCAATATTTACAGTAAATTAGCTGTGCATCTTTGCATTTAATGAAGGAGGGTGTTCTTTCTCTATGGTCTTTTTAGCATCACTCTCTGACACTTTTTAAGACGTCCTGCTAATGAGGATGGGAATGCTTAATGAGGTAGAGATCTACCTTTTCTATGTGCTGGTGTTTAGCAAACGCTAACATAATTACAGTTACACAGAGAATAAAAACCTCCAGACCTCTGAAAACAATCACAGACTGTTTTAGACCAGGAAGAGTAGAGGCTGGAAACCATTAGCAGCCATAAAGGGGGACATATCTGTGGCAGAGCAGACCAGAGAGTTGTGGGCGTATTCAATCCAGGGAAGGTGGGTAGACCAGGAGGCTGGGTGATGAGAGGCAACACAACGAAGCGCTGCCTCCAGACTTTGATTTGCCCGCTCAGTCTGGCCATTAGTCTGTGGATGGTAACCAGAAGAGAGGCTTGCCGACGCCCCCATAGCCTGGCAAAAAGCCTGCCAAACTCTGGAGGAGAACTGTGGCCCTCTGTCAGACACAATGTCCTGCGGGATGCCATGCAGCCTAAAACATGCTGGGTGAGCAAAGTAGCAGTCTCAAGGGCAGAGGGGATCTTAAGCAGAGGGATAAAGTGCACTGATTTGGAAAAACAGTCTACAACAGTTAAAATGGTATTGTTACCTTCTGAAGGTGGCAGGCCTGCGCAATGTGAGACCAGGGCCGAAGGAGACACAGACTGAGCAGGCAGAGATGAACTTCTTGTTATCAGCGGACATGGAGGGCCACCAGAAACGCTGACGATGCATAGCCAAGGTCCGATGAAAACCAGGGTGGCATGCTACCTTGGAGGAGTGTCCCCACTGGAGCACAGGGGATCGGACAGGCGGAGGCACAAACAGCCAGTTGGGTGGGGCACCCTCACGGGCTGGATGGTCCTCAAGGGCCTCCTGGACCAGCTGCTCGATCTCCCACCTGGCTGCTCCCACCACATGAGAGGATGGCAGGATGGTGTCCTCAGAAGAATCCTCAACCAGAACTGACAAGAGAGGGCCTCAGGCTTGACATTCCTGGAGCCTGGACGGTAGGTGAGTGTGAAGTCGAACCGGCCCAGGAACAAAGCCCACCGAGCCTGGCGAGAGTTGAGTCTGCAGGCAGAACGGTGGTAAGACAAGTTTTTGTGGTCAGTCCAAACAACAAAAGGGTAAGTTGAGCCCTCCAACCAGTGCTTCCACTCCTGAAGGGCCAGCACCACCGCCAGCAGCTCACGATTCCCCACATTGTAGCTCCTCTCCGCAGGTGTGAGACGGCGAGAGAAGAATGCGCAGGGGTGCAGCTTCTGGTCAGAGGTGGATCGTTGAGACAGGACTGCCCCAACACCAGAGTCCAAGGCATCAACCTCCACCACAAACTGGGCTGTGGGATCAGGATGACATATAACACAGGAGCAGAGGCGAACAGACTCTTCAACTTAACAAAAGTGGCTTCAGCTGAAGGTGACCAAACAAGGGGTGACTTGGCAGAAGTTAACCTGTGGTTAACAAGTGGTGCAGCAACTCGACTGTAGGCACGAATAAACCGATGGTAAAAATTGGCGAGCCCCAGAAATCTTTGTAACTGCTTTCATGTGGTGGGAGTAGGCCATTCTACCACTGCCTTAATCTTGGCAGGATCAGACTTGATTTGCCCCTTCTCCACCACAAAACCCAGAAAACTCACAGATGAAACATGAAATTCGCACTTCTCCACTTTCACAAAGAGTCTGTTTCTAGAAGTCTCTGGAGAACAAGTCTGACATGTTGGATGTGTTCCTCAAGTGTACGAGAAAAAAATCAAAATTTCATCTAGGTAAACAAAAACAAACCTGCAGAGCATATCACGCAGAACATCATTAATGAGACACTGAAAGACGGCAGGCGCATTGGTTAACCCAAATGGCATAACCAGATATTCAAAATGTCCCAGAGGAGTGTTGAAGCCAGTTTTCCACTCATTCCCCTCCTTCATTTTCACCAGGTGGTAAGCGCTGCGCAGGTCCAACTTGGAGAAGATGGTGGCCTGGTGGAGGGGAGCAAAAGCAGAGTCAATGAGTGGAAGGGGGTACTTGTTCTTGACGGTTATGTCATTTAAGCCCCTAAAGTCAACACAGGGAGTCTTGTCCTTCTTTTCGACAAAAAAGAATGGAGGATGGACGAATAGCCAGCTGCTGGTGAGTCAGAAATATAGGTCTCCATAGCTTCTCTTTCAGGCCTGGAGAGGTTATAGACTTTGCTGGTTGGATAGGGGGCACGCGGGGAGCAGGTCCATACTACAGTCGTAAGGCCTGTGAGGTGGTAGGGACAAAGTGCGGTCCTTCTTAAAACTCTCCTGGAGGTCATGATACTCTAGAGGGACGGAAGCAAGATCTACAGGTCTGGGGAGAGCAGGCGGAGTGGAAATGGTGGTGGGGATGGCCGAGTGCAGACAGTGGGCGTGACAATTCAGCTAGCTCATCCTTGAGGTCCTCACTAAGCCCACGCAAAAAAAAAAACCCTGTAAGGCCTTTTCGTCCCACCCACTCTCAGCTGCGAGAATGCAGAAGTCTATGGAGTAAGCCGCAACAGAATGAGATCCCTGACACAAGGAGAGAAGTCTATTACCGGCTTCCTTGCTCTGAAGTGGATGGTCTAAAACTCTACAGAACTCATTACAGAATAAATGGAAGGATTGCCAAGCAGGTGAGTCTGCATTAGCCATGGCCACAGCCCATGCAGACGCCTTCCCGGATAGTAAACTGCTAGTAAACGCTATCTTTGACTTGTCAGTGGAGTATGTTAACGGCTGCTGGTCAAACACTAGTGAACATTGATGGAGGAACTGACTGCATGACCCTAACTGAATACCTGTCTGGAGTGGGGATGAAGGGCTCACGAGGGTGACTAGGCAGGGTGGGGGAAACAGCTGGAGCAGGAGAAGGAACAGGAGGACCCAAAGTCGGAGCAGGAGCTGTCAGCGTGGAAAGCTGAGTGGAGACCTGGTTCAGACGGTTGTCAAGCTGGGTCAGGCTGGAGGTCAAGTGGAGCAGTTTGTCCATAATTTCATTTATGGCATTCTCATGTTGTCCAACACAAGCTCCTTGAGCGGTGAGGGCTTGTTTTACCCTCTCAATCTCTGCGGGGTCCATACTTGGTCAGATTATTCTGTTAAGTTCTTTAAGATGTGGAACCCAGAGCAGACACACACACACACACACACACTGGTGAGTGGAACTGAAAATACTTTAATTAACGAACCAAAAAAATAGATAAGGCAGGCGGATGAGGCAGGGAGCAGGCTGGAAGGAGGCTATCTTCTGAAGCGGAGCGCCGGTGAACGGCACGCAGAGTGAGAGCATGGAATAATCTGACAGCGAGCAGGAGTGAAGACCAGGCTTAAAAGGTGGAGGAAATGGGCTGAGTGAATACAGGTGTGCCTCTGCTGCCAACAGGCGTAGCCAGCCACACCCCCTGCCACACACAAGCTCTGCAAAGAAACAGAAATGGGAGGGGGAACAGAGAGAGCACAAAAAGAAAAAACACAACAACCAAACAAACAAAGCTAATCTAATTGTGTCCTGGCTCTAGATCTATATTTAACAGATAAATACGAGAGTGTTATCGATCTTTTCATCTTACTTTCTGCAAGAAAGAAGCTATGTTTATTTCCAAAAATGTCGATCTGTTCCTTTAAGACTGTAAGAGAGAGGTGGACACCAGAACAGGAGACGGTTTATCAATGAACTCATCACAAATGTATTGCTAAAGAGGTTTAATGGTCATTGATTGTTAACCAGTTGCCAGACTAAGTTCAGTTTCACTTGATAAATAATGCTGTCTAATCGAGATGTGATGAAATTAAATAGCAGCGATGGACTGCGTGTCTACATTACGCTCTGTGGAAGTAAAGACCTTGAGAACGAAAGAAATCTGCATCTTATTGCAGACTGCTAATCAAAACATATTACAGATACAAGCTGGAGGATGGTATCCTTATATCAGTGCAGATCAAGGTCGATGTTAGCCCTTTTTCTTTTTGCATCTCTTTTATCTGGAGGATGTAGTACAGCTTGATATTAATATCCATGTCCTCGAAAAGGGCATTACCGCTAAGTCAAGGTTGATGATACAGTTGAGATTATAAGTAAAGAACAGACTTGGTGCATACTTACAGGACTGTTGAGAGTTAGAGTTGAGAACAGAGAGTTGTTTACATTTTTATTATATCTTAAAAAATAAAAGCAGTTACATAGGAATGATATTTGACAGATAAAGCAAGACAAAGAGTTCACAGTCACACTAGAGGATCGGTGAAGCTGTACCTAGACACAGTGGTGCTTTTAGCTCAATGCTAACATGCCTTCAATCCCAATATGTTCAACAGGTTTACCATATTTACCATTTAACTTATGCATATTAGCATGCAGGCGGCACAGTGGTGCAGTGATTAGCACTGTCGCCTCACAGCAACCTTCACAGCAAGAACTGGTTCAAACCTTGGCTTTCTTTATGGAGTTTGCATGTTAACCATAATAGGTTCATTGTTGACTCCTGTAGGTGTGAATGTCTCTATGTGCGTGTGATGAGCTGGTGACTTCTCCAGGGTGTACACCACCTCTCACCCAAAGTCAGCTGGGATAGGCTCCAGCCTCACCATGACCCTGATGAGAATACAGATAATGGATGGATGGCTATTAACATACAGACATTGTTAATTAATACAAACCTCAAAATGCAGCTGAGGCTGCTGGAAATGTAAGTTTTCAAGGTATTCGTATTGGACAGATATAAAATTTGACTCGATGATGGTGTTTGATGAAAAATCAGGGGGTCACCAAAGTTATTCATTCATTTTCATTCATTCATCCCGAGGGAACTATAAATGCCTGTAACAGATTTTGTAGCAATCCATCCTGTTGGATTCTGTCCATAGCTGTTGAGATATTTTAATCTCAAAAATGGTGGACTGACTGACATTAATTGCCTTTCCCAGAGCCTCACCACCAGCATGGCTAAAAAGCATAATTATAAGAAAAAGTATTTTAGAGCTACCAGCAATTTGCCAGAGAAAATTAAACACCACCTTTTTAAACCATACATCTATCTGTCAAATGGCTGTATTCAACAGTTGTGGATGACTATGCAGGATGCACTGTTATCCCACAGTGAAGATGGTTCAAGTGTTTGAATTGTGTACATATGTGATGTAGTATTTGGGAGGGGGTTCACTGGATGCTGTTACAGACATCAGGGTGACATGGTCAGCAGATTACGGCAGGTGATGCTACATTATCAGAGTGATGTGTGAGAGAAAATAACAGTTGATGGATGAAGGAGAGAATAAAGAGACCCTTTAGGCCTGGTTGAATATATTGCCACTGTAATTACCACCAATATCTGCCAATGGCCCATTCAACGTTTGTCACAGGTTCAGGGCGTTACTTAACCTTGCTAAGCCTAAGTAGAATGAGAGTGAAAATGATAATTGAGTGGTCATTACAGATGAGGATCTTGTGTTAATAGGTGCTAAATGATCATCTAGGAGGGAATAAATGAGTCTGAATGGCTGAGTGGGAGATGGCTGATGGAGGTTATTAGTATCATTATTATTGGATAGTATGGTTGCTATTGGCATTTCCAGAATTAAAGTTATAGGGGGCTGTGAGGAGGAAATCCTCCACGCTGGCAAAACTATAAAGCAGCCTTCTAATTAGAAAGTGAAATTAAAATGCTCAACCAATGGATGGTTTCATTTTAAAGGCGCAAAGAGGCAGGAGGAAAAGTCACCCTGCCTTTCCTATGCGAAGATTTTTCTGCAATTTAAAAACAGTTTGTTTTCAACTTCGTAACCATTAAAATCCTGTCGTTCGTTTCGACTCACCTTAGGAGGACCGTAGGACTACTTTGTCATCCTGTCTTAACTGCTTTTTACAGCGTCTAATATGAAAAACTAGAATGAAACATGACCTGAGTCATGAGCATATGGAAATATGTGCCAGTGTATTGCACGGTATTCGACACAGGAGGTGGGTGGTTATACATGATCTAGAAACTGCTGTAGTGTTGTTTTTGGTACATGTAAACTGCACCCATCATTTACTTATCATGACAGTCCAGTACAGGTAATTAAGCAGTTACTTATGAATGCTTGCACATATGCAGGTGCATATTTAGCAGCTTGCATCTGTCTATTTCACTTGTCTACAGCAACACTGGACTGAGAATGAACACAAATAATAATATGTTTGTTGAGTCAACTGTACTTTACTGCCAATAGAAGGTCGATTGATCCAAAAGTTCACCTTTGAAAACCTCCATAAACCTTTGTGACGTGTCCAAAACACACAATCCAATACAGTATAGTACAAACAACAGGTTCAAACAATGGGTTAGAATTAGCACTGATCAACCAAGACAGCTTGACTGCGTGTTCCCATTTACACGTCAAAGTCAGAGATCAAAGATCTCAGAAAGATTGAGGGCAATAACAAAATTCAAACAGATGTAAACTAATCTCAACTGCACGTGACCAAGGAAGACAACAAGAGTTTTGAGACCCGCAGCTCGTTAAAGTAGCTTGGAAAGGTGTGGGAACCCTTTGATGAAGGCTGATTGCATTGATTAAAGTTGACAGCTACCTGTGTAGAGAGCTGGCTTCAATACGCAATCCAGACATCAGATAGTGTTATTTCTGTGTTGCTGAAGAGTCTAGAAAGAGTATTAAAAAAGTTAAAGTCATAAATAAATGAAATGGACTCTTTTGATTTGAGGTTTTTACAATACAACTAAAATTAGATTTCATTGTGGTACTAAATAGATGCTGCATGAACCAGTAATACAATATTCATTATTATAACTGCTATAATTATTAACTGTAACCATGACTTTTATCCCTGCTAGTATCAGCATACATCAGTGGACACACAGTCTTTTAATCTGTTTGGATAAAAATCACTTTGTTGTCTGTGTTACCAGCATTGGTCAACAAATAATAATAAAAAAACCCACTCACTCTCTTGCTGCTCCTTATTCACTTCCCGCATTCATCTTCTGTCCTTGAAGAAAGAAATCAGAGGGTTTGAAAGGCTATGATAGACTTCCTGTATCATTAGTGGAGTTGCACCATTCAGTATATAGCATATATTACACTGGCAACACCCTTTAATTGTATCTGTAGATCAGTCTCTCTTCTCTGTGGAGCAGTGTATTGTATTTACACTCCTTGCAGCTACTTTATGGTTGTGAAGCTTACCTATGCATTCACCTGGAAACACAACTTCCACTGTTCCAGCTGTTGTCCTGTGGGAATACTTCCACCATGACCAAGACGATGAGCAGGTATGCCATTTTTTCAACCTTCTGGGAAAAGCCTGCATTCATCCTTGATGCTTCACCGGGCAAAGACAAGACAGATGCACACTCCATGGGAGACATAATCCATGCTGCTGCTTGCTTTCCTGCTCCTGCCGGACCTCATTGCTATAGATGGGGCCCTATGTGATAGCTTTGGCTGGAACAGACTCAGATGAATGCATTGAAACAGACTAGTATAGTCTTTTATGTGTGATGGGTCCCATGTGTGCCTTCACAGATTTTGCCAGGCTAGACAAGACTCTTGGGGCTCTCCCCAGCTGGTATATTGTATATTCCCCGCATTATTACTTAATGATGCACTACCTACCTGTCACAACTGTCTTAGCTGCTCACTCTTAAGTGAGACTGCTGAAGTGTCAGCTTCCCCCACAATGCCTCTATCCACTGAGGGAACAACAAAACCATCCATGCCATTGCCACTTTCCCTGAGTTGTCTTTAGGCAGCAATCACACTGGATGTGTTAACAACTGTGCAGTGTCCTTCAGTAATTGATTCCAAAATGTTTTTTTCTGTGCTGTTTTTGCACTCTGGGTATCTTACATTTCATTGACTTGGCACCTCTGGCATTTTTGTGGAGTGATCTGAGCACCTTCAGATGAAAACTTCACACGTTAGGGGAAAAATGACCTCTACAGAAAACACAGATTAATTTTACTTATACAGACTGTGACGTGTGGAACAGGTGTGGTTTGAACATGAGAAACATGGTTTTGGAATTTGTGCCATGAATACTACATATTGCAACATGTGATAAATGCTTTCCTACATTTGTGGAAAATCTGTGAAATCTATGTAGTTTTTCTGTAAAGTAATGACACATTAGTGGAGCTAAAGCTAAAGTTTTTGTTGGTATGTTAAATTTATGCTTTTTTGATAAAGCTGCTGTTACCACCAAAAATGCATCAGTGTGATTTGGATCAGCTTCACAAAGTGCGTTGTGCTTCAGGGATTTGGTGGGAACTCAATTGGATAGGTTTCCAACTAGTTCACCATCATACTCTCTCTCTTCAGGGAGACGTTCTGACGATCTGCAGCTCATTAACAATCTATTGTCACCAAATGATGTCCCACTACACCAGCAGGAAAGACAGCAGTGTCTGTCTTTATAAATAATCATCATGTGTTGGGCTAAAAATGGTCTACTGCAGTGTTCTGGTGGCCTTGTTGTCAAGATGTTTATCATATACTGTGATCACAATGTGCCTGACTTGCTTCCTTCAATTCCACTTTAAAATGAAGGTAAAAAATGGTCTATTTTTCTTCTCCATCATTCTTCTCTGGCCACCATGAAGGTAGACTGGCTCCTTATTGAATCCCACCTTAGCCTTTCTGTCTTTGATGTGGCCAGAACAGATACACTCCTTGGCTGACTGCTTCTTCCTTCTCCAGCTGGAATAGATTGGCTGATAGTGGGAGACTGAATGATTTGTCTTCCTTGCCTCCAGCGACTAAAGACCACAATGAACATCTTGACTCCATATACCTTTAAAGATTCTTTCAGACACAACTCACCATCATCCACTGAAGTAACCTTTAAAAGCTAAAAACTATATATTTTTTGCTGTAATTCAAAGCTGTGCATCCATTAGCTTAGTGTGTTTTCATCAATACTCCCTGCAACAACAGTGGCACCTCAGACAGAAGTCATTATTCATTCCTAACAATATCAATTTCTCTTTTGATTTTGCGTTACGGACGGTATCCCTGAAGTTCTCTAACCTCGATACCCTCCATGGTCAAAGAAGATTAATAGATGCTGAGGTGAATTTTGACAGCCTATTTTAAACCAACAAAGGTTTGGAGGTTTCACATGTTAATTTCAGGGTAATGTAGTAAATTCATGTTTTTATCATTTGTGGAAAAAACATCCTTTCAAAGCCCATTTGTCAGCTGCCTTGACGGTCTGTCTGCATCAGTGTCTCTAAGGTACTAAAAAAAAAGTAAATGATAAAGGATTATAGGATTAACAACCTAACAGGAACTGACAACACAATTTTCAAAACAACATTGTGGGAATTTTCAGTAACGGCTTTATTAAATTAGTGCAAAAGACAGACATAACTCATTCAAAATGTCATCTTTTTCTTTAAGGTGGTCTTCCACACAAACTCACACACGCTACGTTCTTTTGATGAGCGCAAGAGAAAAAAGCGAAACTATCCACCAAAAACCACAGCCTTTTGTTTTCTTCGTACACGTCTTCTTGTGACTTGTAATGACAGATGGAGAGAGAACAGGAGAGGGCAGAATTGACTGGAGACAAAGTTCAACCTAAACACATGGCAGTCATCAAAGCAAGACTCCTGATTCTGCAATTAATCACAGATTTCAAAAAGAATAAAAAAACAAAAACAAATGAAACAAAACAAGATGTTACAGTAAAATAGTCAACACATCAATAGCATTAGAAATAGTGCCTAAAATTCACAGAAAAAAAAGGTTTCCTCTTTTTTGTTTACTCACTGTGTGGGTGACCAAAAAACTTGCAATCAAAGTACATAAGTTAATCAATACTGTATATTTATACAATGGTAAAAAATAAAATATTTATATAATAGTACTTTTTTTTTTTTTTTTTTAAGGTTTACACCGTTACTATAAAGATATACTGTTTTTCACTCCATGACAACTAATGCAATAAAAACAGAAGCAAATCGAAGAAAGGACTCCAGAGAGTTTCTCACTTTGAAGGCTTATGGCTACCACCTTGTCCTAAAAGACCACAACCACTGCAGACAAAGAAACAAGGTTTGCTCTCTCCGCCTAAAGAGGGGAAACAAGATCAAACACAGTCTGTGACGAGAAAAGAAAGGAACACATCAAAAAGTCAATGCTCTTCCCTGACCAGGACAGTAGCTCAGCCTTAGCAGTGTTCCCTGGCCCACCGATAGACAGAGAGAGGTTGATAAGATAGAAGGGGAAACAGGGAGGGAGAAGCAGATAGGTAAGCTGATGTCTATGCATGACGAGGGTGAAGGAAGGGGGGATGGGGCAGAGGGAAAAAGAAAACAGAGGTAGCTATGAAAGGCAAAAGGGTGGAGGTTTCAGATGAACTGAGGGAAAAGACCAGAGGATTAATATGAAACTTTTTTATAGCTTTTGTTTTGTTACAATATCAATAAACACATTCAAGTATCTCCTATGGATGTGGCATGTTGCCATGACCGCTGCTAACACCCAGTTTGTCTGTCAGTGTAATGGTGCGGTGCCAAATATTTGTAAATATGATGGGAACTGCAAAAAAGGAATGTAATAATCAATGATGGAGGAAGTGCAGAAGGAGGTGTACAGATAGAGAAAAAAGTCAAAGAGAGTCAAATAGAGTCAGGGGAATATGAGGAGATGAGATGAGAGACGACTAGAGTGGGGAAGGACAGATGCAACAAGGAAAGGTAGAGATGAAGAGAAGGAGACGAGAGTGGCAACAGAGATAAGTGAGAAACTTTAAAAACAAAAACGCAGTGGTGTTATACAGCAGCAGGTGTGCCGGTGGGGAATTGTGTGTATTTTCTTGTTTGATTTGTTGTGGTGAGAAGACTCCTTCTCACTTCTTCATCTTCTTTTTCGTCTTCTTCTTCTTCTCTCCTAAGCCTGGGTTGCGTGAGGGAGATAAGTCGTTGCTTTTCAGTGTTGCAAAAAGGACTACGGGAGGTTTCAGCAGAATCTACAGGCCTGGTGGGAGAGGAAAGGAAAAAGGAGGATAGGGGAGGGATTGTGTGGGAGAAGAAAGGAGAAAAGATAGGAGATACTGTAAAGTGAAGGTCACCACTGAACCAGATCAATTGCAATCAATTACACAGGACAGGTGATGGCACCGCATCATTAAAGATTCAGTAAGGACAGAAGAGAGAAGTTATAATTGTTCACTCTCACTCCACCTTTAGGCAGTAGCAACTAACTAATTGGCTCTAATGTGAAAGTCCACCCTGAAACTGTGTCAGCGTGTACCTTCCTCAACATCCTGGACAGTTCAATCAATATGGCTGAACACCAGCAACTCTCTCCAAACTTAGAGCGCAGAGAGCTGCACCAAGCTTTTGATTTATCATGCCATCAAGAGACACTTTCTGGAGTGGCTACAGTGAGGATTAATTGGTTCCTGACGTGTACTTGCAGAATACTTAAATTTTTACTTCAGAATAAGTTCAGTTTATGATACCGAGGACAGCTCTGAAGTAGAAAATATGGCCATGTGTTCAACAAATGAGCCTGGACCGAACTGAGAGGAGAATCTGCTTCAATCCTTGCAACATAATCTTTACGAGAACTATGAACTTCAAAGCATCACAGAACATATGTTAATTTGGACTGTTGCCGTGTTTTCCCTGGTGATACAAGTCTGAATGAACGCAGAGTAGGCTGTGTTCTCTGGTAATGTGACAGTTTGTCTCATCAGTCTGGTAGAATTGCTCACAACGAACTGGTTCGAAAATTTGATACAACAAACATGCAGTCACATAAATGCACACAGCAGGCACATGTACACACACACTGCAGTATGAAATGTGAGAGCTTATTGATTGCCTCTCTGCCAGCCATCTCCTCCAAGCCTGCTCCCTATTTCTGACATGTTTGGAGACGGCTGAGCATTCGACAGAAACCCTCCTAACTCCCACTCCCCTTTTTGCTCATTCTCTTCCCTCTTTCTCCTTCCTTGTCTCCTTTATTTTTAAATCTGTTGTCTGATTTGACTGGGTAGGATAGAGTGCTTTGGGCTTCTACAATGTCCTTAAACTCTTACTTTAGGACAAAGTAGGAGTCAAGCAGTTAAATAAAATTGAAAAATATTTAAATAGTCACACAGATAGGTCCAGATGGTACCAAGTTCAGGAAAAGGTCAGGTTGCTTCTACTAAATTCAAATTGCACTGTGGATATGAGCACTTCAGCACATTTACTACGTACTTCACAAGAGCACTCACAGGAGAGCAGGAGGCAAATCTAGGTCATTCATACTGTCGAGACCCTTTGCTCCTCTGTCGAACACTGCACAATCTCTACAAATGTATTTTTTCGATTGGGCATTACATGATCTGACCCAACACTGGAACAGAATGCAGAAATTTTTAAATTCCATTTTACAAAAAAAAAAAAAAAAACACAGTATAATGTAGACATGAAAAGTTATGGCAATTATGTAAAGATCAAATTACATCTGTATGCAAGCAGATACGCAGGCTTTATGCACAGATTTATTGATAGCTTGTTCAGCACAATCCAGGATTGCTGAATAACAAGCTTGTTATTATTCAGGACTGTATATATATATGTATAATATATAATATATAAGTGACTATGCATAATTCACAGTAAAAAGACAGTGAGACCTTTCACTGCTTCACTATTGCAGTATAAGCTTCTGATGGCCGTGACTGTTCACACTGTGTGTACACTGTAAGTACAACTCCTCAGTACACAGATGCAGTGGTTGCACATCAGGTGTACCACAAGCATTCTGCCTTACTTAACAGGCTTACCTTTAAGCCTTGCCTTTTATTGCTAATCTAGCAAAATGCATGCAGCAAAATGTGGTGTAAAACAACCAATTTGGAGGTGGCAATTTGTCATAGCTAGTGATTGTTTCTAAAGGGTTTACTGTTGCATTATGTTTCCTGTGTTTCCATTGTGAGCCCTGAGTGGGTTTGCACTGTTGCTCTCGCTGTTGGTGGTCACAGCTCTTGTGTGCTTTGTTTGATAAGTTCACAGTCAGTATCCGTCAAACAAACTCATCATGCGTTTCGGCCGCTGACATGTCAATATGTCTTTCAGTCTTTTTTTCTGTTTTTATGCCTGGCTCTCTCTACCGCCAGATCACTCTTTCTGTCAATGAGATTAAGGAGTAGTCTTGAAGAATGTGAACTATAATTTTCCCAGACATTTTGAAATGAATTGGACAGTACACTTCAATCGAAATGCACCTGAATGGGTGAATAACTAATAGTGTGGGGGGTATGGAACGGGTGGGGTAAGGCCGATTGATTTTTCTTTCTCTATTGTTTTTCGTCCAATGCCCCCCCTCCGCCCTTTCATTTCACTTATAGGCTTAAGTGTTCCTCCCAAAAAAGGAAACAAAAGTCGAGAAACACTCCGAGGCACTCGAGACTCAGATATTGGTTTTTGCAAATCTAATGAGACTCTGGCAGCCCTATTTCACCTCACATGAAGAACTGGATATAAAAGAGGCAATTCTCTCCCTCTGGCTAAAAAGTCAAGGCCATGACATGAAAATACATTGGAGAATCAATTCACCTCAGCTTCCATGCAGTCACAGCCTATGAACTTATAGGTGAGGAACAGATGAAAGAGAGAAGTTGGGAAGGAAGATGAAGAAAGGAGGGGATGAACAGTATATATGAACCACTATACATGAGGTTGGTTGGGATATGAATGAGTCACTTTATGTTACAGTGAGTAAAATTAGCCACAGTACCATGCTGTGCTCCACCAGAAACTCACAGAGGGAAGTTTTTATAATGATTCCTGCGACATTACATTTCTTGTTGATATTGTTAAGTTTGTTGCTGTGGTTGTTGATGGATATGAAACTCTCAAACATGGACGCATGCACACATACTTTAAGGCAAGAGTGTGACATTTATTACACCCAGTATAATGTTCTTTCTACAGCTTGGAAAAGGTCCCATATATTTTCAATATAAACAACCTAACGTTGCTGTATATATATATATATATATATATATATATATATATATATATATATATATATATATATATATATATATATATAAACAACCTTCTCTGTCACTCTCCTGTTCCAGCACTAGATGAAAAACAGCAAGAAAATGAAGTTATTTTTTCACAACACCAGACAGAAAGGACTCAAACCTTTTTTTCAGAACATATAAGAATGACCTAATGCAATATCACAGCAATTCGCAGGTGTTGACTTATCTTACTGTCTTCTCTTATTGTAAGGCTCTCTGGGTAAACGCGTCTGCTTAATGCGTAAAATGTAAATTTAACAAGCTGCAGGAGGCGAGGAAGAATCAAATGGGACACTGGAGGGAACAGTAACCATTTTCCAGCCTTTCTAATTGCTGAGAGGAGAAGAGTGTGACAGTTGATTAGCCCAGGTATGTCACGGCTGCTAGACAAAAACAGCGGCATTGCAGCATGAAGAAGAAACATTAAAGAAGAAGACAGAGAATCTGTCAGCGTAACACTGACTATAATGAAAGTTAATAAGCCTTTACCATCTCAGAATGTAATGATAAATGAGTTAAGTATATAAAAAATATATATATTTTTAAAAATGAACCTGAATATCTGACTAAAAACGTATAATAAATGAAATACTTAGGCAAAGAATTTAATTTCTATCCAATCATACAATACATTGTATTATTTTTTGCAAATAACTCACAAAAAGCTTAAAGGTTTCCCAAATCACATATCAGTGTCAGAGGTGTTCATATTCTGTAGATATATTTCTGTATAGTAGTGTTCACTTTTAGTTGTGGAGTCCTCCACTCCCACCTGGGATTTAAATGCCCTTCACACATGTGCAGCATGAAATCAGACTGTGGTTGGATAAAAGGGCAATTATTGACTTGCTCCCAGGACTTGAGAGTAACTGCAATTTGCTTTTATTAACACTGGTAACCAAAAACCAGATCAACCAAACCAGTTGTTTAGTATTGTTAGCATTTATTGTATCATTAAAATTAGCAGTACTGGAGGCCAAAGATTAGTTTAATATAACTTTTTCAAATTGGACATTTTGACATGTGGTGACCCAAACAGTACAATGATGATGGATCCATTCCATTCAGCTAAAATCAAGTGGCAACCTTTGTGGCTGTGAAGTGAAGCCAACATGGAAAAACTGCAGTTTCTCAAAGGGCCACTTGAGGCTGGCTACAAAACATCTCCATAAGCCCCCATATTAAAATGCTGAGATTGACAGCAGCTAATTTTCCCGTTCATGCCAACTGTACTAAGGGTAAACTCACCTGTTCATATTAGTTAATTTATTTATGGATATTAAAGAGCATGGACACTTTTATTGACAGGTGGGTAGCGTCACAGGTGGCTTGTTAGATCACCTAGGTTCATTCAGCCGACCGCAGCTTCACCCATGCTCCCACAGTTGGTGGGGAGTCAGTGGAGGCAGGACTGCCAAGATGGTGGTTGCCAGAGCCATGACATTCTTCAGAAAGAGTTGCGCTGGTATTTAGAACTTATCTAGACCAGTCCTTTACATTCATGTCACCTCTTCCTGTTGGCAACAATCAGCTTTTTTTGGACTTTGTCACCTTCAGATTTGGGGCTGAAAAGTCCCTGCATATCCTTTTATATCTGTTTAACAGATGTACCAACACATTATTCATAATACATGAGTAAAAAGTGCAGGCTGGTACAACAACTTTATATTCATAAACAATTTATGATGCCTTTAAACATCACTTGCTAATGATCAACAAATAATTCATGTATCTTTAGAGCAAATATGAAAACTTTTTGGGCTGTTTAACATTGCATATTAACGTGATGTAATAATGTACACATGAATTGAATTTGACATTTGTGAATCAGATCAAAGCTATTATTCAGTGTTTGCTAATAGAATAAACAACTTGGCAGTAGGCTTTTGATACACCCCTTCGGATACCCATCATATCTCAGTTCAAAGATTGAAACCCTTTCACAGCTTGATCTGAAAGCAGGAAAAAACCTCCACCATACACATTACTCTGGCACGAGATCTCTTCAAAGCAAGCTATGAAAAAGATATATTTTTACAAGAGTAAATAAGCACCTAAACATCCTGTCTCTATAGCTGGGAGGGGATTAGTGTAGAGCTCGAGAAGGAAGAGGAAAAGTGGCTGTCAGAGCGAAGCGAGGGATCAGAGAGGAGGAATAGTGTGGACTAAAACCCCCGGGAGGATGGAGGTAAATTAGTGGCATCTAGGCTGGGAGTTGTTTGTTGTGTTTAATGGTAAATGCTTTGTTTTTACTCTGCCTTGTCATTCTCTCTCTCTCTCTCTCTCTCTCTCTCTCTCTCTCTCTCTCTCTCTCTCTCTCACACACACACACACACACACACACACACTCTCTCTCTCCTTTACTCCTTTGAATTACATTAGTCTTGCTGAAATTACAAAAGAACACAGAGGGAAGCAGTTCTCTGCAGTGTATTACAACCGCAGACAAATCTGCAGCTGATGCTCGTCATACTGCAAGGAAAAGATTTTAGCATGCAGTTTGAGCTTGTAGACCTTCCTAAATTGAGTACATGCAGGGTGAATTGGTGCAGTGTAGGATGAAATGGGTGTGCATGTCTCTCTCTCTCTCTCTGTACATTCTACATCCCTTGGAGATTTTCATTTTATCACCCTATTTCTCATCCCTTATGAGCCAAATCCACATACATGGTAAAAACATTCATGAGCACCAGTGAGGCTGCTGCCTGTACCGTACAGAGCACATCAGTACACATGTGCACTGATAGGGGGCAGTGTGGTTATCTGTTTTGGTTTGCCACCTGTGAGAAGTATTGCCAGCTAAAGTGGAGCATTCCTGCTTGTAATCACTTCTAAAATTAGGAGTCATTCTTATGAGTAGCTGTCCTTTTTGTGTGTGCCCGCAGCCTGTGGTAGCACATATTGACTGCACTTAGTTTGCCCAATTAGGAAGTCTTATCTCAGGTGAACAATGGATGTTTTCACATGGACATTAAACGCCCTGGATCTGAGTGCCTATATGTGTTGGTCTTTATATATCTGCAAGCATTTCCCTTTACAAGACTGCAGGATAATTCCGTAATTGTTCTGTACTTTATGGTAATCTGTGTATGTGTGTATGTGTGTTTGTGCGGAGTGGATGTGTGTGTGAGTCTATGGCACATTGATCACAAAAGAAAAGCTTACAATGGAGGGGAGTGAAAGTAGGCCCCTGCAAAGCCCTGGGATTTAGCTGCCAATCCAGCAACAGCAACAAAGGTCTCGTAAGCATTAAAAGACACAGTGTGTTTTGGCACTCTGCGCGCACAGGCACTCGTTCGCCCCCTCTCCGTCCTGCAGGTTTACATACATTATTTAAGGGTCTGAAAAGCATCCCCAGTGGAGTGTTATATGGCTGCGAGCTAGGACAGGAAGCCAGTGAGGAACGTGACTCTACTTTTGGCAAGTGTTGCTAAGCTAAGTGCCGCTGATGGAGTCGGTGGAAAAGTGTGGAGGTTTCAGGTACAGATGGTATGGTGTGATCCGGCTGAGGCACAGTTCTCCACCATATTAACAGACAGGCTTCACAACCCACACATCATTAAAATTCTTTTCCAGTTGCTTCCAGTGGATACACAACAACAAGAGGAAAATCTGTCAGTGGGGGAGAGATGAGCTTTGTTTCATCAATTCTCTTGATTCGAGCGTGATTTTATAAAGACTCAGACTAATCTGCCTTGTCCTGTTGTTTGTGTTTCTAGATAATATATAAGTGTGAATCACTGCAGTTGTTTAAAGGGAAATGTGATTTTTCAGACGGAATATGAAGCTGAGGTACTTTTTAAGATAACATTTTCTGTTTATAGTCATTTTCTCTCTCCTCTTGAGCCTCATTTAAAAACAGATTATCACTCAGATCCACAGAAATACATTGCTTGCAGTCTAAACGCAAACATCCACACACACACAAACACCCATAAAACACTAACTGCTGCAGAGATTGTAGATTAGATGATCTCTAAACAGAGAATGCCAAGAACAACTGTCTCATCTAGTGTTACAGAACTAAACGCTTCAGACACAGAGAACAAACTAACAACTGTCTTGTCTGAAATATATTTATATTGTAGTGCTGTCAAGAGATTAAAAAAATTGAGTGATTAATTAATTATGATATGTAATTAATTGATCTAATTAATCTTTTTTAATCTCCCCTAAAAATTGCTGAGAAAAGCCCTCAACTTGAGGTATTCTCATTTAAATTCATTACATTATTGTGGCAGATCAAAAGACTAATAAATAACAAAAAGTGGCTTTATAAAGTCATTTATTGTTTTTAACAGATTTGAACAGATGCAGTGCTAGCCATTTACATTCCACTGTCTTTGAGACTAGCCCCAAGTGCTGCCTGCAACCTTTAGTTTCGACCTTTTGTCAATCTCCAAATAATTAGAAAATAAAAATAAAATAAAACATATCAGCTCTATATAAAGTGCTACTGTACCTCTGTTAACCCCTCGTCTTCCACTATGTTTATCGGCCTGCAGTTCATCGCTATCCACTTGGCAAGAACATTCGTCAGCCTGTCGGTCACGGACCTGCTCATACGCGGGGTGTTCTCCTCGAGTTTAGTTTGGCGAACAGCTTTGCTATGGCTCGCTAAATTGCTAACGTTTTCGCTGCTAACATTAGCTATGGCTGCACTCGCGACTTGGTGCTTTGCGTTGATGTGGTAGGCTAAACGTGAGCTGCTTCGGTGGTAAGCAAACTCTTTCTTACAAAAAAGGCATATCACTCTACATTTATCAATGGTGTCGTCATTTGTGAAATGTAAATTTCCCATTCACTGGGCCGACAACTCTCACATCCTCCTCCAGTTTCACGTCTCCTCACCGCTACTCACCTTGCCCTCCCAACTACGATGGGAGCCTATCAGCTTATACTAAACTATCCCAAACACAATGACAACCAACCAATGTCCACTTCAGGGTGTGACTGACCATTGTTTTCCACACCCAACAACTCAAGCCCAAGAAGCCCAACTCATAAAAATGGATTTTATAAAAAGGCAACTCTCATACAGAAACAGTAAAGTTAGAGATTAAAAATTAGATTAACGCGATTAAAAAACATAACGCACTAAATATGACTGTAATTAATTAATCGCAATTAACGCGATAATTTGACACCCCTATTATATTGCATGCATAATTTAACTTTTAATTACTGGTTGCACTAAATTTGCTGAATATGTTGCAAGTGTGAACTTTCACATGGTGAATTTTGTTTCATTCAGGTCAAACTTAAAAAAAAAAAAAACATGCTATCCATTGTGATTTTCTTTTCCTGGTTTGACTTTACTTGGCACCATTGCCACATGTGATGAGGCATTCCAGTGGATATGCTTGAAAATGTAATATACATTATTGTTAATAATGTGTAAAGATGCATACATAAACCATACTAAAGTGTTCTTCATCGGTCAGCAACCTGTGGAAGTTACTGTCTGGTCATCACACGACACATCCACAATGTTTGTACTTGTGACTGCAGCAAAAGTTACATCAAAATTACATTGAAAATAGCCATTATCTGTCAGTGCTTTTCAGTGTTTTACCAAGATTTCTCATAATGTTCATGGTGATGATGCCAAAAAAAAAGTCACTAGAAGTGGCATATATATTTAATATGAACTTCTTTGCATTATTGCAGTTAAAATGTCCTTAAATAGGTTTTACCTTACCTAAAAAACTTATTTGTTGATGCTAACCATTTGTGTATGAGCTTAATTTTTGGTAGACGGACTTGGGGACTAAGAGAGGTGTAAAATAGGGAAGGGTAAGAGAGAGGCAAGGAGCTAGAAAAAAATAAGAAAACTGTACTGCTGCATGGCCATGCATACGCCTGTAGCCCGGTGGGCAAAAGCAGAACAAAACAGAAGAGTTTAATCTCCACACCTTTATTCTCCTCTCCTTTCCCCATCCTTCCCCTCTGGCTCTTTCCATTTTTCTTCCCCTCATCTCTCTCCTGCAGGGTCAGAGTTCAGCTTGGAGATAAGGGAATTGAAACAGGATCCTCTCTGCCTCTCTGTCAGACTATCTGACTATACACTGCAGTGATCAGTCCCCTCTATCTGTCCCACAGCACAGGTCTCTGTGATGAGCACGAGCAGGAGTCATCTCTCTGGGTGCCTGGGGTGTGTGTGTGTGTGTGTGTGTGTGTGTGAGAGAGATGTTCTGCATCTGAATTGGTGGAACCTGTGTTGCACAGATATAATACTATCTGAAATTCCCAATAGAGACAAACATGCACACACATAGTTGCTGTTTCTTCTCTCTGGAATCTCTGACCAACCTCCAGCTCCAGCGTAACACTGCTTATTGTTACTTCTGTTCTGACAATGCAAACACCCTTCAGTCCAAATGAATGGACATGTATACCGCTGTAGGACCAGGCAGCCCAAGAATCTGTCATCTGGAGCAGCTATTTGGTTAATGAATGCCACTGCCTGTCACCGCAATATTTACAGTAGAGTAATGAATGCTGCTGTCATCTTAGAGCAAAAGGACATCTGCGGAGAAGACTCTCCTAATGTCATCTTGGCATGTCAACCAATTATCATGCTTTCTAGTTCAGACGCTGAGGCTGCTACCTTGGCAACCTCAGAAAACAACATATTTTATAAAAAAGCGAGCATGAAAAGCTAACTGAATGTTCCAGCTGGGATACTTTCAGGATCACTGCCATGAAAACTTTCAGAGAGGTGGCTGCTCGCCCGCGAACGCTGACACAGCATCAGCTTACGCTCATGATTAGTGTGTTGCAGTGAAACCGCGACTAATGGTCTATCAACGCCGGAGTGCTTATACTGTTGCTTGTTACGCATTGTCAGTTTAATTTAATACTTTGTATCCTGTGAATTACAAGGTTTTAACAGAAGTTAAAGGTAACTAAGGGCCCTAACTGCATTACTAAAGGACTCAAACAAGGACTTCCTATACACAGCACAGTCATCTGCAATGAATGAGCGCTTGGAGAAAAGATATGTGGCAATAGACAGATTGATCCATACCCACAGGAAGATCGATGGGTCATGCCAGATGCTGTGCTTCACAGATAATGAGAGAAAATGAGTGGATGAGATGCGCACATTCTGCCTGTAAGCAAAAGATTATGTGGGGAGTGCAGTTATGATTGTTAAACAGAAAAAAAGCAAAAGAGCAGGATGGTACAGGGGAGGGAAAAGAGTGGCAGAGAGGGCCGAGGGATTAGAGGCAGGAAACAAGACAGAACATGCAAGCGGGAGTGATCAACGGGACGTGAGAGAGGGAGAAATTAGGATGCTGAGATCAATAAAACAAAGAGAGCTGAAAAGAGGATGTTTCAATGAAACATTTTATAGTCAAACACAAATAAGCAGAAGAAAAATGAAGATATAATTACTACTAATCCAAGCAAAAGATTTGAGGCCTTCTCCCTTCTCCATCCCTTTTTCTTGCACCTTGCTTCGAGCATATAGCTAGCTCAACCATAAACTACAGAGAACCAGAGAAACGGCAGTACAGGATTTGGGGGTCTTTAAGCTGCAAATGATTTTTCTTCTCACTCTTACCGAAGAAGCTGTTGAACATCCCCCTATTACGTTTGTGTTGTGAATGGAA
Organism: Miichthys miiuy; assembly: GCA_036365135.1. Classification (NCBI taxonomy): domain Eukaryota; kingdom Metazoa; phylum Chordata; class Actinopteri; family Sciaenidae; genus Miichthys; species Miichthys miiuy. The sequence goes on from CM071610.1 coordinate 18,888,795, forward strand.
GAGGCTGAATTATTCATGATATCGCTAATGTCTTAAATGAGATATTCAGAGTAAATTTAAGTTTGAACTCCTGTGGAGAGCCCTGGGCAAGGCTGCCAAAAAAATATAGAAATGAAAAATGTACAATGAGTAAAAAAACTTTGCCAAATGCATGAATGCAAGCGATGTAAAGAGTGTCTCAGTGCATGCTACACTTGTATGTACCTGTAATACAATAGATTGCTTCCCTATTAATAGTATTGATTCCTCACCAAATGATGAATTGGAAGCAACATACCATATTACTCCAGTATAAATCCATGTTTAAACAAGTATACCAGGAAATTAAATGTCACATCAAGTTCTCATCGTTTCCGTCTGGTGGTTTTGATGGTACTTACAGAGTAGGGTGAGCAGGAGTGTTGCGAGCAGCACAAGAAGGCTGGCGCGGTGGAAGTGAGCAGAGCTGCAGTGCATCTTGTTCTTCTTACAGACGCACACCTGAACTTTGACCTCTGTGCTGTTGGACAAAGGGGGCACCCCTGAGTCAGTGATGAGCAATGGGAGCTGGTAGTTGGCTTTCTTCAGACTGTGCAAGAGCATGATCCGGGAGTGTGTGGCTGTGAGGGGACACATAGAGGAAGAGGGAGGTTTAATAACGCGAATGCACAATAATCCCCTCATTCTGCATGTATTGTCCGTCTATACTGCATTCACAGCTGCCCATTTTGCAAAGCAGAGCTAAATGCGTGTATTATAATGCAAAACTTATATGCCTCAAGTAACTGTTTGCCAGGCCATTCCTGACAACTGAAGCGACAAAAATTGGCACCACTTAAGTTGCATAAGATTGTTACAGTTTGTTGCATCATACTTTAAAATTCCTTAAGACACACAAGAAGAAATACTGGAGCTAGTTCCCTTCATGCTGAAATGTGCCACAATATGCAAAGCTGCATATTTTACTTGTCTGCCACGGCTGTTACCTCAAGGTAAGGTGACTTTTAGTTTTGTATTTAATTCAAAAATGTACATTGTCAAACCGTGTGCTCAAAACAATGTCACAAAGGCAAGTGTAAACAGCAGTAAACATTTCATTAATGCAGATGCCCTTTCTTGTGAATCATCATCATGGTAAATGGACTGTACTTATACAGCGCCTTTCTAGTCTTCCGACCACTCAAAGCGCTTTACAGTACGTATCTCATTCACCCATTCACACACATTCATACACTGATGGCATTGGCTGCCATGCAAGGTGTCAACTGCTCATCAGTTTGAGGAGCTAACCATTCATACACAGCCTTCGGGAGCAATTTGGGGTTTGGGGTCTTGCCCAAGGACACTTCAACATGCAGACTGGAGGGAATCTTCTGATTAGTGGATGACCCATTCTCCGAGTGGGCCACAGCCGCCCCATCAGTGTATTTTGATTTGCCAGATTGCAGTATGTGATGCAGGATTTCCAATTTTTTCTACAAACCAGCACGTGGCAAATCAACAGCTGATTTTCTCACTCAATACAATCAGACAAAATCTTTAATGGACAGTTTATTATAATAAATAAAATACTGTAGCTGCTCATGTCCTGACCAAGTGATTGTGTTCTCTTAAACCAATTATTGTTATGTTATGTTACACTTGGCAACATAGTGTCTTAGTCAGGTAAGGTTACACCACAAGCCTTGACATAGATTTTTCAGTCAATCTTCTGGAGGAACTGACCTCATTTGGTCCCATAGGTGTTCAACTTGGATGAAATCTGATGCCTGCAAAGGCCACAGCATTTGATTTAAATCATGTTTCTTCACTCATTTATTCAATTTTGTCACAACAACTGGTTAGCTTAGCACAAAGACTAAGAACTGGTGGAAAAAGCTAGCTTGGCCTTTATCCTTTTTATACTTAATTTTTAAGGAGCTGTAGAGATTTTGTTATCCCAGGAAAGTTGTGTCCCACCATCCCCAGTCTTTGCGCTAATTTCAGCTAACTGGCTGCTGGTGGTACCTTCATATTTACCCTACACATACTGTATGGATGGGTGTCATTCTTCCCATCTAACTTTTGCAAACAAACGAATAAGTGTAACCTAATGTCTGACAATATTTTAAACATTTTAACATTTTAAAAGACAAATTCAGAAAAAAAGTCTAGTTTCAAAATTTGATTGAGGAATTAAGATTTTGTCTGTGAACAGAAATTAATCACAATTTTTTCAATGTATCTGGTCATAAATTGCAGTTATTGTTATAGAGTGATATACTGTGGCAGTATAACCACCAGCTATCGTACCTCTGGTTCCGCACACATACATCGATGCACACACGCACTCACACAACACAGCAGAAACGAGCACAGTGCCAGTACATTTTCACGGGGGCTCTCTTTCTGCTGGCCATATCTGTCTCTTCCAGCGGGGGTGATTGAGGAGTGTCTGTACCTCCCTCTCCCGCTGTCAGTCACAGCTAATACCTCTGGGCAGGTTTTAGCTCTGCTCTGTCACTCAAACACACACACACACAGACAGCGCTGTCGGTCATGCAACCCTGAATCAATGTCTTGGTTGTCTGTCTATCCACCTCCCCCCTTTCCTTCCTCTAATCATTTTACTCTTTACTCCTCATCATGTGATCCGTACTAGCATCCACAATTACGACTTCTCTACTCTGTAGTCAGCATGGACTCTTATTAACGCTGTGTGAAAGGATTTAACGATGTACTGTAATTACAATTAAATACACTGTGATGGTTTACTGTTAATTTCTCTCACCTTTCTCATACTTTCTTTTCATTTATTTGTATTCCTACATTCCCCTCAGGGTGCCTTTTGGCAACCCTGTGAGAACTGGCTCAAAGCTCTTGGGTGGAAACAAAAATAGTGACTCACATACAGTTAACACATTTGTGGTGCGGTCTATTAAGATTATTATTGTCGATGAACAAATGAGCATTTTATTGATTATCGATTTAAAGTCATGTTTTTTTTTCAGTTCAAGAGCGTTCTAATCTCATTCATCTCAAAATACTCACAGTTGACCCTTGTAACCTTCCATGTTTTATCCAGGCCGGGCTGTTTTCCCAGTTCTATCTTAAATGGTGCAGCGTTGGGTGTGAGGTCCTTGTCCCGCCCACCAACTATGGCCACATTCAAATCGTGGGCGTCTTCGCACACTCGTGCTACAGATGGTACCACATAGGGGGCGTTGTCATTGTAGTCTTCCAGGTAAATGATCAATGTGCCGGTACCTGTGGCTGGTGGGCTGCCTGCAAACACACAATATACACATATATTAGGATAGATTCACTTTGCAAAATTAAGTGCTCCACTGTAGGTCTGGATGCACATCATTGCATGGGAATGTGAACAGTAATGATCTTGGCAGGTGTGAAAAGAGAAATAATGCAATTTGGCTCTAGAAAAACACGGTGTACTTGTGATTATTCTAAACTTGATTTTCCTATAAATGTTTTTCATTCTCTAATGTCGAAATGGTTTCTGCTGAAACCCAGGAGCAAACAAAGAGTTGATGCATCCTGTATACATCCTCCTCTTTTCTACTCCGCTGACCCGTTTTAACCAAAATAAAACAAAACCTTGTGTCATTTTGATGTCGGAGGAGCATGAATCACAGAGGCTCGTGTTTTATAAAAGAGCATTGTGACTTGGCACATGGCCAGCTTCTGTGTTTGTATGAGATTACACCTTATTGAAGGATGCTGGGTTAAAAAGCAACGTGACTCTTCTCTATTACTGCTCTCTGTTTCCTGCGATTAGAGGTTATTAAAAAATCCACGCAGCATCCACGCCAGCTCTGGAGGTCATTCGGCAATTAACAGCTAAAGACAAGATCTGTAATTGGAAAATGGGTCTCCTCCACCTCTTCAAGGTAAAAAAATATATATATATATATATACTTGCAGACAATTTAGGGCAGAGAGGCAGAGGAAAACAAGTCAAGATATATGTGCAATAAATGTCAAGTGATGCTGAAATGAAACTCTGGGTTTTTACGGTGCTGTTAGAGAAAGCTGCACAGAGCAGAACATGTTCCCACCATAAAATACTGATTGGATGAAAGTTAACTTTTTTGGACAAACGTAAAAAAAAAAAAAAAATGAATGCGCCAAAATGACTATGATGTTTTATTTACAACAATATGACACGTGACTTTGATGAGGTAAATCTTTGGCAGTTTTTATGGCAGGTTTGGTCAGACAGCAATCTACAGACATGACTCTATAAAGGGTTAGGGTTAGAGCATTGATGAAAAATTAGTTCTTAAATATGCTCTTCATTGCTACACACACTACATGATGGTATATGAAAAGGTTTAGGATAAAGCGGCATGTCTCTAGCAAAAAAAAATGCATCCCCACCAGCTGACATAGGATGGATACATTCTGACATAACTTTGCTTGGTTGCTCTGTGGATCTTAGTGGACAGGGGCAGGCTGAATGAAGCCTTGCTGCTCAGAAAAGCCACCTATAACGACACCCACCTGTCAATCAGAGCGGCCATGTTTTTAATTATGCATAACTTTAAATATTAATATAATTTGAGTGGGTGAGTTATTCAGCTTCTGCTGTGAAGTTTAGCATTTTAATATGGGGGCTTGACTTGTTCGGTGGCCAGCCTCAAGTGGCCATTTGGAGAACTGCAGTTTTTTTGGGGCATTTCCGCCTTAGCTTTACTTCACAGCCATGGAGGTTGCTGCTTGGTTAGAACGGATAAAAATACTGTCTATTACTTACACCTTTTGGTGTTGTGTTTTTGGTTTTGGAAAGTCTAAAAAAAAAAAAAGACACCCTCCAAACTCTTTATGAATTCTAACTACAGCCCAGTGCACTTTAACATGTGGAGACAACAAAAGCTTGACAACCCATGTCTAGTTAGAGCTATAGTATGATTGGTCAATGGCTGTTTGGAGGTAGGTAGTAGTCAATGAACAATGCTGTTACATTACACTTATAACAGACTATCTTATAAGAATATCTTAGAGAATTGGTATTGTAAGTGAGAGCTTGTTTTACATCGACTTAAAATTCAGACCCAAACACTGGTGTAAGTTTATGATAATGTCTTTGATTTAGATGTCACATACATGTGGGTGTATACTGGAATAGACTTTATACACACAGCTCCTCTCTTTGTACATGTACAAGAACTGCTTACATTGAAAAACACTCCCGGCGTCATAACAGGAATGTCAAATATACCTGAAAGTAATTTCTCATCCTTGTGCTGAGGCTTTTTATTCAAACATAACCTCTTAAACAGGAGCAACAGGGCTGCTAAGTCCCTCCGGCAGGACAATGAAGGCCAGTATCCAAGTGCTAAACATTTACCGTTTGTGTAAATATACTGTATGAATGTACCGTATGTCAAGTGTAGTGGAAACCTTAAAGGTGTGTGTGTGTAGGTGCTGATTCTCTCTGATAATGGCAGTTATCCAACTTCATCCAACTACAACTACACCCATACAGATACCTAACCCCCCCCACACACAAGTGGCTACTCTTCCTACCTACGTTTCCATCAACCCACATGCACTGGGTCAATTACAAAGCTGAAATACTCTCACTATACCAGAACAAAAGTAGTTGTTACAACAGTAAGTAAATTCCGCTTCCATTAGATTTTTTTTTATCTCCCTCTAAAAACACCATTTTTAACACAGATGACAAAAGAAATGTATAATGGATGGCAGAAGGAGACTGCCCTTTAGTCACTCCAAACTGAAAAATCTGAAAGAATATGCAGAGAAAATGCTTGTGGCACATGTGTCAGTGTTATCCAAATTTGACAGAAGCTCTAGCCCAGCACTGATGTTTTATCCAGTTTTAATTAGGTTTTTAGGCCTTGTTTCAATGATGTCTTCTTATCATTTTTTATTTTTATTCACCCTTTCTATCAGACTAAATATTTTAATCTTTATACCTCTTTATGGACATTGTTGTGTGATCGATCAAATCAACGACATGGTCTCCTATCTTGGACGGCACTACTCGGCCAATGCTATTCTTTTACTGATCATTGGATAACTTTATCTTAACTAGGGTTGCAACAACGAATCGATAAAATCGAGTTGGCAACGGACTTCATTATCGATTTTTTGTGTTGCACGCCTATTACACCATTCAATAAGTCGCGGAGATGTTTCAGTATAAAAAAAAAAAATTGAGTTGAGTGCGGAGAGGAGCAAAAAAAAAAAAAAGAAAAAAGTGGAGCAAAGCGGAGGTAGAGGAAAGACCATCTGAGAGACCCATAACGTTGTTCTGAAACACATGGCGGAGGCAGAGAAATCAGTACGACTTAAGTTATCCAAGGTGTGGGGGCATTTCACAATAAATAAGTCAAAAACATGTGTTAATTGCAAGACATGCAAAAGCGACATGGCATGGCACGGGAGCACCACAGTGATGATTCAGCACCTAAAACGTAAACATGTTGGAGTCCTTGATGAGAAGGACGGGAGTTCAACAGCAGGGTAAGTCACTACAGAATCCTACTTTTGTTCCGTTTTGAAGTGAGGAACGTAATGTTCCTCCAGTAGCTCTTCTGGTGCTGGTGTTTATTCGTTACTCGCTAGTAGCAGCAGGGGTGGTATAGTTTGCAAGACTAAAGACGTGTTTTTATTCACTCGCCTTTTTTGGCTCGTTAATTTTTCGATCTGTTGTCATGTATATATTCTGTGCTTTGTCCCATATCGGTTATTGTTGACAAATATATTTGTGTGTGTTATACTTTTTAATTTCATTTTAAAGTTCTTTTAAAGCACTTAGTCATCTTAAGCTGTGTTTAAATGTGGTGTATAAATGAACTTAACTTTCACGTACTACAATGATGGTAATAATTTAATGAATAAGCTTCAAGTGAACTTGGGTGTGGATGGGTGTGTGTCTTGTCTGTAATTGCTCTTTGGGTTACTTACCTTTACCCAACTAAAACAACAAGTATGTATGTAAGTATGGGAGTATTGAGTTGATGTAAATTGTGCTATTACACATACTCATACTATCTTTTTGATTCCAGAAAAAAATAGCAAACCATGAGAGGCTTCTTGATGGGAAATGCATCATGTACACCACAGCAAGCCGCTGTCTTGACGGATAGTATCCTCAACATGCTCGTCACTGACATGAGGCCTCTGTCGATGGTTGAAGATGACGGCTTTTAAATTATTACTTTAACAGCGGGATGTTCAAGGAGCAACCTGTTTGTGCACTTTCTGAAGATTTTTTGCACTATGAATTTGCACTGTCAGTTCTGTTTTTGAATAAAGGGTTGGAAATGAATGCTTTTTTAAAATCTGATTCATTGATTAATTGAAAAAAATTAATGACAGATTAATCGATTATTAAAATAATCCTTAGTTGCAGCTCTAATCTTGGAATGAGATCCACTGACTTGAGTCTGAGCTCTGATAAAGGGATAACTGGCTGGCAAAAGTTACATCCATGACAGGAAGGACAGAACCCTCCTTCTATAGGCTAACATAGTGTCAGTTGTCATTTAAAAAACTTATTCTCGCTTCTCACAGAAGCCTGTTAACAACAACGGTCCACAGACTCAAGTGCACAACTCGGCCACTGGGCGCTTCGCTCCCAGCTGTACTGTTGTGTGATAGTTCACAGAGAGTAGCAATACTGCTTTACGACTAATCTGTAAAGTAACAATACTTTACTTACTACTCACCTGGAGTAGTAGCAGTACTCTCCAACACATAAGTAGCAATGCTTGTGCTAATAGAAGTAATGCTAGCAATCCTAACAGGTAAAGCTAGCTATTTACCTCACAGGTAGCAATACTCATAGGGAAAAGTAGCACTACTTTTTACCTCTACACTAGCTTGGGAAAATAGCAATATTTTTCCCATATTGTTGTCCAGTAGCTGCACAAGCTCCCTAGAGAAATAACACTATTAGCTAGTGTCTATAGCCCACTAGCAAACCATGGCTACTGAGCTGGGCAGAGGCAGACCCCCAGCTTCGAGCCCCAATTTTTCCAAGCTGCAAGGGATAGACAAGGGATGTCCAGGCTCTGCCGCTGCACATGCTACATCCTGGAAGGAGATGTGGACAATGGTGAGGACCAGTCGGATAATTTGGAGCTCCTGATGTCCGACGACGAAGAGGAAGAGTCTATCTTCCTGGGCAGTGCTTGCAGGGCTGTAAAGCACATGGAGATGCAGATGGAGGTGACCTTCTCCTTGGCCCTGTCTCTCCCCACTAAGACAGTTAGCACTACAAGGCACTGGCTCTGTCAGCAAGAGCCTTCAACGCCTCTTCTATTCTGATGGCTTACCAAGCTGAGCTAGAAGAGCACATGACTGCTAAACCAGATTCCTCTCTGTGAGAAGAACTCTGTATTATAACTGACTACGTCCTCTGTCTCCACAAGTGGCCATACAGGCTACAGGGAGAGCCATAGGCCTGATGGTTCTTCAGGAGTGGGCACGCTGGCTCGAGCTCAGACTGCTGCTCCTATGGCACCACGCCAGTCATACGCATAGGCTGTCTCTTACCCTGTCCCTGCTTTCAGGATCCCCAAGGTATCTAAGGTGCAGGCAGCCACCCAGGCCCCCAGAGGTCCCAAGAACTCATGGTCTTGGAAGCAAACACCCCAGCCCAGTGAGCCCAGTAGTGGCTTACATCAACAGGCAAGGGGGGTTGAGATCACACAGACTGATTCTGGATCAGTGTGCACCTACGGTCACTGAGCGCAACTTATGTACTGGGTATTCTAAATTACAGGGCCCGTCCCGAACCCACTGATGCAAACTGTTTTCTTTTGCTTCTTTTATTCCCGGGTAAGGCTGCAACCGGCAATCCTCCCATTTCACCTGCAGAAGGAAGATACGGACCACCTGTTTTCTTCAGAGAGAGAGATCACTTGCGCATCCCTCTTTCCCCTACCGCTGTTTTCATCCTCTGCAATACGAGGATCAACCATTAAACCCGCCGGTAAAGTGGTATAATGGCCCCGTCATTGTTCGAGCCTGAGGAAAACTCCGCCGGCCTGATCAGACAGATGCCAAGTAAGAGGACTGTGCCTGGGCATAGACAATATAGGTTGACTTGTGTGTTTGGGACATAATGTGTATTATATTGTAGTATATACTGAGTGTGACAAAGTTTTCCCTGTGCCTCATTCATTCTGTGGTGGCGGCTGCTCTGCTTTCAGTGCTCCCACAGTGATTGTGTAATATTTCTGTTAGATCTTTACGACTGCCAAAACCGAGATCGGTTTGTATTTTATCTGTTAAGGATAAAATACAGTTACTGTGCACCGCCAGGTGGTCGGGAAAGATCTGTTCGGTTGTTTTGGTTTTGGTGACCACGCTGTGGTGATCAGTATACTGTACTTCATTCATAAAAGATGAGGTACAGTTGCTAATAACCAATCCTGCCCTACAAGATGCGTTATTCAGTGTGCCAGAGTCCCTTCAACTAGGGCGTTGTATGACCACAGGTGTTTGAGAACTAGTGCTCAGGCTCACAGGCTATTCCTTTTCAGTGTTCTGTGACAGTGATTCTGTCATTCCTACAGGACCTTATTGAACAGGGTAAGGGTTGGCTGAATCTCCAACTCCAACATTAAGGTACATTCACTACCATAGTCAGAATCACTAGATTCCGTCAAAAACAGTCAGAGTGCCAGAGTGCCTAGACCAGTGCTACAGAATACATTATGCACAGCAAGATAAACTGCAGAAATTGAAAATGGCACTCATTCGGTCTCTGACCAATAAAACGTTCTTGGTCAATGTCCTTATTACAGAGCGCCACCTTGACAGATGCACCTGCTGTTCTCATTGAAACACCACCACTGAACTATGCTTTTTCTTTTTCTTGCAGGCAGGGGAAAAGGGAGGAGTCTGGCCAACATTGCTTCTAAAGGTGTTGAGTACAGACAAGTCTCTATTGATAATTTTAATTCCTTTAAATAACTTGCTTCTGTTTTTAGATACCACTCACCATTACTAACAATTCCTGTATATAGAGCACCAAATCATTGTCCCAACTTTTTGACATAATTGACAGAATCTGAGCTTTTATCCATTCATTACACAAACTATGATAAAATTCTTATTGTTTGTCATTTTAACTTGCATATAGAAGAAAGATAAAGATAAAGGCAACTGATTTTTTAAATCTTCTGGATGATCTCAGTTTTAGACAACATGTCGATGTCAATTTCATACCTATGCTGATGACACACAGTTGCACATTGCTGTATCTCCTCATAACCTGAGCCCAATTAATAATGTAATATATTGTTTAGATGAAATAAATGACTGGACGGCAAATAGTTTTCTACAACTGAATAAGGACAAGACCAAAATAATAATATTCGGGCCTAAAGTCCAGAGAGACCACCTGTCTCAGCACCTTCATTCCCTTGCTCTTTGCCCAAAGGACCAGGTCAAAAACCTGAGAATTACTTTAGATTCTGACCTTAATTTTGAGAGTCATATCAAAAATATAACCAAAACGCCATTTTGTCATCTAAGAAATATTGCGAAAGTCAGACCTTTCCTAATTAGACTGACAAAGAAAAACAAATTATTACTGTAATGCCCTTCTGTCTAGTCTTCCCAAAAAATACACTTCACCATAGACATTTAAAAAAAGAAAAATAAATGAAATGTCTGGCTTTTGTTTAAGGTGCCTCGCCATTCACTGCTGAGCTTTTAGGTCCTGATCATCCTTTCTTTCACTTTTTATTCCCTTTTTTTATTCACCTTAGAGATTTTTATTTACTTTTAAACATTTTATTGGTTTCATTGTTGTAGTTTTTATGATTGTTGAATTCTTGTTTAATTTTTATGCAACTGCAATCTCGTTGTCTATTTCAGTTTTTATTTTGCTCTGTAAAGCACTTTGGGCTGCGTGTTGGCATGAAAGGTGCTATATAAATAAATAAAGTTTAAGAAATCCAATCTACTGGTTAGTGTTTATCAGATAATCATCTAATAATAATCTGTATGTTTGTTTGCTGAGCTCCAAACTTTAATTTCATTCTCAGCTGTGAAGCCATCAGCAGATTGTGATTATGAGAGATGAGGAGAAATCAAATGTAATGGTAGCAGTTTGACATTTCAACTGTTTCATGATTGTGAAATGACTGCTATCTCTGCACTCTTTGTTTTTTGTGTATGCAGTCAAGGAATGAACAACAAACAGTGCTTATATACTGTAGATAAGCACGTCTGTGACAATATCAGCAGCAGATCGAGAGCAGGGAGGAATTACCACAGCAAAAGCAGACAGAAAATGTGTTCAAAAGCAAATCAAAGACAGAAGCTCTTCAGGCGAAACCCTAGATAATCTATTATTGCTTGAGAGGTGAGACCAAGGGAGTGAGGATGGGTCTCGGATACCCCCGTCAGCGAAAAGATGCAAATTTCAACCCATTTGTAGAGGGAGAGGCCGTCTCTGTGCTTGGCTAGCTTTAAATGAAGCTGTTTGTCTTCCTAAATGAATACTCCCCACACCTAATCACTCTATTTCTCCGCTCCTCTCTTCTTCTACTCCTCCCTATCTCCATTGCATCATGCCTGTGTCATCACCAGCCTGCCTCGGCATCAATGGACCTTGTCTCCTGGCCTCTGCTTCACACCGCTTTGTCACAAAAGTTCTGATTAAACACACTGCAAGTTTCTAAAGGAGACAGGCACTTTATGGATCTTTGCCGCTACAATGCGTCTACACATCTCTGCATGTCAGGCACTCAAAAGAACATAAAAAGTAAAGTAGACGATATTTAAGAAAGAAGGGACATGCAGGGATTTGCTGTGATGCCAAAAGAAGATGATCATTTTCAGGGTGATGAAACCTCTAAGTATAAAAGACTGTCCTCTCATTGTCTTATTAGGGTTGTTCAGGGTGGAAAAAGTATTCTTTGCACATTAAGCTGTCAGACTGTTTTGGCTTGCAGCAGAGAGTTCCTCTCTAATTCAATGAGCTTTTAATCTTCATGTACATTTTTTGCAATAAAAAAGCTGAGCCCAGAGGAATACACAGATTTGTCAAATCAATGTAAAGCAAGATTCAAATCAAATCAAGATTTATTGTCACATATACAATAATAAAAAGTATCTCCAGAACAAGCATACAAATAGATAGCTAAGACAATTCTAGAAATAAATATATAAAAGAAATGTATAAATGGAGTTAATGTTAGTGGTGGCTTGGCTCTCTTTCTCTAGTAACTCATAAAAACTGTACTCAGAGTGACTGACAGTTATTTTGTTGTATATTCCAAACACAGATTGTTGGTCTTAATGGCCATGTTGGTGGATACAAAGTAATGAATCAGCCACAAAACAGCCACAGGAAAAAAAAGTTTAAAAAAACAGTTTAGAATGAAGCTGTTCCAGGTCTGTGCCCATATTTCCTTTCATAATGCACAGTTCTGTTGAAACTCTGTCAACCTTTTATAATTTAAGCTCTCTAATGGTTCTGAGTCATTCTATGGCCATGATTTAAGATTGGTGTATTTATTTGTGAGACTGTACTAAGGCACAGAGGTGCTTTGAGCTAAATGACGACATCAGCATTGTCGGAATCATTTCGTTTTAATTTTTAACAAGTCATATGCAATGACTACAAAGACATAATTATATAATCATGTATATATATATACATCTTATATATAATAAGAAGATACCATAGAACAAAAACAAACATATAAACAGCACACAAAAATCCCCAAACCAAATGGACTGTACTTATATAGTGCCATACAGTATACAGACTGGAGTAGCCGGGGATCAAACCATGAGTGGGCAACCCTCTCAACCTCCTGAGCCACAGCCACCTGCAACATGTGCTAAGATGCACAAAGTTATCAGGTTTAATTAATAAATGATTATTTACCACAATTATTTTTTTTGTAATATGCGGTCCTAAACCAGATGGAGAGTTGGGTGATCACCAAAGTTATTGTTAGTTAGATAGAAAGAATATTAATATTATAGAATATTAAATTTAAAAAAGATGACATTGCACTTGCAGTCAGGGAATCACCAAAGTCAGTAGGCTTTATCATATAAGTACCATAAATGTATGTACAAGATTTCATACAGTAGCAATCCATACAATAGCTGCCAGGCATTGTCATCCCTAGAGCCACCCTGCTAGCATGTCTAAAGATTTGCTGCAACATACTGTAGTCTTTTTCTGTACACTCATTCTCTCTTGTCTTTATGACTGTCCATCTCCCCTCAGCAGTAGTTGACCCTGGACATCGCAATGTATTGTCAAACTTGATCCCAATGTGCCTGCAAGTGAATTAGGTTTTGTCAATTCCCAACCCAATCACCCTTAAGGCTCTGACATTTTGCATTTTACTAACGAGCTGAAATAAATGGAGATTCCTGCACTGTTTTACTCTGCAGCCCTCCATTTTTACATAGACTGTTCTCCTTTATTTAGAGTTTAATTAGATTGCGGGGATGAAGTCAGAAAGTTTTTAAACTTGCATAAGCTAAGTAACTTCTCTATTCAAATGTTTTTTTGTACAAATGAGATAATGAATGATGTATTATTTTCACTGAAAATTTTAACAGTCCAAAGCTAAAATTAACTTTACACAAGTGGGGATTGATTCTGATAAATTGGTTTCAGAGCAGGAATTACACTAATTAACGAATAAGATTAGGTTTAATTGTCCCCATAAACGTTTCTCTTTAATATTAAAAGGAGCAAAGCCTGTGATCCACTTCAGGCAGACTATTGCAGTAGCTGTGCTACACTCACATGACAAACTCAACTAAGTACATCATATACCCAACAGACGTTTTGCGACGAAGCAGCTAATTTAAGATGAGTTTAATCTTTAACTGCTGCTGCACTGATTCTGTTTAACCCTGCTGGAAATGTTTCTATTGCTTGTACTATGAATGACTGTAAATACTCCCACAGAGTATCCATGAGGTAGTTGACTGAACTATGTTTAAGTGGAAATACAAAATGTAATTTCTGCATTCCTGTTTTTTTGGGGATCACTTGGGGGCAAAACCTGTAAACACAACATTGATATACCATCACCTTTTGTGTAAAACTTGTTAGCAGTGGCTTAAACAGCCATATATATTAACTCTCTTTTAGCTCTGTTTTTGGTCTTCACCAACAGGAGGGAAACATCTGGCTCTTTAGCTTCTAAACTGCTAATTCTGTCCGCTGTTTAGTGCTGATGATACAGTCGGTTTAGCAGAGCATTTTCACTAAAAATGATGCTGGTGAGAACAATGAGACTAAACCAAAAGTTGTGAAAAGCTGTAAAACCAAAACAATGAGACTGAATCAAACTGTAGAGAACTTCAGCATGGTGACACCTTTTTTTGAGTTAATCACTTTGTGCGACCGCCATCACATATACACTATTATGTGATCAATTTTTAATATATATATATATATATATATATATATATATATATATATATAAAATATATGTAATATCAGATTTAAAGTTAAAGTTTTATCTGCTCACATATGACATACTGAACAGTAAGCCCATAAACTGTTGCACTTCCAAACAGAAAAATATTGGAACATTTTAAACTCCATTCATGTCGAAGTTAGTCATCTATACTGCATCAGTGTGAAGTAATCTAAAAAAGCAAGTATTTTACAACACGTTTGTGGATGCAGCAAAGATGTAAGTCGAAGAAATTCTGCCAAGGTAAACTTCATCACCTCCAACCCTTTCCTTTAGGCTTTGCCCTCCTGCTCCATCTCCATCGTCCAGCACTATTCCTGACACCTTCACCTGCCCCTGGCTGGCAGTTAGACAGGCCTGTTATTCTCCCGTCTGCCCAGAGATGAGAGGAGCAAGCAGACTGATTGACTCCTGGGGCCATCAGGTCTAATCCACAGCTACAGGCTACAAACTCAGCTTTCTTTCTCTCACTTCCTTGCTTTTTCTTTATATCTCTCTATCTACCCCCCCAAACACACTTTTGCTCCCAACAGTTTGGCTTTAGGCTAATGCTCTCTTTCTGTCTGACTGTCACTTTCAGTTGTTATCATGGTATTTTTTCTTTCTGTTGTCTGACGTTTTTTTTTTTTTACCTCACTGTTGCAGTAGAGGAAAGAAAGACAGACTTGTTACCAGCACCATATGTACCAATTTCTGCCCCCGCATGGTGTAGTGAGAAAAAAAAATCCATGATCTGGTTCTTGATTTTTCCTCGGGGGAAAATGTGTTGTTGCAGTTGAAGTTTTTATGAGAGGAGGCGATAGAGGGAGCACAGCAAATTCCATTTTAATTTTTGCCAAAGTCAGACATTTGATCAATTATTCTTCTGTGAAATAAGTCTGGCAAGTGCTTTGGCCACCAGTGAATTCACAGGATTAAAAAAAGGTCCACTTGTAGAGTTTGTCACCAAGGACAAAGCTGAAACAAGACTCTTCTTATCTGGCTACATTTCTTTTTCTCATTAGAATAACCATTAAATACCAGGACAGCTTAGGTACAAACAACCAATGGATGATGCCCTTGGCTACAAATATTCAGTATTGTTATTACTATGATTATTTTCCCCAGTCACATAAAAGTAGAGGATGAAGGAAATGAAATAACAACAAGCAGGGACTAGAAGAAGCCAGGAGCAGGGCTCGCGTATGAGGAATGGCTCATTGGAAAATGTCACAATACATCATGCTGCAGCTAAACAGTCAGGAAGACTAATTCAGAGGTGGACTACAGCGAGGTAATAGAGAAGAATGAGAAAAGATAGATGAAGGAAAATTTTAAATGAGAAAGGGAAGGAGATGAGAGCAGGACAAAAGTAGCTTGGAAGGGAAGTGATTTTTGGAAATTATATGAACATATGAAATGTCTGCATGCTAAATGTCACTGAAATCCAGTTAAATCTCTTCCCCATCAATTTACAGTGTCATCCAGCTAAGCAGGAGAAATCATGCTCTTTATTACCACCTACACAGTACTGAGCTGCAATACACAAGGTAGCACATGCACTGCTGAATTTCCTCATTTCTCTTCGTCTACTGTAACTGATTGTTGAGTCAGTTCTTGTTTAGACTTTTAAACAACTCAGTTTAAACACGCATGGGCCACAATGGGTTCATATCATGTATACTATCACACTGAGATGTTTCTTTAGCATTGTGCTGTATTGTTCACAGATGAGAAATGTGTTTCCACAGCCAGTGCAGTCCACTATTTTACAACTCTAAGAAATCACAGCACAGAAAATAAAACTACATACAGTAACACACCAAGCCCAAGGCACAGAACAACCCCAGAAACAGATCACAACATGTGTTTATGTCAAGGCAAAAGGCAAACTAAGGGTATAAGTAAAAATCCTCCACAATTTGAAATAGGTTCAAAAATACTTCAGGCTGGGTTCAGACCAAATCTGGCACTGTGGTTTATTCATTCATTTGAGTTGGACAGGCAGTCCAGCCCACAGGGGTTGCCCAAAACAACAACCACAACAACAAAAACAAAACAAAACAAAACAAAAAAAAACCCCACTGTGACCTGCAGTGGAGACGTTTCAAGCCATATTCAATTTTTAGAAGAAACACAACTCGACATCACGCTGCAGTGGCCAATCAGACAATCAGGCTGGTCAAACCCCTCCACAGTTTAAAATGTCAGTAAAGCTGAGCACTATCCAGGTGGACTTCATGGACTGAACTATGATACTCTACCTGTGGAAGCTCGGTTATATTTATTTAAGTTCAGAAAGCATTCATTAAGTTATTAAATTAAATTAGAAAGCAACTGATTAAAAAAATAGTATTTGATGAACTTTAGCACAATTTTTTGTTTATTTTTTGTTCAACATGGCAGACTCAATGGAGGGGACCGGCGATGCCTGCAGAATGATTCTTTGATTCAGATTATGCAGTAATGAAAACAGTTATGCATATTAAATTCCATTTCTGCAAACAGACCATGCTGAATCTAAAGAGGAAAAAGGAACAACATGCACTAAGCAAAGCATAACTTTTGTGGAAGTTTCAGACATGACATACTCTGGAGACGTTATTGTTTAGCTTTGAAGTTTTTTAATAATGGAAAAAAAAAAAAAAGTTTGATTAAAAATTTGATTAAACGTTGTAAGATAAGTGAATTATATCAGATTGTACTTATCTTATAGTCCAGTAAAAAAAAAAAAAATTAAATACTAAAAGATAAAAGGCTGTAGATAACAGTATGCAAAAACACAAAGTTATTCAAGCCTCAGGAAACAAATTCCTGATATTTTATGGAGGTAAAGCCAGTATTCAAAAGGAGTCATATATTGAGTCTCTTTCCTCAGGTTAATGCATATCATGTAAATAGCAGCTACTTCTACCATTCTGCGCTGACTCACTGTAATGTCGAAGGATACGTCATCCTATCTGGTTTCGTATTTTCCAGTTCCTCTCTATCTGTCTTGCCACACTATAAGTCCCAGACCTTGTTAAAACTCCCTTCAGATAACCCACTTCATTCCGTCCCATCACTCATCAGTCTCCTCAGGGCTTCGGCAAACACTATCACATGACACCCTGCTAATCTGATTGGCTGATCAGAACTGTAAATGAAACCAGCCAGAGCCAATTACAATAGGCACAAGTCATTAAGAAAGATGACTTCGGGGAGAGAAGCAGTGCTGGGGACAGGTGCATTGCTGCTAGTCTGGCAAATTACTTTCAGAATAGTGTTTGGGTTATCAGTTGCTGGCTGTTATAGCAAGTAATGGGAGACGGAGGGTATTGATACGGCTTAAAGTAAGTTTACACTGCAAGCTCTTTTTGAACTAATTAAACACCAAAATTGCCTTCCTTGGGAGATTTCTTGTTTTGGTCGGCTCCCAGAACCTGCTACAGGTTTTTTTTCTTTTAATGTGATAAGGTGTCGGATCAAATTTAAAAAATCGAAGTGAAACAACTTTAATTAGTAAGTTTGTTAAACTCACACTATTCACAGCACTTAAGCGAGATCTAATGATAGTTTACTTATATTGTTATTTATAAGTACTACAAAAAATAAGTAAATATTTTATAGTAGTTTGCTTTCTAGCAACTGTGCAAACAACAATACACCAGATTTAATTAATTAAAGGCCCTATACAGGCACCTGTTCTCCCTCTGCCTACACACCTGGTCCACATTTCCAGATCATCTGTGGGCCTTTTTCACAGAGGACATTAAATGTGTCACAGTAGAAAAGCACAGGTGTAAATAACACAAATTAATGATGGCTGAATTCCATTTAGCTGCTTTGGTTTCAGGGTCCTGGTGTTGCACATACTAGCTCACTGTCTCACTGTCATGGCTTACTGGGACAACTGAATTTCACACAGCCATTGTTAATGTTATTAGTAACACCTGTTCCTACTATAATAAGTGACATTGGGTACGTCCCAATTCCCTTAATTGCATACACCTTTCCCTCAACTTGAATCTTTTTTATCCATTTGCATCCTGGTACCTCCCCATTGAAGATGCGAGGAGAGATGCAAGGAAAAGTCATAGGGAGCGAGGAAGCGACAGAAACATTTTTTGAGAAATTAGATGTTGTTTCCTTCCGTTTCTGATAACCATAGCGCAGGTGGATCAGCTGTCAGTTGGCATTAGCAGCTCTGTGGTTACTTTGGATGGTTTGGAATTTGTATTTGCACAATCTGTTCACATAATGAAAACATTTGCATGTTGAGATCTGATCACAATGTAGGCAGAATCAAGATAACAAGAACGTTTATTTATACCAGGTGTAAATGCAAAGGCACATTATTATTCAGATCATGTATCCAGATACAGATTACATGCTTAATACAAAGTACCTTAGTTAGTATCTTTGGATTGTGTTACTTGGCTGCTTCCAAAAAAAAAAAAACGGAATCAAGTTTACATATTTTTTACGTATGTGTGCGTATATGTGTTAATTTGAATGTCAAAGGTGTTAATTGGAACCTTTCCACCAAGTGTGAGGCTGTGCAATTAAAAACACCCTCCACGTCACTGACTTACACAGATGTTCATCAGGAATTAAGCCTCTGACAGATTTCCTATGTTGGTCTAATGACATGCTTTCTAGATAAACTGAAAGAAATCGTCCATCATGTTTGCTTGATTCCAACATCTGACTTCATCTTTCATTATCTATCCCTCTCCATCTCCATCTCCACAACCCACTCAATCTCATTTCGTCTGGATCCCTGTCATTAAAACCGCACCCAAAGCTGTTCATATCTACACAGAGGAAGCCCTCGTGGAAAATCCTATTAGAGATGCACTGGGTGAGGAGGTGAGGGGCATTTTAAATTTTAATCATATTGAATAGACTCACTTTCCACATAACTAGTAGTTTCAGTATTTTAGAAAATAAGTACCCTGGTATCACTGCACTCAGACAGAGGCTCTCTTGCTGAGTGGGCAGAGGCGTGTTTGTTTTAGTGTGCCAGGCACAGCGATAACTTCTGGTCTATGGATGAATCAGTATTCCAAGGACACAAAAGAGGCAGGGTCTGATAATAGCTTACAACAAAGAAAAACATGTCTTGCATGGCAACGCTGAACAAAAGGTATTCTATAATAACAGATGTAACGAGAGCTTGTTTACAAGGTGGTGACTTCCCCAGAAGGTTCCACTACAAGCCGAGAAATGAAAGACAGAGGCTGTCAGAGAGGTATAGGAAGACAGACAGAAGTTGGGGGAGTTGGTATTAAAGTGAGAAAAACACTGTGAATTTGGGGTTAATGAGGCAGTGTGGCAAGGCAGGGGAGGAAACAGAAGGCAAGACAGCGTCGAGCTGTGATCTTCTGCTCTTTCCAGTGCATATCCTATTACACTGCCATTACCATGGGTCAAGCTGCCTTGATTCCCTAACCTGCACCCTTCCCTCATGCTGGCATTAGCCCAACCTACTGCTACACAGGGTCATAATTGATTGGCTGGGCAAGAACACATTTCATCACGGTAGTTAACCTTCTTGCCTCTGTGGCTGTCTCCATGAAGAGATTGACAAGAGAGAGATATATAACAGGAGTGCGAGAAACCTTAAGATGAGAAAGGGATGAGTAAACACTTCCAAGAATATATAACCCTGTTTTGGTCAAATGGTCAAAGCCAGGTTCAGACCACAACCATCAACCCGATAATAGCCTGACCCGACAGAGGTAGGACATCAGGAATGAAAATTGACACCTGGCGTAACAATTTATAGCTTTGTCTCGTGTAGTGTATCATTGAGGTTGACAGTCGGTACCACATCTGGGAAGCCTCACAACGTCCCGACTGAAAGTCTAGCGTGACAACGTTCCAACGTCGACCAATGAAACAGCAGTCGACAACAAAGTCACTGCTGTTTTTACAGACACAAGACAGCCAGTATCATACACACCACCATTGTTCATTTACATTTTTGTTCACAGAAGTCACTCCCTCACTAGAACCTCCTTTCTGGTGACATCGTGCACATTATGAAAAGATAGCAAGCTATGACTGACTGAGCATAAACCTGTAGTCCGTCACATCTCTCAGCCATATCACTTCAAGAATTTTTTTACTCTATAATTGCCTAATCTAACACAATGACCATTGTAACATACAAAAATACCATGTAGTCTGAACCATGCATAACTCTCTCATTTTCATCCTGAAATATATCATTTAATTTCTCTGTTCTGTCATTTCTCAATTTTCATCTTTGACTCCTCTCTCTGCCTTGTCACTTGAGTTTGTCTCATCTTCTCATGTTTCTCTTTTTGTCTTCTTGACACTGATCCTGCCGTTACTATATTTACAGGACTCTATTAGACACAGTCTGCTCCTTAGCTCTTGCTCTCTTGGCTCTAGTATAATAGATTCTTTGGATAGTTATAGAGGGCAGTCACGGCAGATTTTTTTTTGCCTGTGGCTCTATCTGCTAACAGCTCAGTCCCAAATACCCTATTAATCAAACATTGATTCATCAATAACTAAATTAGAGTTTAGTGGAGTTTCATTATACATTTAAAAGCTGTAGCTGGATAACTAAAAGGCTCTACTATCTGTAAACACTGACATTCATATTTAAATGTAGGAGTCTACTCTTTTTCATTCTATTCTATTTTTCTCTATACTAGTCTATTCTTGGCCTGAGGATTTCGGCACACTGGGCTGGCTCATCATGTTTTATTATTTCACTGCTGCAGTTTTAGACAGCCTGATCACAGCTGGCTAAAGACACAACATGAGTCTATCTATCTGCATTTAGCATGCCAGGCTGCCTCACTGTGAGCCGGTGACATGGCAGACACTTAGCCGTGAAACCATTGTATCTGGGCTGGCCTGAAACAGGGAAATTACTCAGCCCATTACTGCAATGAGCGGCACACTGGTTCCCAGCACTTAGTATGGCAATGAGGCAGCACAGTGGCAGACATCGCACATGAAGATGGACACGTGTAGAGACACACAAAGGTGCGCACGCTCACTCACTCTCACACACACACACACACACACACAGGGTATCTCTACTACTGACAGCTGGCTACCACTGTCAGTCTTTTTCGCTCCTTTGAGTGGCGAGATGATGAACCTATTATGCTGACCTGTCAGAGAGAGATGGACAGATTTACTGCACATGCACACACACACACACACACACACACACACAGTCCTATTTAATTTTACATCCATCTGAGCACCAAAGACTTTTGTTCTGTGACCCATTAGAATTCAGCATGCCCTCTCTGCTTTTGCCTCTTGCTTTTGATTTAAACCAGAGGTTTGTGATCTGACTGTGATGAATGCTGAGACATATCACACTGCTCAGTCTAAGTGTGTGTATGCGTGTGTAATACTTAATTACTGTTCCTGTAATTAACAAAGATCTCTTTGACTGTGTGAAGGTTGTCAATTAGAGACACACAGTTGTCAGTCTAAATGTAGGTCTCTTGTCCGTATGTCCATGCGCTCAAACACTGCTCGGCTCTTTCGTGCATAACTTAGGAGTTTTTAATAGGAGGTTTGGTGGCAGCAGACACCCCAAACTGCACGTGTGTGACTATGTGTGTGTACACTGCCGTGTTTCAGACGACTGGGGCTTTGATAATGTATTCATGCCTCCCAATGACAAATGGCTCCCACCAGGAGGCGGTTTAACATTTAAATGAGGAGCAGGAGAAAACATTGAACCACAACACACAGCAGTGAGTGGATACGCAGGGGCAGGCAAGAGAGGCACTGCATGTACCAGGACAAAGACATTAAAAATCAGGATGAACACACAACTTCAATCGTGCCACACACAAACACACAGATCCGGCAACGCTGAATACGAATGTGAAGGAAGGAGAAGGGGGTAAGATGTGAGAACAGCTGGCGTCCCGGCGGGGAATCAGAGAGCAGAAGAGAATTTGTTGGTGTGCAAAACCTCAGCTACTGCTGAGAGTTTATATAAACAGCCCATCAAGCCCTCTGTTCAGGTTGGAACAATATCTCCTCAAACAATATCGCTCCACCGACCTGCCAGGTGCGGCTGCCCAGGCAAAACTGGGTTGTGGCTTTTCAGTCATTAACTCAGAAACAGAAACACATGATGGGAGGAAGGAGACTGTGCAGATATACAGATGCAGGGATGAATGTGAGCACTAGCGCGTGCAAATAAACAGAATTACACTCACGCATGCACATGCACATGCACACATGTGCCAATACAGTGACAATCACATTCATTTAAGTCTACAACTTTACACATCACGGAGTGACAAATGGCTCTATCCTCCTGCAAGTACAGTTGATTGCTATGGCAACCGACTGTAACCTCCAGACTACAAACTCACTGCTGCAAATTCTCCAGCTGAGATGACTCCTGACCCTGACATCAACAATATCATTTCTTCACTACCTTGTTAAACCTCCAAACTCCCTGTTCTTCTCTTCTATTTTCCTTTTGTCTGTCCTATTTCTGTCTACCATCTTAGCCTCTGTTCTTTGATCCCTATTCCTTCGTTCCCTGTAGTATGTTTGCTCCATCGTTCACCATCTGTTGCTGCCTGGAGGGCAGCTCCAGGTGACCTGCCCTCATGCTGTTAACCAGGAGCTACAGTCAATCTGTTGCTAACCATGCAAAACATTCACCAAGAGTATACTTCCCATTTCAAGATAGGACACAAGGTCAAATTGGCTTAAACTGGCCATGGGACAGCCCATAACAAGAAGAAAGAAAATCTTCAAAATCATTGTGACCCCTTGAGTTACACACAGTAAGACTTAAGATTACTAGTTATTTCCTATTTTTTGAGAAATATTCAGTAGGTAAATTAGGAATTTCATGGTTAATAGATTTTTAGTATCATATGTGCAGAAAACTTTAAATAAATATAATGTAAAGCTGTTAAAGACCTCTCTTTAACCTCTCTTACAGATCAGTATCTCTCAATCGATTTTTATTTCAGACTATGTTTTCCCAGTCGTCTTTTGTGTACAGGTACTTCTTATATATTTCTCTCCTTTAACCTGCTCCCTTTTCTATTTGACACAAGTATTTTTTCTTCTCTCACCCTCCTCCTCTTCATTGCAGTGTAGATACATATTCATCTGAGGACTTCACATAGATATAAAGATGAAGATGTAAGTCAGTCGATATCCCGTTAGTAGTCTACATAGGTGGGTTGTCATACAATCATTGCATGGATCGCTTTGTGGAAGGAGCAAATTTGTCCTGTCAATGACAGAGTGTGCAGTATAAAAGGCGATAAAAGCAAGGGTCAAACTGGTATCAGTATTCTACTCACATTTCAACCACGTGCAAACACACATGTGCAAACACACATGCACAGAGGCTATCTATATAAGTAGGTTGTTAAAGGTCTGGGTGCAGGAATTTTCCTTGCATATAGGTAAAATAGAGGCGCGGACACAAATCTAATCTATCTTACCTCTTCATCTTAGACATAAAAAAATGAGTATAGTTTGAAATGTATGGTTTGGCTCAAGACAACAACCTCCTCCTGAACATCAACAAGACAAAGAAGATGATAGTGGACTTTGGGAACAAACAGTGGTCAATGGGTAGCATATTGTCCACATCACTGTGGTGAGAAAGATAAGACAGAGACAGTTTCACCTCAGACACTTGAGGAAATTCCATACATCCCCTCAAATATTGAGGAAATTATACTTCTGCACAGTTGAGAGCATCCTGATGAGGAATATCACTGTATGGTATGGAAACAGTACTGAAAAGACAGCAAGACCCCTGTGGTTCATTCAGCTGAACTTACAAATAGGTGGTGCTCTACCTGTCCTAAAACACATCAGAAACTGCAGGGATAGGAGAATCACTGAGGATCCCAACCACCCAAATAACATCCTTTTCTGCCTGCTGCGATCAGGAAGAAGGTTCTGGATACACCAGGCCAGCACTGAGAGGCTCAGGAAAAGCTTCTACTCTCAGGCCACAGGGACCCTAAAGGAGGACTCTGCCTGACTGCACCTTAATAGAATACTTGTCTTATTCTCTTATTTACTCCCAAATACTATTATTATTATTGTTTTCACACTATTTTTTATTTGAACAAATTAAATGAGCTTAAGGAAATCCATTTTCCATGACAATCAAATCCAAAGCTGACATTAGCATTTTGCTCAAAGCACTGCTGTGTTTACACCAGTTGTACATCTTTATTAAACAAATGAGATTTTATGTATTAATAAATGAGTTTCACAGGTGTTCACAGATCTTGTTATCTTCAGACAGAGTCAGGCTAGCTGTTTCCTCCTGTCTTTGTGCTAAGCTAAGCTGCTGCTTGTGGCAGCTACATATTTACCATACAGACATGGAAATGGTATTAATCTTCTCATCACACTCTCTGCAAGAAAATGAATACGTGTAATTACCAAAAAGTTTTTCTATAAAGCAGAAGTGTTGCAATCAGTATCGTGAATACTCTAGAAAAATATCAAGCTGATCTTCTTAGCCTGCCTCCTTTTGTGACTCCAACACTATCATCCTCCACCCTGCCCTGTCTGCTCATAATCTTCACCATTTCTCTTCTTCTCCACCTATTCCTTACCCACTCCCCTGGCTCTATATATTTTTCCTGTTATCTCCTCTTATGTCCCTTCTTTTCTCTTCTTCCCCTGACCCTTCCACTCCACCCCTCCACCCTCTCTTCCCTACCTCATCATTACTCCTCTTTCAACGCCCATCTTTCTAAGGCTGCCAAACTCCCCAGCACAACAGTGCTATTCTGCTGCCTACTAATAGAATCTCTCAGTTCCTCTAATGGATCTGTCAGAATCTCCCTGAGCACAGGAGACCAGATAGATTGATAGGGAGAGGGAAAGAGACAGAGAAGAGGGGGACAAAGAGACAAAGAGGCAGAGAGACACAGGGAGAGAGAAGCAAAGAGAAAAAAAGAAGTGGTGCGCCAGGGCTCTTGACACTTTCATCTGTGCCTTGGAAAGTTTCAGAGCAGCAGCTCCGCTGACACTGCCAACCAGCGACCATATGGTCCAACAGAAGCAGTGCCACTTACGGCCATCCCATTGTCACTACTGGATAATGTCAGTTTCTCTGTGGCCAAGTGAAACTAACAGACGGGGTCAGTCCTTTCCAAGAGTGTAATGTACTTATATATGCAGGCAGGCTTTGTTTCTACTTTTTATGCTTGTTTCAAAGATTCTGCACTCTGCAGGAAGAATTCTTTGTGTAATGCAAATGAGAAGAGATCTACATGTTGGTGGCTCGCTGTCACTGCAAGGAGAGTCATATCATACGGACTCCTTTAAAACACATTTAACACCTTCAATAGGTTACATGAAATGTTTGAGTGGTACTTGTAGTGAACTGTATAATGTATTTTTGTATTGTATATGTATTTTCCATGTAGTCCGTGTAACTTAAGAATACATTTTGTTTGAAAAGTTTGAAATATGAGTTTGTCAGACCAAAGAAGAAAGTGTTATTAATCACCCAGCCAGGTTTATGAAATTAGGTGTCAAAATCAGGTAAAAATGAGCAGCTCAGGTCCAGGACTGTGGGGGCGTGGCCACTGAATGTGCTGAAGCCACACCCACTCGTGGGAGCAGTCAAGTAGCAATTTTGAAGCGACTGAAACACGTCAGATGAGTTCAGAAAATGACATGACTAACTTTGAAACACTCTTAAGCGAGAGTGAGATGAATTAATCTCTATCTCTCTGCTAGGGGTGCAGGGGTATGCTCAGGGTGGCCTCAATGTGTCATCGAGCCACCCTTTGGGACAGGCCAAAAATCCTGGACTGAAAACTGGTGAAAAACTTTTAACCTCTAACTCCACATTTCAGTGATCTATCATTCAAAGTATTTTCACATCACAACTATTTTCAAACATATTTAATGTATTTTCCTGGGAAAAATCTAACAGGCACCTGGTAGAAGTATTTTATTTACTATCTATGGTTGATTTATATCAGAGTATCAAAAATGTGCACATATTCATCTGGAGGTTTGACAACTTTTTAAAAATATGTCACATACTGTGTACGTCTAATTAACTTCTATCATTTTCATGCAGTGGGGTATCTGACACTCACCGTTATCTGTGGCGATGAAGACAGCTGTGTATTTATTGTCATGGACATAAGGAGACTCACGGTCCAGTGAGGCCGAAGTGTTGACAGTTCCTCTGACTGGGTTCACACTCAGCCAGCCTGCTGGGTCTCGCAGAACAGCATACCTGAGAGAAAGTAGATAAAATAAGTAAGAAGTTGTGACCGTAAAACTATACACTATCTAAAAGTTGTCTTTATATTTTATTTTATTTTGGTCTTTTATGTCCCAGGCATCTAACTTACAGACAGCTCTGGAGACACAACAACAGACAAGACAGGCATTTAAGTACTTGATATATGTTCCACAGCATACATTTACAATGTATACATTTATACAGTGTATAAATCCACTGAATTTCTGCCCCCTTAAAATCATTCACATATGAAAACTAGTTCCATAAGTGATGAATATAATGTATTTATACATCCTAAAAAATGTTGTCATTTAGTAATGAAGAGGAGCAGCTCTTTGAGTTACCTTGGAAACCCACTACTGCAAATAATTAAAACAGAGTAGGTGAGTCAAATCCAGTCTAATCAAATCAAATCTATAATTAAACTGTGGTTTAATTATAGCACGTTTTACCATCTGAAGTAAGATACTGTGTGGGCTCTTGTATAGAGATGTATTTATGTGTGCATTTCAGGAATCTTTAAGATAATGACATCAACCTGCACCTGCACAATGTGAGCTGAGAAAGTGCTCTTTCTTACACTCCCCTGGACATAAAATAAGTATTTTAAAAAATAAATGATGACATGGTGCACATTTAAGTGCAGAATTAAACTGCAGAATTGTACTCCTAAACATGGTGCTTCTGGTGACAGAAGAGTTTGTCTGAGATTTGTGAAAGAAAGAAAGAAAGAAAGACATTGTGTAGTTATCGATGTAATAAAGGTGCTGAAAAGACAAAAAAACAAAAACGAGTATTGGCTCTGCCCCTGAGTACATGCATGTGTAGATCAGCAGCAGCTCCTGCAGAGCTGAGGTTTGAACATGATGGAGGACCTCTCAAGAAATCTTGTGGGCGAACGGCCAAGCCTCAATCGCCTTAAAAACGAGCTGGAGTGGATCACGACCCTGCTAATGTGGCCACTCAGCTGGCCACTGATGTCTGGTGGATGGTGATTGGAAGGGGCTTGCATCTGTGTTAATGTCACAAGTGGTTGATTTAGGAGGTCTGAGTACTTTTCCATATACATACAGTAATGTGCACACACACACACACACACGCATCATAGCATACTTATAACGAAGCTGATACATACTGAAACATCACATGCATGCGCAAAAGTCACACACAAGAAGCTAGAAGTCTCTCAAACGCACACACACAGACACACAAGACAACAGACTTTCTTCACCACAAGGCCGCTCTTTGCCAAAGTGCTCAGCAGTAGACAAATTGTCTTTGAAATGGAACTCTTCAGCTAACAGAGCGCGACAAAGCCTTGGGAAATGGCTTTGCAATCAACCTCTGCTCACACCTTTCCTCTCGCACTCTCACTCACACACACTTCCCCTGCCAGTGATACCTACTGTTAACCAACACGTATGTTTTACTGTAACAAAAGAGGCACTGCTGCATAGTTACATGCACTAATAATAATGATACATACTGGACTGTATATTATTAGTCTTTGTTCTTATGCACATCTCTCTCTCTCTCTTTCATGCATATACACACTTATGCAAACACACACAGAGCACCCACATGATTTATGAAGCGGGCTCCTCCAATAAAACAGAGCCAGGTTCACAGGTTATTAACCTCCATATGTCTCACTCCTCCCATCACTGACTATACTATCAGACACACTCTCTGATCTCTGTGTTACATACTACATTACATTTAAGACCTATTAAATATGTACACTATGTGTACATTATCTATTTTTTAAGTATCAGCAGGGCATGATAGATATTAACAGCTGTTTTTTTCTTAAGTAACAAAAAATTGTACGCCGGATTCCCCACTGAAGCTTCCCCACAACCATCAACAGACAAGTACAAGTAAAGAAGTACAAGAGTTCAGCTTAGTTAACAAATCCTCCTAACAAACCTTGCTAGTGAATGTTTGTTTAAGTGTAACAATGATGTGATGTGTTGTTTTATGGGGGGTTGTATATTGGACTGTTTCTTTCTGGATCTGCCTGGCACCATCATGATGATGCCATGACTGCTTCCAGTCTTTGTGTTGAGCTAAGCTAATCAGTTGCTAGCTCTAGCTTCATATTCAGCATACAAACATGAAAGTGGTATTAATCTTCTCTGTCTTCACTTTAATAACCAAATTTATGGGACATTTAAATGTTTAAAGCAAACATCAAATGTAATTATATTAATACTGGCTTCAAACTTTGAATGCACTATGTAACACATACTGTACATTTTCTGCTCTGCTACATTTTTGAGAGTGCAAAGCAAAAATCCATCAGTGTTAACTAGGGATTGAAGTTTTGCTGAAAGCTTCCCTTAAATGTTCTGTTTTCATCCCACGTAAACTCACAAATTCACCCTAAACCTCACACCCTGGGAACCTCTTTCAGACACGTAGGTTATTGCCATAGCTGGCAGCCAAACACAAAAGAGCTACACAGACTGTTGAGCAGTAGAATATCGAGGTTTTGTGTTTCTTCCAACAGTAGAAGTTCTGAATAAGTGTAATGCTTCTGTCTTCTTTACTGCAGGCTCAAAGGTAACCAGTAAATGAGTCAGATCCACTGTTCCTCCCCTCTGTGAAAACATGGGGACAGTCCATTAGAGCCCTTTAAAGGGCAAATTAGAAAGACATTAAAAAGCCATTAGGAATATTCATATCTGGTTATACGTGGTTATCTCCAAAACCAGAGAAGGCCCAAACAAATCAGTCAACAAATGAGACAGCGCACAAACACAATGATCACACATGTCCTCATTTAGCTGCAAAAACACACTCATACACTTCAAACATGCACACACAAAAGCAAGCAAAAAGTAAAACACACAAGTTAAAACAAAAGTGACCCGTGTATTCTGCTTGCACGGTAAAATAATTCTCAAGACAGTGAGGTGATTTGTCCAAATTTTTGCTTGAGTGGCGGAAAGTGCCACATCATGAGGCAAACACTGTGACCCCAATGTAAGAGGGAGCAGGCCGATATATTGCTCTTTCCACTGCACTGCAGAGCTACACCCTTAGGGGCTACTCTGAGCTGCTAAAGCTGCCATCAGAGCCTGGACAGGGGTTGTGTGCGCATGTGCATGTGTGTGTATAAGTGTGTATGTTTTGGTAAGGGATTGCCCTTCACTGTAAGAGGACACAGAGGAGTCTGGTTGGTGCTGGCAGGAGTCTAGTGCATATGTCTGACTGTGAAGGTGTCTCATTAAAAGTTGTTTTTTGAAGCACGCCTTTCAGTGTTTATTAAAAATAAATGGTATAAATAAATCATATGCTTTTAAGTTGAAAAAACTAATTTATGAAAAAAAATGCATGACCTTCCTAATTTTCTTTGTTGTAGTTGAAAACGTGTCACTCTACGGCACCAAAAAAGCAATTTAATATGAACACCGCAAAAAAGAAAGGTGCTTCATAAAACTAAAAAGGGAGTCTTAACCAATACATATCGAGGATGTAATTAATTTATTTTGACAACTAATACGGACGTTCTTATCTGAGAGCAGTGTTCCACTGTCACTCTTGTAGATGTGTTTAGACAGATGAGCTCAATCTAACTCTGATCAGAGCCTTGTTTCACAGTTTTCTCAGAAAACTCAAAGGATCTGAGAACAGGAGGGAGAATGAGGCTTGCCGCCCACTTATAATCCAGTTACATCAGGATGCAAAATGCTGGCATGTACTGTGTGCATCTGTGCGTGTTTTTGTGTCAATAGCAGGTGTGGGTGGGATACACAGAATAAGAGAGACATTTTTTTGTGGTACGAGCTAATTTAGGGGGAAGATAAAAGCTGAGCGAGTGCCATAAAGGAGAGCTCTTTGCATAAATGCTGATTATTGCTCATTTGTTTTCTCTTAAGTGAGATATGTTGCTGGCACCTTTTTTAAGTAGTAGTGATATAGTGTGGTCTTTTAAATGCACATCTAAAGGTGTGTTAGTGTATTGTTGCTGTCCAATAAAAAAACACCTATTTGATCTTTTTTTTTATGCATTATATTTTTATAGATTTTTTTTTAACCCAAATGAAGTAGTTTGAGCGGCCTAAACCTTTGTAACTGGGGAACTGCAGTATGAATCATAACTCTCTATGTCTGTCAGAATAAGCACTTCACATTAAACATATTCATTGCATCAGAACAGCCATATGGGTGATTTTGAAAGAGAAAAAACGTCAATGATGAATGAGGACTTTCTCTGAACACTATAGTGAACCTTATGGTGATGCTTATGGCACTTATTGCTCTGTGACAGGTGAAGATAACACCATGTACTCCATGCATACTAGACACATCGGTGAGAATACACAGGATGCAATTGTGGGTTTTTTAAATAATTTCAGACTACCCAAAACCTCAGTGTTTGACTTTCAATTATTCCTATTTTTCCCCTTCTGTTCAGGGAAAACTACACAGTTGGAATCACACACAAACACACATGTGCTTACAGGCATGCACCAACTGTTCACAGCTCAGTCGAACATCCAATGCTACAGATCAGGTTAGAGTCCACATGAAACTCCCAAAGCATACGCCAGATTCATCCATCTCTCCCTTAAAGCTGAGCTTGTTTTTCTGCCAAGCCTGTGTGGATATCCGGCGGGGTGGGGTGGGGTGGGGTGGGGTGGGGGTATTGATGGATATTCATGCCCTCAATTCCCTCTCCTGAATGCACATCATTAAGTTTCACAAACAGCCAGAACAATCTAGAACGACTGGTCAGGTCATGCATACGCTGACTTTAAGAAGTAAATTGGTTTGGGGTTGTGAAACATTTCTCAACCTCAGCTTCTGTGGGAGTCAAAGAGAGATTTACGTAAACTAAAAATATATGCATGGAATATATATTTATATTACCGTTTTACTTCTACTCCTTGTATAACCTTCCTTTAATCTGCCTTTTCTTTTGGGTTTACTTAAATCATCAAATGAAACTGTGTGAAAAACATCCTTTCTTTTAGTGACAAAGTTCATTACCCACACAGTTATATCACAGTGTTGCAGGCATCACTTTATTTTCAGGGGGCTGTGAGATATTCCAAAGTATATAATGAATACAGGTAGGGGCACCGGAAAGGCTGGAAGCTAGACTACTGTTTGGCTGATTAAAATGCCCAGCAGTGAGGAGGAGATAGTGATGCATAATGAGACAAAGATCAGTGTCAAACAACACCGCTGCAACATGTGACTCCCAGGTGTTTTCTACGAGGCTTCAAAGCATAATGATTCAAACTGTCTGAAGGGAAAAAAGGAAATGCATCCAATTTGAATATATAAATGGTTGTAAGTACATGTATATAAAGAGAGGGGAAGGTCATACACCCGTGCTCTGCCTGGTTACTTGATAAGCTGACCACTTTATACTCCTATGAAATTCTATTAAGTGTATTCAAATTACACAAACTCTATTTTCTATCACTTACACTCCCCTTTACAGATACACACCACCAGCACCTCACAAGAGCTTAGTCTTGCTATTTTAAGTGTCAATGTTCCCCATTTTCAGTTTTCTGCAGAGCACTGCAACTTAGACAAGTGTACACTCATAAACTTGGATGGCAATGACAGCATATTACAGGAAAATCTATTATGCATTTCTCGCACTACCCCCTTTTTCTCCCCCCGTTTCTCTGACTTTCTCTCTTATTCTCTCTGTCCTCACTTCTCTGTTGGCTCTTACTTTATCTTGCTGTCTTTATCGGTCTCTCTATCACTTTCTTCTCTCTCTCCTGCCAGCAAGATCTTCCAGTGATTGGAGTCTAACTTACTGAGAGAAAGGAGATGGCACAGAGCCAATGCTAATAGTGTGTTTCTATCTGAGAGCTGCTGAGTGTGTGTGAGCTGAGGACATCAATCAAGAGATGCGCAGTAAAAGTACATGGGTTGTGCCGACTTGTGTTTGGCTGTAACAACTGTACACTTCATCCAAATTCACGACTAGTAAAGCAAAAGAGGGGGCAGGGCAGAGTAGGGAGAGAGCAAGATAAGGAGAGGAAGCGAGGATGGAGATAAGACCGGGACGCATGAGACTGGAACTGTGAATAAGTGTGTAATGAAAATGAATTCTCTCCCCTCTCTATCACTGACTCTTCCCCATCTCCCATCTCAGCTTTACTTCTTCTCTGGTCGTGTCATCTGAGATGCAAGTCAGAGTTCAGTTTTGCAAACCTGCAGCCACCCCACACCCACAAAGCTTAAAGCCAGAATTGACCCATTGTCAATAAACTTTAAATCAACTGAGGACAAGACCCGACATAAAACACAAGTGACCTGAGCTGTCTTGTATTTAAATGAACTCAGTGTTCCTAAGGAATTTAATAATCTGACTCCAGAGTTGTACAGAATGTTATCATCTGCCAGCTCATTGCTCTGGTTTAAGGCCTGTACCTTTACTGTTTTGGTACTCTCTCTGTGGTCTATAAAAAAGCTATAAAAATGTCACTGTACGGTACCTGCTCAGACACAAACAGCAAAGTTTGTGATTAGTTGATGAACAAAGTGGAGCAATTAGCAGCTAAAAAGAAGGATATTCCCCTCAGAAGACCAAGGGAAGTGACTATTGGATGCTAATATTGCTTGATATCTGTCGTAAATAGGCAACAAGTTTGCTGATATGTCAATGTTGTGTTGACAACCCTCAGTAATGATAATCAGTTATTGAGGGTTTATGTATTCTTTGTCATGGCAACAAGATTTAACAGTATTTGTTTTGTGCTGTTCTGCACACAGTGGTCCAAGTTTACTTTGTACTTTAAAGAAATCTCCAAACCCCATATGGAGACTGAAGTGACCAGACAAGTGCTGTGTGTGTTAGGTTTTTACTGTTCTGTTGATTTCACCTGCAGATGCTATATGGCAAAAAAACAAATTGTGCGAATAAACTCTTAAATTATTTTCAGAGACAGAAAGCAGAGAGAGGGTTTAGCTTTGAAGTGGTTGTGCTTGAAAAATAAAGAACTCCTTTGGGGTCGCCTTCAAAGACCTCGGTCAGCTGCTTTAGGCTGGATTTCTGCTTTAAACTGAGCTGAGCTGCCCAGTTTTGGCCAGCCACTGCTGCAGGCCATGTGGACAAATTACCCACGTCACACCTGTTCATATATCTGCTCTGTATCAGCACAGTGCAGCAGGTCTATACACGGGAAATAAATGTGACAGCACGAGACAGGGGAAAGCAAACGCTGGCGCATGTCACATCAATCATCTTTCAGAGAGATTCAGTCAAGGTTTGTCTTGGTGTGCGTGCCAGTAAAACTTGGAAAAAAGGTGTAAATGAAGGTATGTAAATGTACAGTGCTGTATGTGCATACAGTATGCATGATTATGGAAGCCTGAGGAGTTCACCTGGCAATCATGGAAAAGTGTCGCAGCATGTCTTCACAGGAAAAGCAACAGGCGCACCAGAAGCATCAACTAAAACTGTGAGTACACACAGAGACAAAATTATGCATACGCATTGTTTTCAGATAAGAACAGCTGTCATTACGCATGACAGACTGTGGCTATTTTTAATACCCGTACAACTAAACTAACAACCACATGAACCTGTAAACCATCATCACGGTAATATCAAAATTATCATTATTAAATGTCAGAAGGATGATCAATGATTAATCTACAGAGCTCATAATAAAACAGACTTTGCAAAGTGCTTCATTATTCAGGTTCAAATGAAAAGATCATTAACAGGTAGACGATGGCTCGCGTGTAAAGAAAAAAAAAATAATGACAAAATTCATCACTCAGTAATAATTTAAAATTAAGTTTGCCTCGCCTCTGAATAACATTTTACCAAAGGCTGTGGAGACTGCAGAAATAACATTATAAATACTGTTTTACTATAATGTTACAGCTCTCATCGATCTTACACAGTACATCACATCTACCTCAGCATTTCGCTCACATTTATCTCTTAAAAAACGTGTGGGAAAAGGTGAACGCATGATTTTTCTGTGTGCACGTTTATACATTTGCACTGGCGGTGTTATATGTTTTGAGGTAAAGGACAGAAAGGTGAAAAACCGAGAAAGAGACTCAATTGTCCTGTCTGAATGTTTTTGTTTATTTATTTATATTCTTTTCACTTCGATGTTGTCCTTGCAAGGCTCCATGGGTGGTAGCACCAGAGAGGACAATCTCTTTGCTCTGCCTGTCTTCTGTTACTGATCCAGTGTCCCATCTTGGTTGAATCAAACCCAACGAAAAGTGTGGCTGAATATGGACTAGACGTTTGATTTACCTTTTACACAAACTCAAAAAGCCTCAAAGGCTCTCTTTGCTCTTTTTAGCCTGTTGACTATTGTTTGCTGTTTGCCAGGTAAAGTCTAGAGGAGGCTCTCTGCCAACTCCACTCACAGACTGCAGACGCTCCACTGAGTACACTGAACAAAGACCCACTCTGTCGACTAAACAGCAACAGTGGAGTGAGTGCAGAGGGATGGCGGGCTGAAAATCAAAGATGAAAATGAAAGGTTTGCATTGTCAATATTTGGCAGGAGTATGCAAGGACACCCCCTTGTCACATGAATGCACAACAGCGATGCACAGCGGCAGTGTACAAGTGTGTATCTGCACATACACACTGAGTGGCACCAGCGTGTCGTCCTCAATGAGTGTAACATAATTTTCATAAATTAGTAAGCTTGAGTAACACAACGAAGAACAAAAAAGTTATTATCATAATAAGGTGCAAAATAGCACCTCTTTGCATCAGTTGAAAACCATAACCCTGTAATTAACAGGAAGAAAAGCAATTTACTCCTGCTCCACAGCATCCCTCTTTCCCTGTTCCTCTTGGCATCTTTTAGGATTGTTTTAATTATTTCCTGGCAAACTGACTGTATGACTAAAGCCTCTCCCTGCCCCCACTCTTCATCTCTGTCTCTCCCTCTCTCTCCCACACACACACACACACACACACACACACACACACACACACACACACACACACACACACACACACACACACACACACACACACACACACACTCACTCTTTCCTCCTGCACCACGTTTGGCATGACTTTACTCAGCTGCTAGAAATGAGAAATAAATCCAGACATCTGATTAGCCTGTAATCAGCCCCTTCACATCCCAGAAGGACAGAGAAACAGGAGAGCGAGAGAGAGGAAAATGGAGGAGACTGTATGACTCAGCCCGTTTCACTCTGCGGGGTGACATTAAAATGAAAAACCTGCAAAGCATATCCTTGAAACTTTGTCTAAGACAGCCCATCTTCTGCCTTTAGATGATGCAATGCTGCCTAAAACAGTGGCTACGTAGCCCTGTCCCGTAGTACGTGGTGGTTTGGTAGAGGTTTGAAGTATGCAGAGTATTGAGGTAACTTAACACTCTTAAGCAAAACAGCACTGCGCATAAGTAAGTTGGTAATAAAACCATGTTAAGTGATTATTATTGAGATTCACATTCCTCCCTTCCAGCCACTTAATTAAAATTATATTAAGGCTATATTTATGGGTAAATTTGGTTTCTGGATGCTGATTGACAAAAGGACACGATTTGGGAACTGTTTTAAAATTAAAACTGCCATCTTTTCAACTGCTTGACACTTTATTTGCTCAGACTGATGTCTGTGCTACAGACTTAACATCTGTAGTGCTCTACCAGTCCTCTTGCCTGTTTTAATGTCAGACCTAAGCCATGTCAGAGAGAAGAGGTTTTAACTTGTGGGTGTATTTTATCAACCTATAAAAGGTGCACACAAAAATCTTTGCAAAATATTAATTTTAAAGTGTGGTAACAACGGCCGATATTTAAAGCTATTACATGTCATATGGAATGCCGTGTTTTTAACAGCTTGCATGGGAGCCCTATTCAGTTTACAGCCAAAGGCATCATAGAACATTTGACCACTCAGGGCACCACTGTCTAATCAAAGCATTCTCTTATCTCCCTCCCCCAAGACTGGAATGCTTGTTTCTTGAGTAATTACTACATATTTATTTATTATTACATGTAAATGCAGCATTAAGAAGTTCCAATAACTACACAGAGCTGAAAGCCAGGCCAGAAACTGTGCAACCCATTATAGCACTTTCCAGAGAGCCCACTAAACAGTTAAAGCTACAGAGCAGCCAGCTGGGGTGAGCCAAATGCAAATTCCTTTGTCCTTTGTCTTTATCTGTAATCTGCACTTGAAAAGTAGTTATTTTGATTGCCTCTTATTAATTTAGTTTGTTATCGTATGAAAGGCTTTGGCTGAAGTCACTTACAATGGAGATAAAAAGAAGAAAAAAAGAAAAATTATCTCTGCTAAAAAGGAACCTAGCTAAGCAAAGCAGCCAGGAAACTGTCATCCTATTTGACTCTAGTTGGGTTTACATGATCTGGTGTGATTGAATGTATTCATTTCCATAAACCAACTTATTCAAAAGGACAACGTTAATCTTAGGACAATCTTAATCAGTGGTCAGCATTGCTGCCTCGCAGCAACGCAGCAAGATGGGTCCTGGTTCGAACCTGACTGTGTGGAGTTTTCATGTTCTCCCTGTGTCTATGGGGGTTCTCTTCAGCTTCTTCCCACAGTCTAAAGACATGCAGGTTAGATGATGACTCTAAATATCCCATAGCTGTGAATGTGAGCAAGAATGGTTGTTTGTGTCAGCCTGCCTGTGATGAACTGGCGACATGTCCAGGGTGTACCCTTCCTTTTTCCCAGTGCAAGCTGGGATTGGCTCCAGCCTCCCACAACCCTGATAAGGATAAGCAGTTATGGAAAATGGATGGATGGATATTGTTTTGCAGCCTGGTAGAAGATTTATCTCAAATGGTCAGGGTAAAAGGAGGAAGAAGAAAAGAGAAAGAAATGCTACAAACTATAATCTAATGTAATATGTCATGAGCACACATACTGCCATAAGAAAAAGTGGTGGTCGTGTAGATTTATATAAAGCTGAGCTGTTATTATATGAAGTATTGAGTATATACAGTAAGTGTTGCATATGTATTCTGGTTGACTTTTAATGGTTTAGCCTCGAAACAAAAGGGCTAATTTTCAGTGTTAGAATGTTAGAAAGGGAGGTAGGGGGAGAAAGTGAGTAAGAGTGAGAGAGACAGAGTGGTTTCAGGCAAAATCCATTTAGTTGTACGTCACTTCTTGGTGGCAAACTTCTGCCAAACAAATGTCCAAAAGCCAGCAGCTCTGCTGTTGTGTTCTCATGGCCACTTTGAACTTTGGGCTAACTTTTGGAATTAGTTAGCAAAAGTTCAGTAAGACTATTATTGATTTCCTCTTTACTTTACTTTCCCGTTTCATCCTCATTACCTTGTACTTGTGCACTTTGAAGCAACCAGAATATTTAACTTGCCCAGCATATCCAGGCTGGACACATTTGCAGGTCAGTCTCATCCAATCAAATTTTCATTAATGACAATCTTCTTGTATTATTAAAAAGTCCTTGCTGGCTCCATCCCAACATTACATCCTCTCCATTGTGCTGTCTCGCTGTTCTTTCTCTCATGACCTGCTCTCTGTCTTCTCCTGTTGTTTATCTTTTGCAGACAGGGACAATATCAGGCAGATCTGAAGGTGATCACGCTGTCTGACCCCTCACAGGTCAGCCTTTGTAGCATTCGACACCTCTCTCCTTGCACACCTCACAGTCTATCTGTCCATCCGTTGATCTGTCTCGCACTCCCTTTCCTCAGCTCCTCAAAGCTACCTGCCAGTTTTCATGGCTGACATTCCAGCTCCCCATCCCTCTTCTTTTAAGTCCCAACCCTTTTAACTTGAATATGACCAGAGTGAGAAGCAAAAGTAGACAGGAAGCTGCTGAATAATGTATGACCCAACAGTTTGAGATTCTTCCTATTTCCAAAACCAAGAAGAAAATAACTTAAATGAATTTTGGAAAAGAAGTCGTAGTCCATAGGTGGCTTAGGACCTGTGAGCGATGGCTAAACTGGGACTACAATGTGAAAACTTCTAGAAACACAATTGACTTTGTTTTTCTCCTCCAGACTCTATCTAACTGTTGTTCAAAGTATTCTGTTTTATCTGTCTACAGCTTCTCCATGCAGCGAAAAATCTTTGGAAATGTCTGGTTTTATTTCTACCTGTTGTCTGGCTTCAGTGGAGAAAAGCTGTAAATATTTACTCTGATCACTTAAGAGAGGGGAACAAAAAAAAACACTAGCCACACAAGCACAAGACCAAAAAAGAAAAACAAAATAAAAAATGTACAATTTTCTTGTCTTTCCAATGTTAGAATCATCTCTGCAGAGATTTTATCCTTTATGATTCACTGTGTTCAAACTACGGCCATGAGTGCAGTTAACGTCTTACTTTCTGTTAAAACAGTCTCCTTTTCCCATCAAGCACCAATTACCTCAATTTAAATAGTTATTCGACATCCGATGAGAGTTCTGTCACTGGAAATGAGACCTAATTCAATTACCCAAACTTTGTTAATGACACTTTAGATTATTTGCTTCCCTCTTCATAGCCAACCAGATTGGCAACGAAACAGCATGAAGAATCAAGTTTAAGATCCGAGAAAATATCAGAGTAAACTTTCTGGGTAAACTTTCTTCCAAATTTCAGCGTATAAATCTTCCCTGAAGTGCTATATATTTCCTCAATGTCAAGCGCCCACGCATCAAGCAAAAAACACTTCTCTAGTCAGAGGTTTACCACAGACAAACTTTTGTCAAACGCCAAGTCCAACTCTCTCCGTCTCCCATCCACGCTGTCTGATTTTTATTCGCCACTCTCATAAAGCCATTCTGCTCAACTAAAGCCCCAAACCAGTCAAGAGGGCTAGAAAACTTCTTCGGCATAAACATGAGATAAATCCCCCCCAGAGCCTAATAGTTTGGCCTAAATACTGTACAGGATTAAAACATGACTCATATTTGTAATTATGTAACTTGTCCATTTATGAGGGAGAATTAGGGTGTATGGAATATCTCAGGTCAGTTTGAGTGAAGTTGCTGCACATAGTGATGCATGAGGAAATTGCTTTGTTGTTTTTAATCACTCTTTTCACCACTGTGCCAAATAAGGTTAATTGCAAATGATAAGTGATTTTGCCCCGGGAACTGTTTCAATTAATTAATAATTTAACATAAAAAGACCTATCTATTAATAGTTGATTGTGTGTTCCATGTAAACAGTAGCAGTTTTTTTATCATTAGGATTTAATTACATCTCCTGCAGGAGATCTTTGGCTTCACATTGTCACCGTTATGAAATGAGAGATGACAACAAGCTCACTGGTGACTGCATCAGAGTCTGGTCCACTTCAAAGTGTTTGTGGTCAAAGTGTAACAGATTTCAGTTATTTATTTAGAGTAATGGTACACTCTTGCAGACAAATAACCTAATTCTCAACAGCAGGAGAAAAGAAAAGGTGAAAGAACGCTGTTTAATTACCTGGATAATGAGATAGCCCAGATTAACCCTGCTGGGTTTTGCATGGCTGTGAGCTAGAAACCGGGCTGATGAGAGGCTTCACAGCACAGCCTGTTTCTACACTCACTACAGCTTTTGAAGCATAATCCCGCTGTCTCCAACTTCAAGTAAAATCAATAGTCCTTATTAATTGTCCTAATTTGAGTGATTAGACCTGCAATTAACATTTTCATTACTGTTCATAGAGGTAGTAAATTGTCTTGCAACTTGATCTTAATTCTGTCATCCTGTGTAAAACGTGTGAAAATTGAAACTGCAGCTAAACAGTGTTTCAATAAGGAACATTTATCATTCTGACCTTGCCAAGGACATTTTGTTTCTCCCATCTTTTTCTTCATTAACGTGTGCAGCAAAAAATGCATGCACAAACTTAAATTACCTTCAACACCTGTACAAGGTGGAGGTCTAAGGATTTGAATTTGAAGATAAGATGCAGGACTGATAGTTTTAAAAACTCACTTAAAAACTTAAAAAATGTGTTCCCGATGCCATTGGCCTTTCAAGTAACTTAATGTGATCCTTGTGTTGTATTTGTTGCAGATGTTTGTTTGTTGTTGTCTGATGGTTATGTGGTTGTGTAATTACTACTGGCTGCACAACAAATTACCCTTCAGGGATAATAAAAATATCCTTGATACTTGATATAAAACAGTTGACTGACCTACAGCTAGTGGACTATAGCAACTGAAGAGCAAAATCACAGAAGCTGCGTGTTTAGATTTAAATAGGTAAAAGCTTCATTCACATGTCCAAACGACATGGTTCATTATTTCTCTCTTGTTTTCCATCTCCTGATGTAACAGTCTGGGTGAGAGAGGTGTGGGCGTTGGCCAGCTGTCCTTTATTGTGCCTTGATATTCACTAAGCCCTTCAAGTTATATTTGTTATAAGTTATCATTGTGTTTTACTCAGAAATATGTCACACTACAGAAGACAAAGAAGGTCTAATTTATTGTTTTTTAAACATCCCATCTTAACTGACACTATATCTGTATGAGCTGCTAATAAGCACCACATGATTTTCCGGTGGAATATATGAACCACTTCTTGTACTTTGAAATATTAGCTAAAATGCCAGCTGCATGAATTTAGCTGAAGCGCCATAGAAAATATTTTATTACCCATCTCCCATTGGAATTTTTAATCCAGTCTGAATAGCACCTGAGTCTGCTTTTGGGTCGAGCTGTGGTCCAGAAATGTCACACATGGCAGATTTGCACAGGTTTAAGAACACGGATGACCGCTGCAATTATTATAATTCACAGAGGACCCAAAGTAACAATAGTCCTGTGCAAATAGGGTTGAGCTGCTCAATGTAATGCAAATTTTTCATAAAGTGAGTTGCTTAAACAAATTTAACACCTAACTTTGTGTCCCTTTGTTTCTCGACATGCTGTTTCTTGTCAAAAAGTGCTCAGACCAGACTGTTATGTAAAATGAAGTAGGCAAGGGTAGACATGTTGATGTGCATTATTTCTCCTAATGTTAACATATTGGTCCATAAGTTATATACTGAAATAATTAATATAGTCCTCACAAATATAGACATGCATACATGTGTACTTGGCACTGTGTGCTACTGACTGACCAGTGAGTCACACCGATTGTGTTCCATGTCAAATGCATTTGACTTGCGGATCTCAAGGGGCAGATACAGACACACACAAATACCACACAAATACCACACACACACACACACACACACACACACACACACACACACACACACACACACACACACACACACACACACACGACTGCACAGTTATGCAGAGACAGACAGGGAAGGAGGTCTCCTCTTTTTTTTGCTATTTCATTCTATGCATGCTCGCTCCCT
Source organism: Miichthys miiuy (assembly GCA_036365135.1). Taxonomy (NCBI): domain Eukaryota; kingdom Metazoa; phylum Chordata; class Actinopteri; family Sciaenidae; genus Miichthys; species Miichthys miiuy. The sequence continues at coordinate 18,930,748 of CM071610.1, forward strand.
ATTCTCACTTCTGCAAACTGTCTGCCTTTCACAATGTCCTCAACCTGTCTTCAGGTCACAGGTCTGACGTTTCAAAGTCACTGTTACTGGCAAAATGTCAGAAGATGAAATGGTAAACAGGCACTATGAAATAAATACAGAAACATATGCTGAAGATATGCAGAGCAGGAGAGCATAAAGTTAGAAAGATTCAGATCTAGGGAAAGGATCAGTCAAAGATGCAAAGAAGATGTTAAAACACAGTCTTCTATGGCTATATATGGACGAAACAGCACAAAAATCTTTGGAGAAAGCTTGTAAGTGATCAATAATGCTTAAAAAATAAAAATCAAAATATCAAATAATATGCATATAAGTGAGAAACATAAACATATGACAAACTCTACCTTAACCTGAATGACTCATATTGAAACAACAACAACATTGAAACTTGCGTCAGTGGGATGTTTGTTAAGTGTTAAATGCGTTACTGAGGACCAAGCTACTGAAGGACAAGCAGAAGCATTCGAGACTGACTGTAGGATGAAGAAAAATAAATTGTTTTTCTAATTCTTTATATTTAGTTTGGTGAAAATCTTTCTTGCTGAGGCTCCCATCACTCCTGAATAGTCTGATGCATGAAATCAGTATTCACACAAAACTAGTATTTTGGCTTTTATTGTTTATATACAAGTCTCTATAATTTAAGTGATGTCAACTGACTATTTCAATTACATCAATTTAGAATGGAGCTAGAGCGTAGTGGTACTACTGATCTCAGATCACAAAGCCTACACATTTTCTAGCTTGCAGTTTTGTGGCTCAAAGGACAGCAATGCCAGTCTGTCTGTCCACCATTTTAGTGTGACATACTGAGTCTACAGCTGCTGTTATGATCATGGCCACTTTGAACTTTGTGTTAACTTTGGAATTGGTTAGCAAACGTTTAGCAAGAGTATCATTGATTTCCTCTACAACTACTGGATTGATTGCTAAGAAATTTAATAAAGATGCTCCTGTAATGAAGGATGAATGCTAATGACTTTGATGGAGTACCTTTCTCTTAATTTAGAATGAAATTAATCCACTGTTGACTACCATCAGGGGTTAAAGTGACGCTCCAGAAAGGCTCCAGTTATGACTGTCCCCAAATGGTCCAATACAATGAAATTTTATGACTCTGAGCTTATCAATTCATTTATCCATGCCATGATGTTTTCTATTATGATTAATAATTATGACAGCAAACTCAGGCCTCCGCACTGCTCATACAACTCATAAAGTGTGGCTCCATTTCACAAGGGCGATAACAACAGTCTGCAAAATTATAAAAAAAAAAAATAATAATATTTTGAAACATCTTCCAATGCAACATGGACCTAAATCCCTGTTAAAACTGTTATATATTTGACACTCTATGCAACTGCTTCACAACCTAACAGCACATCCATTACTGAGGGTAAATATTTTGTGTAATAGATGTGTGTATAATGTTATAATAACATTAGCCACACACAGGCAGGCCAGTAATTTTTTTCTTTGACTAAGAAAGCCTAAATAAATGGGTTCCTTGTGGATCTTAGGGCTAAATCCCACTTTAACTCCTGACTACCAACAGCTACTGGATGGACTGCCATTAAATTTGATACACGCATTAATGTTCCCCTTGAATGATGAATTGTAATAACATCAGTAAACCCTTAACTTACACGTTGAACCATACTTAGGAACATTATACTTGTTTAAGATCAACAAGTTATCATCATCATTGTGCGCATGCTAGCATGCACATAATGCACAGCTTTCATAAAATTAACAAAGGTTTCATTGTTTTGTTTTGTTTTATTTTAAATCAATGTGTGACCACTGACTATTGTTAATACAACTCTCAAGGTTAACTAAATAAAGGCAAAGACATTAACTAACAGAATACAAATATGACCTTGGCAGTCATAGAATTAATGTTTATAGATTTAAAGTGAGCTTGTGACCTAAGGCAGTGTTCAGTGGAGCATGTTTCTTAATCTTTGTTATAAAAACAAGAGCTAGTAGCATGCCGGTATTACTGAACAAAATTTGTATTCAAAGATCAGTTTGTGATCTCAGACATTTTGAAATTTATACAATCACGTGACCTGACTTGTGATCTCAGTCCACCACTGATGAAAGCTTTATGGGCATAGCTCCTGACTCCTACACATCATCACATTCAGTAGAACAACTCCACGTTATGTAGCATTTGATACTGACACATTTTACAGCTCATAAAGTGGCATCAATAATTTCAAGCAGTTAAGTCACGATCTGGTGAGTTTTATTTCCTGATTCATTATTATCCCCATGTGTTTACTTAACACTATTTTTACATGATATATAACTGCATGGGAGCATAAAAAGCGTGATCTGAATTGAGTATAAATTAGGCCCGAAAGCCAATAAATGCAATGATGAGCTTTCCATCTTGTAAAAGGAAGTGCAGCATGCCATGGGGCTCCTTCTGGCAGTAAGAGGAATAATTTTATTGTAGCACATAGTGAAACTAATAGCCTTCCTGTTATGATGATGGTAATATTTGAGGGAGGACTTTTTCTGTTACAGAGTAAAAGTTAATGAGCTGCCCACTCTGACTTTTCAGTGGACTGGGGTGAATGGTTTGACCTGTGCCAGTAAATGGCAGATTGTCCGGTTAATATCTTTCATCTGTTTACACAACACAGAGTGATAAAGTGGCAAAGAGAACATTGTAGACAGGGGATGGAAGACTGGAAGAAGATTTGAATCCACTGAGTGGGCTGAAAAGATGGAGTAATGAGGGCTCAGAAACACATGAGGTGAGATGGTGCCCTTACATGAAAGAAAACTCCAGCTGCTTTTCAAAGAGCCCCATTAACAAATGATACTTGATTATGTTGCTCAACCAAACAGAGTGAATCTGAAAGAAGTGAATGCCATGATAACTCTTTACTGATGGTACTGAGCTACAGCAGATGACATTCAATCATGCAACCTTTCTATCTACAGTATCTTCTCATTTTCGTAATACACAAGACAAGCACAGTTTTACAGCTGGATTGCAATTTCAGTCTGACTGCATCCCTTTGCCATGTGATTTTATCCATAGCTCCTTACCTGATGTTCTGTTTGTGCAATGTATCTGGATCTGTAGCGTTGAGTGAGGCCACAAAGCTGCCCACAGGAATGTTTTCCATCCTGGTTACTGTCAGGGGGTCAGGGAAGAAGACCGGGCCCTCATTAATGTCCTGGACTGTGACCTGGACAGTCGCTGTGGAGCTCGGGCCATAGCCAACATCAGGAACCAGACGATCTTCATTCTCTACTTTGATGAGTAACATGTGGAATGCCGTGGCTTCGTAGTTCAGGGGCTGAATGGGGAAAATCATTTAGAAGTTAAGTGTGATTATGTTACCTACTGCAGTACATGAATGCATGATGCAGGGCATGCACTTTACCTTAACAACAGAGAGCATTCCCTCATTATTATCTGGGTTGGTTTGGATCTCAAAGCTCTGTGCAGGATCTCCGTTAATTATTGAGTAAGTAGCTCTCCATGCTCCTGTGGCCGGATCGTCTCTGTCGTCTACTGTCAAGTTGACCACCACACCCGTTGAGCCCTCATTCACATATGCTTCAAACTGAGGACGCAGATAAAGAGACAAAGAAATCAGCATTAGTGAGTAAGAAGAACTGGAGATACCTGAACCTAGAAAGTATAGCAGTACAAATCAGACTGGGCAGAGAGAGAGAGGATGGCATAGATGAAGACTTTCCATTAGGAGCTGGTTAAGGTGACTCTGAAGGTATGTTCAGACTGTATGTGAAGTGAATTTTAATGGCATAAGTCAACCGAGAGGCACAAGATGATGAAGAGAATTAAGGCAAAGTCATCTGCACGAGAAGATAAATTTCAAAACTTGAGTGAAAAATTGGGATTAATCCAAGTCTGCATGACTCCATTTCATGAGCATACAGAGACACGAGGATAAATCAGGACATGAAGGAAAGGTTCCAGGTGAGTTTTGACAGTGCCTTCAAGTATTTCTGCAAATGCACACACACACGCACTGTTAGTGTGAACATTGCTTAGAATGCTAATATCGATACAATACATTAGATGTTTAGGGTGAATAAACACAGCAGAGCTTTTGATCACAAGTGATATGTAGCAATGTTTTTACAAGTGGATCCCTCTTTTGTTTGCATCGTGCACTTGTGTGACCACGTGGGCGAATGTATCGCACATTCTTTCCAGCGGCTTCTTGTTATTCCGCTGGTGGCTGTAACGCACCAAGAAGTGTATAGAAATGCTTCAACAAAGACAAGAAGAAAAAAAAAAGGCACAAGCAGGCAAATAGGCATGTAAACAATGCAGGATTTAAATAAGAAATAATGGCTTTGCAGATTTTATGAGGAGGGAAGTGCATTCAATATGTTTGTCAGACCTCAAGGATACACTATGGATTTAGTTTGTTTATAAGAAACCTCAAAAGGACAACTTTAAGTCCTTCTTTTTATATGTTTTATATCTGTCTGAGAAAAAGCTTTGTAAAAAAAGCAGATATCCTGAAGTCATATCCAAAAAGAAGTATTTTTCTAAACATTAATTCACAATAGAACTTTTCAACATTGGTTTGAATGCATGGACAAACAGAAGAAATACTATGCCTTCATGGTCTTTTCTTCACAGCGCATCTCATTTATTTTTCAGTGTCAATCACTCCCTACCTCTCTGCTCATTGTTGGCAACAGGCCTCAATCAAATTCCTATCGATGTATTCTGCTAGCAAGGCTACCAATAAAGACTACATTGTGAACAGGGGTACCCTTACAGAAGCTCCAGGCAGGCAGAAGCAATTCTGTAAGTGGGTGTATGTGTGAGAATGTGTGAGAATGTGTGTGTGTGTGTGTGTGTGTGTCAGGACCATTATGGTGTCAGAGCTTATAGTGTAATCTTTTAGACACAGAACACTCTGTTTAAGGATAGTGCTGGTCCAGCCTAGATTACTGCATCTCCTGTCAGCCCACGGTATTGTTGTTTCACAGATTACCCTCTTACCGCCTTACACTGCCTGGCTCCATGCATTTATCTGAAGAGAGACAAACATTGATTTCTTCTCTTTCCTTTCTTTTCTCCTTTTTTATTCATCCAAAGCTTGTTAAAAAAAAACACTTTGAACTATTCACAGTCATTTAGGGCACATGATTTAGAAACACAATGTTAGAAGGATGTTATGTTTGTACATTGTTGGTCCTTTTGTCCTGCAAGCCTGCGGCAGTCTGGTACAAAAGCTTCATGTTAAAATTAGGAGGCTGATGGAAACATAAAAAAGCGCAGTACTCCGATTTTAGTGGGATGCACTGGAATTTAAATGTGAACAGCAATTGCCTCAGCTTTAGTGAGGAACTCTCTCTTCACAAAAACTATCTACATGCCCCCACTGCATATACTCAAAGACACAAGCACGGTGATCACAAACAGGTGTACGTCACTGGCATTCCCATGCTCATCGCTGTCCTATGGACTCCTCAAACTGTAGATAAGGTTCAAATGCAATATTTCAAAGCTCACTCTCTCCTCCCCTAACACACACACACACACACACACAGACAACAGCCGGTCAGATTGGGTTTAATCATGTGGGGCAGTCATGCGGTTGGAGGAAACGCTGTATTCTATGTGATGTGGCCACTGGGCTCCTGCCCTGCCGCTGATAAGGCCCCAATTCCACCTGGAGCACAAAGCAACCAGTCACCTGAAAGACTAGAAGGAAATGACTAACTATGAGGCAGAGCTTCTGGCCTGAAATGACTTAAACACATTAAGAAAGAGAGAGAGAGAGAGAGAGAGAGAGAGAGAGAGAGAGAGAGAGAGAGAGAGAGAGAGATGGCAAAAGAGGGGAAAAAAAGGCTCTGCCTTCAAGTTTGCTTTCATCCATGTATGTGTGTGTTGGCTGTTTTCTATCTAAAACTCCCAGCCCCAGACAGAGAGTCAATTACAGTGGTGACTCTTGGTTGTTCCACTCTTAGAAAAAGATGACCACATCACTAGTGCAGTCACACACACACTTGCACTAGATAGATAGATAGATAGATAGATAGATAGATAGATAGATAGATAGATAGATAGATAGATAGATAGATAGATAGATAGATAGATAGATAGATAGATAGATAGATAGATAGATAGATAGATAGATAGATAGATAGATATTGTTGGCATGTGGCCATAAATCACAGAGCCCTGCACTTAGACATTTAAGATTCCAAGGAGTAAAAACTACAGTGTGCCATCGATTTTCTGTTTGCCATCTCCTTTTATGCCAGACCTTTTCAGTGATCCGTCCCATAAATCTTCGAGGTAATGTCATGCTGCCAAAAGATAATTGGGTGATTTGAGTCAAAACAACTTAAGAAGAAAAGACAAATAAATGGGTAATGTCAATTTTAAGCTGAGTTGGAATTACATTATAAGACCTGCTGTATTTTTAATCTATTCCTGCCTATGATGGTGACGTTGGCTTTCGTTTGTTTATGTGCAACATGTCATGTGTGCATTATTAGTGTGACCTCACTCCATTTTTCATGGGAACCTGTTGTAAGAACATGGTACTTTATCTACAGGCTTGATGTTCACATCACACATAATTGATTTTCATACCGTACAGAACTAATTGGATACGTATCTGAACCATTAAGAAAAATAACAAAATCTTAAAGTGACATTATGTAATTTCTACTTTAACACACTGCAACTTTGCCTCCACAGTCAGGAGGAGCTTTATGGCTAATCACACACCAACTGAATCATAGAGAACCTGTGTTGTTTGGTTTTCCCTCTGATGCCCTCGACTGCTCTCCCTGAACTGTCTGTGATTTACAGTTTCCTGATCTACAGTTGGCTAATATAAGTTAGTTTAGTTAGCCAAATGTTATTGCCCGGGGTAATAGTTTGGGCTTTGTACATCTGGGAGGAGAAAGTTTTCAGTTTACAGTGTCAGTATTATCATTAACAGGTCTGATGAGCAACAAGTTGGTGCTTAAATTACATAAAGGCAAAATAAAATTAACAATTACTACTTCACCATGGCCAGATATTTGGCAAATGTGGTCACCTAACGACCAATCTCGGAACCAATTGGCTACTGTCTAAAGACGATTTATCCTCTGGGGGCAACTTTTCTAAAAGCTAATAAATTAGCCATTTCGGCCAATGCGTTCCACCTCTTATTCTCTCCACAGGAACTGCTGCAACCTACCAACCTACTCAAACATGATTAGTCAATACAACCCAGGCTCCAAACCAGAACACTTCCGGTGTCAAAATATTTTCTTTGTCTATGATTCTGCATTCACATGCAGATATCTGTTTATAAAGAGTACCTAATCACTTACACACTCATTCAGGGACGCTGTGTGACAATGCTCAACCTAACAGTGGTTTTCTTTCAACTTTCAGCCTTCTTTCTTGCAGATGTTTGCTTTCTACGTTAGCAAACATCTGCAAACCAAAGCAAAACAGCTGGTTCATTTCTGAAAGTATACCATAATTCCACAAAACCTTCATCTCAACACTGTCAACAACGTTCAATGTATCTCTTCTCCAACAGATGGGGGTGCAAAGAAAGCCTGAAATATTTGGCAAAGGGCCCGAGAAAGAGATGTGAAGCCTTGGAAGAGTATACACATCTGTCAGCTTTACCGAGTAACACTAAATGCTCTCTGCCTCATTAACACTACTATGGAAATTGCCTCCTATTTCTTATACAGGCTTTTAATTTGTCTTTCATTGCCAGCTGGCATTGTTTGCTTGTTACAAACCAGTGACCAAGACCTTTTTCTTGTAGTCTCACTGCTGTTTGCAGCAATATTTTATATACAAGGATAAAGACTGAGTATAAAGACATAGAATAGGTCAGAGACAGAGACAAAAATGAGTCAGTTTTCAGAGTAAGTAAAAGTGTGGTTGTTTTGAGTGTAATACTGGCTGCTATAAATCATAAATCTGACTTTTCCATCTTGTTTTCACTCTCACAGACATAAACAAATAAACACAGTGACACATGAACGTAATTACAGTCAAGTAAACACACATACGCTCAGCTTATTCTTTCCGTTAGGACACAGCACCTTACACACACATACACACACAACCTGAGACGGATGGACAGTGTTGAAATCAACTTATTTTATTCCTGGATGTCTGTCAGGATGTGTTATGTATACAGATGGCAGTTGGGGCTACACTGACAGGTAGCCAGACAGACAGTTGAGCAGCTGTTCATTTGTCCTAATGGAAAGTACTTTGTGACACATCCCTGCTGCCCCAAAGAAGAAGGGAACACACATAACAGTGGCCCATCATATTAAACCTCCTGAGACAAGACTGTTTTGCCTCTGAGTAGCATTTGCTACATTGACACGTCACAACAGGGAGGCGCTGCAACAGAGGCATTTGAAGTTTGTCTTCCTGAGCATGTTGGTTACTCTTCCAGCATCTTTTTCAGAACATCGTTCTCACTTCTGTCTTGAAATCCACCCTGCTTTACTTGCTACAATTTTGATCCTCCCAAGACAGTTCTTAGAAAGCAGAGAGTCTATTTTAAGTAAATAAATCCTAACACGCTGCAAAGACATGACATACATAAATCTAAAAATCTTGTGGCACCCTGAACATAACATCTCATCAAAAGTCGTTAAACTTTGCACTAATTTAGTATTTTTAGGCCCCATTAAAATGAGAAATGACTGAGGTAGATGTCAGAGAGTTAAATGTCAAATTTAGAAAAGAAATCCCTGACTTAAACAGGAATCATGTACATTTCCAAGCAGCCACTTGTATTTCCTTTATCTACTTTCAAAGCAGCTTAACTCTCAGCAGAAGGAGATGTAGACAGACCGCAAATCTGTAAAAAGGCACAATTTTTATTGTACTAGCATGAAGCTAAAATGAAACCAAGTGCACATGTTCACTCATCTTCCCACACAATCCTATACAGTGTCTGTGTATAGGATTGGCAACTTACCTCTCTCTCTAACCCCCCATTTGATCCGTCCCCTTCCCCTAGCTTTAATCCTGCATACAGTAAGTGTGCCTGGAGAGTTAATGAGCTTACCTATGTCTTTATTAAATTTGAACAGCTTCTGCTAAGGCTGTTTCCAAAGATAGATTTTTGATGAATCTGACATTCAGCAAAGCAGCTTTTCTACCTTTGCCGAACATGACAGCTCTCTAATTTGTCACTGCAGCTGAGTTAAGAAAAAAAAAAAAAACTCATCAAGGAATACAGGCACACGGTGTATTAAATAACTGCGTGCTCAAAAACACTGGCAGCCATTCAAGTGTTACAGCTGATGAATTACAGAGGATAGTGTCAGACAGTCTGGGGAGACTGGTCAGACTGGAGAGTTCTGCCTCCAGGAGCTTTCCAAAAAAAAAAAAAAAAAAAGACCTGACAGTCCACATCTACTTTCTGCTGCATTTTCACCCATGTGCTCCCCAGTGAAAGTAAAAGTTTCCACTATTTATTTCAACCTGCTATATCTACCACTAGACTGCTAAACAGCTCACCATGAGGCTCTGAGGAGAAAGTCCTTGAACGTATCATATCGGCTGCAAACAACAAAATGTTACATTACTGCAACCACCAGACCTCACATACCTTTGACTACCTATCGGTAATACTACCCCTGCTCATGACAATAAACTTACCTTTGCAGTGACTAGAAAAGAGAAGAACGTGTCTTGATGTGTTTTTTTTTTCTTTCCAAGGTACAATAGACCTTTTTTTTCACAGCAGCCATTTTGACATATAATAGTAGGGTAAACACAGGTGTTGCCAATGATACTAATTATAGTTCGCTTCCATTTATTGCAGCAGAGCCTTTCCAGTGAACCAACATGCACCACAGCAGCACCCTGACTATTTAACGGAACCTTAATTAGCATCATTGGAACCACCTGCGTTGACCCTACTATTTCAAGTTAACATGGCGCTGTGAAAAAGGTCTATTCTGACAGCCAGGAGGAACGCATGATATAATGATGTATGGTGCCACAATCACCAAGTAAGCATCACTATGACAGTGGCAAGGACATGCTACTGTACCTAGCGGGCTTCCTACCCACAAATCATTGCTAATTGTGTTTGCTGCAAACAGACAACTAAGCAGGAGGTGCTACCACTGGAACCTGAACCATAGGTCTTCTGCGGTGATGTATGAGACTTTTGACCCTGCATCATCTGTGTCGGACATGGTTGAATGATGCATCACACAAACTCATTAACTTGAAGCGTGCACAATTGTTACAGCGAATATTCATTAATATGTCCATTGAAGTGTTTCAATACAGTCTTGTTTTTTTTTGACTTAGAAAATGAAAACTGAATTACATTCACTGCTGCAGCAGTAAATAAATAAATAAAAGATAAATAATGAAACATTCTTTCATTTTTGTTTTGGAACATGAGACCACACAGATTACTTATTCCTTTTTCTCTGTATACTCCTTATCTGCAATGGGATGTACACTGGTACTTTGCAATGAGCAGTTACAAATAAACTCATTTTATTTAAATCAATCAACCAATGCTCACAGATTTAAAGACTATTAGCTGAAGCTTCAGTCAGTCACCTCTCTCAATGACGGCAAACGGTAGGGTGTGATACAAAATGACAAATCATATTAAAAAGAATATTAAATTTAATAGAGCCATACACAGAATGTTGCATCATGACCAGTCCCTTTGAGAAAACAGAGAAAAACTGTGCTTGCAGCAGCCTTTTTAAGTGAGTCCTTTTTGAGCTTATAAAGAGACCAGCTTTGTGATTTCTAACACATTAACATTCTTCTGAGAAAACTTCCTAACTCAGGGACAATATGCCTGTTGCTATTTCAAGTATTTTTTCACACTTCTTTCTAGTGCTTTTTCACTGTCTCTGAAAGACAGGGGTGTCAAGAGGTGTTGCACTATTCACTACATTTGAATAAAATTACCTGGTATTCAGCATATTATTCAGCCCGCTTGGTTAACATGAAGAAAAAAGAAAAAAACTTCATATATGCACACTTCAAACTTCACTTCATATCAAATTGAAAACGTATAAAGGACATACTCTAACTTCCATTTATGTATAATTATCGAAGAACACATCCCCATATGCACACAAACACTTACGTACCTCTGTCCTTCATAATGTGCCTCTAACCTAGCATACAGTGCTCAAATCCTTTCCCACAGAGGAGTCTGGCTGACTACACCACCGAATCACCCAGGGTAAGTGCCGTGTGTATCTCCGAGCTACCGAAGCAATCATGCAAAGCTCAGACTAATCCATGACACCCGTTAGCCATCCCCAAGACAGACCAGCACTGACAGGGCCCTGCTGCCCTGTTCCTGGTGCTACACCCATCACCGCTAACGTCTTTATCAGCGGGACAGATGGATTGCAGGTGAGCATATTCTCCTGGCCACATTAGAGGAGAGAGGTAGAGGGAAAAAAGAGAGGGAGGGAGAGAGAGCAGACAGAAAGACAGACAGCCACAGAGAAAAACGTGAAATTAAGTGAGAAAAAAAATACAGAGACTAGCTGTCAGCTAGTTTGAGTGACAGGAGTGATAAGGTCCATCATGGGCTTGTTATGAGGAGCAGCGGGAAATAGGCCCAGTCAGACATGTTGTGGAATTAGCAGAGCCAGAGAGGAGAGGAGGCGAGACAAGTAGTGCAAGTGTACAGGGAGAGAATGGAGGGAGGATCAGGATATTGGTGGACAAGGAAGAACAAAGTAACAGAGATGAAAAGAGACGTAAAGGGCAAAAGGTGCTCGGTGTAGAAGAAGACAAGGGCATGTCAGCGTGCGCTCTTGATACCAGCATAAACTGGAACAAAAGTTTAACAATATCAACAAAAAGTTCCTCCATACAGTGTGAGCAAGGCAATGTAATATCTAATTCAACACAGCTCAAAATCTCAGAGACAATGCGCCTGAGAGTAAAAGAACACATGGAGATTAGCTGCGATTGGCAGATAAAATTCATCAGGAGAAATATTCACCGTTGTTACAGGAGAATGCATATCTGGCCTTTCAGACGACAGAACTAAAAGATTCCATATCATTTTTTTCTTGTTTCTCCTTCTCATAAAAATAGGATTAGATTCTTGCTATAAAAATTAATCAGGTCAGAGCCCAATCCCTACAGAAGCAAAATGTAATAAATTTCATAGTACTGTATGAAAGGATACCTTAGCTTATGATTTTTAAAATGGAAGATAGATTACACTGAATCATCCATCCTTAAAAAGGACTTACTAAGGGGAAAAGAAATGGCAGTTTGGCATGCTGTTCAGCTAATTCTTAGATCTTTTATAAAAGGCTTGAAGCATAGTCTAGTCTATATGTTTTCATCTAAGTATAGCATCTGTGATTATCTGTGCAGGGTGTATTGCAACATTTAACATTTTTCACCTAACTCTTCACTAAAAGCAGATGAATGTTTTTACATTGACGGTACTGTACTTCTTAATAACCAATCACTAATCCTGTTTCTTGTTCTTGTTTCCTTTAAGAGAAGGTTTTCATTGGTACGTTCTAATTTATTTCATTCATATTTATTAAGTACACAGAGTTTACAGGAGTAGATTTCTTCCAGTGGATCCTCTCTATTTAGATGCTTCAGTTCCACAGTCTATGTAACAGCCTTCACATTATCTATTGACAACTAATGACTTTATGGGCAAGCTTTAGCTACTTTCCATTAAAAATAATAACACTGACAAACAATTAACTGCTAGTTAACTAGCATATCCATATCCTTGTCTGTGCCCTGAAGGCAGATGTTGTTAGCCATTGCTCAGTCCCATCTGTGATTTGAACTTGTGATTCTTTCTGAACCCATTAAGGAGACAGAACCAATGCTAGCTAGACCCCCTTCCATTCTATAATGCGGGACAGACGCAAAAATCAATGTGCAGGAGCTGCCCATGACTCAGCAAGTGTTGAAATAACATGAAAATATCTTTGAATCAGTGATAACTTAGTAAGCTATGGTAACTCGCTCCCATGTGGACACTGGGGATCCTCCTCCTCCCAAATATTTAGTGCTGAAGATGGATTGATGTCTTAAATTGCCAAGAGTAGATTCAAATGTCATTCAACTGCAAATGAAAATACCAACCCAGAGGCCGAAGCTCCAATATTGCTTCCAGAAAAAAAAAGAGAGAGAAAAGAATGTAATGCTCTTAAGATAGACAGAACAAATTAAATCTCAGTTTGAATTTAGGTCACAAAGTTTTTAATGAAGGCAACATTCAAAGCTGCAGTCTGTGTCCTGCATGGTTGTCAACGTATTGCTATAGCTCTGCGACCCAAAAACCTCCAAATCCTTGACAATAATTGTCAAAATAACACAGGGGAATGAGACAGCAGTGCAACAGAACAACTAATGCCAGAATTATCTGTAAAATATATTCAGGAGTCCATAATTATTCTTTTTCAAAGCACAAAACTGACGCTCACCTGTTTTGTAATTCTTTACATGGAGTATAACTTCAGCAACTTTACTACAGACAGATGGATTAAGGGGGAAAAGAGAAAACATTCCCTGCTGGCTCATCTGAGGATCTACATAGGAGTGGAGTGGTGGTCTGAGGCAAAGACTTCACAAGCTATGAATAGCTGTCTCTATGCATAGAGCTGTGGTAGGTAGGTTTGAGGGAAAACAGAGGCACCCTGCGAGGGGATTATGTTTGCTGAATTCAAACAAAATGTCAAGTCATAAAACCCAGCTACACTGGATTTAATGAATAATAACAGGAAGAAACACATCTCCTGAACGTTTTTTTTTTCCTTTCCTGTCCATCTATCCCTCTATGTTAGACTATTGATACTCATCTTTTCATCCTTCTCTCTATCCTTCTCTGCTTGAGTTCTGCTCACAAGTTGGAAGACTTACATCGCATCTGCAGGAGGTTGTGTCTTCAACTCAAGATTCTTCTGAAGGACTGGATTTTGGAAAGTTCTATGAAAAGACTTGAGTATTGAGTTAAATAATTTATACGGCGAAAGCTTGAGAGCTGCCTCTGACACAAACCCTGGGCAGAAGCACACACACAATATGATGGCGGACTTCTGAGAGGTCATAGATGATTCATGGGAAGGTTGGAAGCGGTCAGGGAGAGTGGAGGTGGAGAGGATTTATATGGGGAGCTTAGCGCCTTCAAACACTTGTTTTTTAAAAGCTCCATTTCTCTACGCCTTTAAACGGATCTCTTCCCAGTGAGAAATGAGAACATTAAGTGGGACACGGACATGGTGCACTCTGCACGGCCCTGGCGAGCCCTCTGAGCTGTAACATTTCACATGTGAGCTGCGCTCCTTACAAGCTCCCCTGACACCCCAATGTATCATGGGAGGGCTGTAGGGGAGGTTTGGTTGGGGCAAAGCATGATGTGTCTCAAACCTAACAACAGCTACAGGCATTTCCATTAGGAACAACACCACTCAATGTTACAAGTGCACCTAAAGGTGCAGGGAGGGTCTTTTTCTTCAGGACCCGATTTATTATTATGTTTTCTCATGTGCAGAGGAGAGAAAGTGGCATGAAGAGAGAAAAGTAAACAGTCATGGAAGCAGTTTTTTACAAATCCACCATGAGGTGACTGCATGTGATTTATTGTGGGCTATTTTCTATTTTTTTTTTTTACATGTACATTTTATTTTATAGTGTGACTGACAGGCACCGGTTTAGTGTTTCCCTAATGCCTTAAGGCATTGCTGACTAAACAAACCGTCACTGAACCACAACACGTCTACTCCCACTCCTGCTCACAGATTCCCTTATCTTGCCTCTGCACCCATATCACCCAGTTACACTGGTGTTATTACATGTCACATATGTCGTTTGCACACACGTGCACTCTCTGTGATCTGCGCTGGTTATTTTGCCATCTTCACCTTTAGCAGACAAGGACAGAAATATTCTTTATATAAGAAAGCTAAAGGTCATGCGAAGTTGGATAATTCCTTGAGTGGGGGAAAACACACAGGCACATGAAATGTGTAGGTGGGGGACTGTGTGGGGGCTCCTAAGAGTGGTGCAGGTGTCTCATTTGCATGAAATGTTGGTTGTGTGATGTTTGCTTAGGATTTTAAGGCCTTTGTAATTACATCTGTCAGGTAGTACCTGCACCATCACTACAGTATAATCACTAAAGTCTGATTCTTACATGAATAATATTTCTTTTTTTCTGTTAGAGCATAGGTTTACTCCTAATATCTTAACTAAAAAGGTAATCAGGTCTATTTGAAACTGAGACATTTTAGAGACAGGTCTTTATACCAAATTCTTTTGTATTGGTATATTTTATTATATTTTAGAAAATTCTCCCTGTTATCTGATTTCCTTTTGTTTCATTTTGTTATTCATTCTTCCTATTACTTCACTACAACAGATTGTAGTAGAAACTGTAGAACTCAGTAGAATTGAGCGGACCAAATACATTTCTTGAATTCTGGACAGTAATAACTGTCACTTTAATGTGATATTCTCTACCATGTCATTTAAAGTAAACCTGCACATTTCTGATTAAAAGGCTTCACAGGGCAAAACACATGCCTCAACAATCCCTTTAACAGCAAAGAGACATTAGTTCAAGCTTGCTATTGGCAAGTATCTGCCCTCTTGTCCTGTGTCATTAAAGAAATTCACATCTCTAGCTCTAACTGACCATGATCTCAGACCTTCTTGAATGGTATACAAACACAGTTATATTACATGTAGAAGCTACATGCAGGTGACAATGGGATTAAAAAGAATATGCGCCATTCAAAAGAAGTAGAGAGGGGAAAAAAAGAGACGTTACTCACCAGTGGATGTGTGAACTCAGGGGCATGGTCGTTCTTGTCTGTGATGGTAATGGTGGCTGTGGCTGTTCCTGTTAGGCCCACCTCACTTCCTGCCATGTCCTTAGCCACAATCTCTAACTCATATGTGGTGGTTGGTAGTGTCTGAAAGAGTAAATAAACAGCGATGCTGAGTTAGAAAAAAGTGAGATATAGACATAGAATAGAAAAAATATACATATACACAAAAGATAAAAGAGGAAGGGGAGGATACGTGTTGCAATGTCTGGAGAGAAAGAAACAGTAAAGAAGGACAGAAACAAAACGTTACACAAGTACAAAAATGAAAAGACAAAATCAAGGTCAAAGTGTAATATCCTCAATGATTAGCAAGATCTGCAAATATTAAGGAATCTATTTGAGAAGCAAATCATGGAAAAATCATTATTAGATGAATGATTAGCCATGTGAGTGATTAAATTAATCCACCTAAAGCAAACGCTAATACTTATCGCCACGATTAACGCTACTATAAGACCCTTTAACAAAGCTTGAGAGCTCTCACAGTCCACTAGAGGACTAAATCTACCATCAACTCGACTGGATAACAGCTGAAGAAAATCATCATAGCGTAAATATGCACCCTCACACTCACAAACCATTGGAGTGTTAAAAGCTCCAATAAACACTTGCAGCATCTCTAGGGAAAGGTTGGGAATCCACATTTTAAAAATTCATACATGTAAGAACAGATAGGGTGGTAAAAGAGGTCGCTAAAGCTATGCAGTATGGGATCAAACTATAAGCATGCTACATAAGGTTTATGCTCATCCATTTTAAAAATCCCCAAGGGCTCTGAGCTGGTATTTTCACACATCTTCCACAATGCTTCGGGCATCGAAGATCAAGGTTTCTAGACTCTGTCTGGAACGGCAAAGTATTTTCCACCACATAATCTGTAAAATCAGAGTGCTCATTCTGGGACTTTGAGATTTTGTGGCCTTTGTCGTGCCTTTAGAATCTTCACATCCATTTTTGGTTATTTTTGTTGTTTCGATTTATTGAAGATAAAAGATTGTGTTGAGGATTAATAAAACCCAATCTGATCCCATGTCACTCATGCTTACAGCACAAATGAAGTCTTGTTTTTTCCACATTCCCATACAGGCCAGGAAGAGGGATCTGTCCTTGATTACAAAGAAGCGTTCCTGAAATGCAAATCTCCAAATTAGATATATAATTCATTTGGTGGCCTGTCTGCATGTGTAATCTACGAAACATAGCTCCTTATAGGACCTCCTTATATCAAGAGGATGGCATTCATAATGATCACAGCAGCAATAATCATTTGTTGCCATAATTCATGCGTAATAGAAATGTTGACTCTGGTGTATAAATAACAGGAGGTGGGGGCTGGTAAAGCCAACATTTATTTATCCGCTGCAGTGTTTTCTCCCTACTGAGGGTGTTAACTGTCACATGCTTAATAAACTTCATCCATCTGTCTCACTGAAAATGCTGCTGGAGCTCTCTCCTGCATTGTAGATTCACCTCTGAGTGCTTGTATACTCCTGTCATCGACCCCACAGAGGGCGAGATGCACGTGAACCCAGTGGAATACAAACTGACGTAAACACAAAGACAAAAAGAAAACATGTTACAATTTACTGGTTTGAATAAAACAACAAAACAAAAATCTTTTTATGTAACATATAAACGCAGGAATAGCTACATTTTTCCTTTTCCTTATTTTGTTTATCATATAGGGTGGCTTTTCATTAGGCATTTATTTAACACTAACCAAATGCCTATAGGAGGACATTTATGGGCCAGTTGATAGCTCCAGCTGAGGCTGTTTTACGGTGTAGTTACATTAGATGACTGTTCAAGCTCCTTGTAAAAGTGCTTTGTTAGCTAGTGAAAGATTAATTTCAATTTCAGGTCAGTTTTTCATCATTACATGGCTGAATTTAAGCAGTAACACCAGCAATAAAATAGTATTAGCGGTGTACACTGTGTGATTTCATGTTTATTTTTTTCATTTTTATGCCTTCATTCGTGCCAGCTCACGGTCAGAAATGATAAAAGCTAGTTCATACCGCATTTACAATGCCATTTATTACACGTGCTCTGACTGCTCTAAATCCAACAGTGTGCTTGCATCATGTTCTCTGCCTCATCATGTGCCTGATCTTTGAAGGCCAGTCAACCTGATTATTGTTAATGATATTGTTTACTGACAAAAAGCTATGACCCAGAATCGCAAATCTTCCGCTCAGCTCGGTGCTGAACTAAGCTGCAGTAATGGTTGTCAGTGTTCTGCTTTTACCTGTTCTCATCATAGATAGTGCTCTAATCAATCTAATCTAGGACAGGCAGGGGGAGATCAAACGATCAATGGTTAGACACCTTGAGGATCGTTTTAATTATCACATCAACTAGAACTTAGACACACTGAAAGATTAATCACTAAAATGACATATTGAGGTCAGGTGGAACATAATGTACGGCAGACTTAGGGTCAAGTTGTTATGTACTGACTACTACTTTGTACTTTAAAAAACGTGGACCTTTGAATGAAAAATGGGTGAGGGGTCCTTCCATCATTGCATACATGTATCAATATGTAAAATCCCTTAAATACCAAATAAACTAAAATCATCTGAATGTGTTCAACAGTTTTTGTTTACAGCTAGCTTTAAACACCAGCACACAGGCCAGTGCTGCCTCCTGTCGTAAAGCAGCTGCTCCACAAGAGATTGTGGAGAGAGCAAGACAATAAACAGGTGTTTTATCAATGGTTTGTCTCACATAGTGGGTGACAGGGGTGTCCCTCACAACCAGCTCCTGCTCAGTCAAACATTGTGCAGGCAGATGGTGCTCTGCGGACCTGTGAGTTTAATAAACTCACATGCACAATCACACGTAAATACACACACGTGCACCTGTACACAGGCGTACACTTTTGCCCTCCAGCTGGAGAAGAGAAGGGCTCTGGGATACCTGCAGTCTCTGTGGTGTCTAAACACATTGAGCGTGGCCTCCTCTGGCGACTGACAACGTCTTAATGAGTATTTCCTGAGTCTCAACTCAATTATAAACTCCCTGGCAGTACCTGGCCAAGGAAAGATGTTCAAATTCACTCTGGGCGAGAGTTACAGCAATGGGGAATTTTTTCCCTCCAGTTGTCTGAAAACTTCTACTGACTCAGTGTTGATTGAGATACTCCTCTCAGTCAGCCCCTTCATTTTTCTGCTTCTTGTTAGTTTGTCTTGCAGCACTTGATTAAACTTTTGTGAGGAGAAATAGTGTTAGAGTCACTGGAAAAAGTAACTTTTTGGCCAATTCTCCTGTGGGCTTTAGTAGACTAAATTAAATATATAAGTATATAAAGCATTTATTGTCCACCTACAGTAAGACTCTATCTTTTTGTATCTATTTTGTGTCTTTCCATGCGGTTGGTGTTATATAGTTTGCATCTATCTGGCTCCAGTAATCCTCTTAAGATGTACTGCAATTAGGGTCATACTGTGTTGTTTTATAAAGTAGCTGTATGCAAATTAATGATTTTAAGATGTTATGGGAATCTAATAAAATTAGTTAGTGAGATGCATTTATACCGTTTCATTACTTTGCTGGGGAACCTCAGGTACCATAACTGGCTGAATGGCAATGCATCTAATCATTGCTGGGATATTAGTAGTAGTGGACTAACCAACACTGCCATCCCTAGAGCCACTCATGGCTGAAAACCTTCTTATCTATTCTTACTTATCCTCCAGTCAAAGCGAATTTGCTTCATTGAAGACGTGAACTCTTGGACTATTAGTGGAATTCAGAGCAAAATAAATCACTGTATCCACTTGAAGCATAGCACTGCTCTCTATCTAATGTACAGAATGATTTTCTTTGAAGCATGTAAGTGGGGAGAAAACTCAGAAGCCAAAAGTGATTTCACTGAGCGATTATGTTTGTGAGGGCTGATGTGGAACTGAACAAAGAGCTAATGAAGTTGAGTGTACATAATGATATGACAGGCCTTGTTTCTGAGACATCTGATTGGAGAATAACATTTCAGACCGTCACATTCTGCCTCGAAAGGATTTCATCAAAGCTCCTTGAATAAGGGCTGATCCCAGGCACAAAGCAAGGAGAAAGGAGAGGATGAGAGTCAGAGAGAGAGAGGAAGGAGATGGATAAGTGAGGAAAGGAAGAGAACAGAATGAGAGAGAAAGAGAGCAGCCTGACATCTGAGACACCGCATTAACTCTCTGAATAGGTGTGATATTATAATCAAATTGGCAGTGGGTTCTTTGTTCTCCTCTGGCCCTTCACTAGTACTCACTCTCAACACCAAACCACTGGTTCTTCAGGCCTCTTTTCAAATCCTTAGAGAAATTCTAAAAGGGCTTAGAAAAAAAAAAAAGATCCAACGTGGAGTTATAGAAAAACCCATGAGTGACTGTATTTCTACAAGAGCAACATTATTCCTCTCACCTTTACACCTTCATCTGCTTCATCTTTCTGCCAATCTTCCTTTTTTTCTCCTGCAGTTCCTTAGCTCTTTTCAGCTTGAATTCAAATATTTTTCTTTTGTTTTTGTCACTAAAAATCGTCATCGTCAAAGCCTATTCATACTCCTTTACTCTATATCTCTGTGAGGTGTGGGAACTGTTCAATATTTCTGAAGCTTTGGGACTAAACGTTTTAACTGGCTTGTTCTCTGACAGCATCACTTACAGACCAGGTTTACAGTTTCTCAAGATCCACAGTCCGTGTTCCATATACAAATGTACCCCAAAGTTTATCTGAAGTTAGTATGAAGCTTAAGAAGTCTGAGTAAATCAAATTGAGTCATCATCTTTACACATGATTTGACTTTTACAGCCTGCTAGCAGCTGCGTTAGGCTGTACTTAAGCACAGCTGTGCTTTAAGGCTTAAATGCTGCATGGACATTGCAGGCTAAGATGATCCCAATGACAGTGCTAACTTGCCGATATTTAGCAAGTGTAAAGTTTACCATGTTCACTATCTTAATTGAGTTACAGACATTTGTTTTAATTAGCGCAATACAAAAAGTGCAGCTGAGGCTCATGGGATATCATTAGGTTTGCAGGTAACTGGTCTTAAAATGTCTGTATTGCACAAATGGTGTAGCAGTAGTGAAGTCTGTGGGGACTTGTGCTGGCATGGGTTACAGTATAGAGCATTGACTGGTAGTTGCAGAGGTTGACCTTGAGCAAGGTACCGCATCCCTAACTGCTGCAGATCACTCCAACATCTCTCCAGATCTGCGTGTCTTTAAGCCCTGTGTGTGTGGTGTGTGTGCATTACAGGTCTTCATGTGTAAAAACGTGTGAAAAAAGAATTTGCACATTAAGGGATTAATAAAGTTAATCTTCTTCAAATACAAATGCTGAACTGATGATGGCTTCCCTTGCGTGGCTAAAAAAATATCTTTATTGATACTCCTCATGAAATTAATGTTACATCCAGCTTTAGTTTTTTTTTTTTTGTCTTTGGTCCTAAATATATCTGGCCTTTCTCCGGATGCTCAGAACTTTCAGTGGGGGGCTGCTGGACAGTACAGCATGTAGCTCGTTAGGTAATGGCATGCTGTCTGTAGCAAAGAAAGTCAGCAAGACACACAAATCACAAATCAACTGCAGTAAAACCAGTTTACAGCAACAAACTTCAATTCCACGTCAAGATTTCAAGTACTATACCTGTACTGTAGTGTAATACAATGCAAGTGTGTGTGTGACATGAGTTTTAATAACTCAGTTACTGTCACGGTGTGTATGTTTTGGTGATGCTGTTATGTCTGTCATGTGTTTTTTATGTGTAATATAGCTTCGTGTTAAGCAAATCTCTTTGTCTTCATCACAGGTGTTAATGTACTTTTTTTTTTAACTAAACTGTAATTAGATTCTAAACTCTATCTCTTTCAAACATTTTAGCTCCACTTCACCTCACAGGTCACTGGCAGCCTCCTGCACTCCACCTCTATAGACATATGATTAATCACTTTGACAGTAGTTAATTACAGTAGGATGGCAGCCACGTGAGGCCCTTATCTGGGCCACTGCAACCTACGCAAGTGATCTATTTCTTTCATCAGCCGCTTAAGCATGGTTAGCATTCACCCAGAGGAGTGTAAGAGACATATGGGGGTGGTGGTGGTGGGAGGGTGACACACTGATAACAGCGTTTAATTTTAAGTTGTATTTTTTTCTTGCTCTCTTCTTCTGTACATTTCAAAACAGGAATATTGATAGCTGCTACATTGTGCTAATCTAAACTCCTCTGTGAGCTGGTTCATCTAAAGATGAACTAGAAGAAAGAAAGAAGAAAATATACAGAAACTCTGTCTTGGTTCAACTTTTGAAAGTAGAATTCATACAGAAAACATTAAAGGAAATGTTCATGTAACCAACCAGTTAATGCTTTTCAAAAAAAGAGTCACTCCATCACTCCGAGTCTTTAACCTGAACTCAAAGAAATACTGCATGGAAAATTAATGATAGGACATTCATTATTCTCAAATCTTACTTGTGCAGAACAGGAGATAAAAGGTTGTCGACTGTGAAATGTCCCTGTCCACACCTGACATTAAAAAAATATTTTCTCAGTGTGACTAATATATATTTTTATGCACATCTCTTAAAGCTGTCCCAATAATTTTCAAATGCTTTACATATCTTTTCACTTGTTATCTGTTTTGAAACTGTATTGATGTTTTCGGTGTTAATGATATGCATTTTAATTATTTTCACACCCAAGTGCAAGTAGCCTCAGGCATGTCCCTCCATATTGACCGTGCCTCTACTGATATTGATACGGCACTTTGCTTTGAATAATCAAATATAAGTAATTTATGTTACATTTTGAGATGTTCTGTAATTATACATACTTAGCATAGCATACAGCTTAGCTTAGCATACAGATTTTATAACTACACCGTTTACTGCACAGGTTTACTTGACGTATCACAGGTAGAATTCACAGGCAATTATCCTGACCTCATTATTTATAATTTATAACTTCACTGCATACAAATGAATTAATTGAGCATAAGCAGGAGCCCCTAAATACACTTGTACAGTGTTACATCAGAGGAGTGAATCACTGCTGCATCATTCTGTTTTCTTGGTTTTACCAGAGAAAATCTACCAAACAGAGATATGGCAACTTTCATCCTGCAACAACTTCCTTGCTCATACTGTGTAAGACTGTATATACAGGAACTATGGGGCGAGCAGATTAAAAGCAATATCAAAATGTGCAGACAGCTCTTCAGAACAGAGGGTTCTTTAAACATTGGATAAAGCACAGAGCAGATGCAGTAGCATTACAGTTTTATACACGATTGTGGCATGTACTAAAGATACCAAAAGCATTTTGTTTGAGTTTTGGATTTGTTTGACTCTCAGCTGTAAAATGAAATGAAACTTGCATGTTCTTTGGGGAAATGCAACCTGTGAAAATGCTGTCAAACATACAGTATATATGCTGCCACAATTAACACCTCACAGTTAATTAAATGAGAGCAGCAAATCACAATACCCATCTAGACTACCACAGGTTTCTCTCTCTAACACATGTGCTGTGAAAAATGTCAGTTAACTACTAATAATTTCAAAGTTGTCTCAGTATCTTAAGTTTCATTGACTTTGACATTTCCAACATGCGTTTTCTTCACACTACAAAACATAGGTGTCTCTGAAGAGTTTTAACACACAAACAGTGCATGCTGAGAAGTCTATTATGTAAATCTTGTTTTTCTAGACGCTTAATTTACTCACTCATTCAACTCAACTAAACCCAGTGAATGAAAAAATGGAGAAACACTGGTTGAAACCTGCAGATGGTTTTGAGGCTTGATGGTTTACAACTGGGCGACACAGTGGTACAGTGGTTAGCACTGTCGCCTCACAGCAAGAGGTGAAGCAAGGTTCCTGGTACAAACCTCGGCTGGGGAGTTTGCATGTTCTCCCTGTGTCTGAGTGTGTTCTCTCTTTATAGGCTAATTGGTGACTCTAAACTGGTCATATGTTTGAACACTTGTTTGTCGTTATGTGCCCTTTGATAAGCTGGTGAGCAGGGTGTACCCTGCCTCTCGCTCAAAGTCAGCTGGGATAGGCTCCAGCTCTGCCATGATCCCGATGAGGATAAGCGTTTACAGATAATGGATGGATGGTTGACAACTATGAATATCAGTCACTCAGACACTACCCAAATAAATAAATCAAATCATGGTTTGAGGGACACAGGAGTCCCTGTACCTACTTATTTACCTACAGTGACTAAAAAGTACTACAACCATAGATTTTGTGCATAAAAAGTTACTCTGTGGAAGATTAAATATGTAAATGGGACAAGATCCAAAGTGGCTAAAACATAATTTAATGGGTTTGACAGGAGTGCAATTTCTAATATTCATTCAGGAAGTGAGCCCAAGCCTTAAAACACAAGTTAATCATCTTAAATGCCTTTCAGTTTTTGTTGAGCAGTGCTGTAAAACCAAATGCTACAAATCCTTCTGTCCCTTATCTCTCTGTAGCTCCAGATATTCAGTTAGATTTATCTGATGGAGACAGTTGTCCACAAATCAGTGCAGTGACACAAACAGGCAGGTTCGGAGACTGCTGCCAATTACATCATGTTAATCATAAAGAAAGGCAAGACTACAGTGAGGCTTTTTGTTGAGCCAATAGGAGTCTCACTAACCGCAAAGTGAAATAAAATAGGATTGTTTGGCACAATGATAAAACTCAATGATTTAAAAAGTATGTACTTGGCTGACGTTTGTCCTCTTGCTCTGATAGAAACACACTGACAAGTCCAGTTGACTTTAAGAGTCTTGCAGTATGTTTCCAGCACACCTGGGCCTATGTGGTTCACAACCTTGGTTCTTTGCAACAAGCAGCCTTGCTCCCTTGACCACCACTTTGAATAAAAATCCAGCTTTGAAAAAAAATATTGCGGCCAACGACACTCTCCATAGACATAACAAGACTTCTCATATATATAGACACCGATAGTCAGCGTTAGCCTGTTGTTAGTTCTCCCTCCTCCTCAGGTGCCTGTCTTGCTACCCATTTCTGTTTCTGGTATGGCTCTTTGGCTTGGCTCTTTTCAGCTACAGGCTGAAAAATAATATTAGCTGTGTCTGCCTTATGCTCCAATACAATGCAGTTATCCATTATCTTATTCTATGGAGATATCACAGGAAGCAGTCACTGTTTGCCTTCATAAAACCACTCTTCCTCAAGTTTTACTCTTTTCTACTCGAAGCAGTTGAAGCCCACTTTTTAAAATGACCTCCTTGAGCACATGTGGGTGGGAGGCTTGAAAACAAACAGACTAGATGTTCCACTTGCTGCTTCTAGTTTGAAAATAACGCCTTAGGTAATTTGGCTCAACAATTGGCTCAGGTTTTGCACTCCACAGTCACAGGATATATTGAGATGCTTCTTTTTCAAGCCCTGCACTACATGTAATGAGAGGATTAAACTGTTAAATTGGTGAAGTATCCCTTCTATATATGGGGCCAGTGAAGATAAACGATTAGAGGTGGATGCAGTGCAGAGGAACTCTCAGTAAAAGAGTTCATGGTTGAATTCCAGTGCAGCTCTATTCATGTGATAATTCTGTAGTTTCTAATTTGACAGTTAGCAGTAGGGATACGCAACTGTTACTGTATAGATTAATTTGAATCTACGGTAAAGTGTGTCTTTTTCTTCGAACATTTACACTGAAAAGATGTTTATGCAGACACTGAAAAGATCCTGATTTTGAGTGGTTGACTATTTTGAGTTCTCTATTCTTCAGGGCTAAGGAGCTGTTGAATGTGGCTGAAATTTAAAGCTAAAGTCTGGCATTAAAAATTAAAGTCGTCCTTTAAACTTGTTCCTTCATTGTGAAGCATAATTAACATATCTATTTTTTTGTTGATTGAATCGATGTTATTGCTTTAAAAATATAGATTAGCAGAGCTGTTGCTGTTATTTGGAAGAATTGATTTTTTTCAGCAAATGTTTGCTGAAAGAATTGAAATCAAATTGTGTTTTCGTTTTGATTAAATCAAAGCCTAGTTTGCAGTATTTTCCTCTTGTGAGTTGTGCTGTAGCTAATCTAGTTTGCATACGGCCACAAAACCCACAGCATCAAACACAAAATGAAAAAGAAATTTAATGAGCCATTGTGACAGGATTACAGCCTGTCTGCCATCCTTACACAACAGGAGATGCATGTGCACAGTAAATACTGGTTTGGAAGTATGGACTTCACAAGTATAGGTGTCAAGCTATCGTGATTCCAGCTCTTCTCCACAGAGAACAAAATGAATAGTTCAAATGATTCAGCTGGAGAGAAACCATACAAAACAGGGAGCAATTCAACATGCATTCAAGTGAAACAAGTCCCAATTTTCCCCCACGGCTGATGCTCAAAGGACTGTCAAGTAGGCTCTGTAGTTCTATATTTCTCTCTTTCTTCTTCTATATTTCTTTTTACTATCCTCTGATGTCTTCTCTTGCACTCTTTTTTGTACCCCTTTCTAACCTAAGCTTTTGTGACTACAGATTACATTGTTTTACCTTTTTTTTTTTTTGTGTTCACATTCTGTAGACATACGATGAGACTGGATTCCCTTTTGCCTTGAGAATTCATTACAGCATGTGCTGAGCAAGATGCTGAAAATGCTCACCAGGATTATAACCCATCCTGATTCAGTCTACCATTAATACCAGATCGTAGATTTTGTAACTACATATGGATGCTGCCAACATCACAGGCCAGTGTAAAGACCTGGATGTTACAATATGTGTCTGCTGTGCTGACGATACAGAGAAGTATCTATCTCTACTCTGGAAACGCTGACATGTTAATCCGGGCGCATTCTCTGGGCAGGGTTAAATTTGATCTCATTAGTATCCTGCAACATACAGTAAATACGATAGACTGGCAACTATTTTCTGCCTGAGGCCAAATGTATGCTGGGATGTCAGGGTCTCCAGTCCCTGGAGACCCTGACAAGGGCAAAGAGGGTATAGAGAATAGATGGATGGATGGATAGTTTCAGGGATTTAAACAGCGCAGGAGAAATAATAAAACATATGGCATACAGTCATGTGTTTTCTGTGTGGATGGAATAGTAAATGGATGATTGCCCAATTTTCTAACATGGTGCTGATCAGCTTTGCATGAGGGATGTTATGCATAGTTGCTATCTGTATCTATCTGTCCATATCCAAAAATATGTCTATTCATATTTGCAGTCAGAAGTTGTTTTAAATGATCTGTACTGGTTCCTTTTTTCATGTTAAATAGTTTCCTACTATCATTCATTACTCTGATGTGTTGAATACATTTAGAAAATAACCCTAACATAACCCTGTACATGCGTTAATAAACCATGATTTGTGTTTATACCATACCTTAAAACAATGAAAAATTAATCCTCAGGTGAGCCTCATTAAAAGTGAATGATATGGGTCGAAATAAAACAGGCTTCCATGGGCTCCTTTGGACACTTTGCATTATGCAGTTGTGAGTCAGTCCCTAACTTCAGCTTGTCAAATCCCCTGCACTGTCAAGTCGTGAAAAGTGTCAGGCTTCAATATGGATCATGAGGTAAAAATATCATCTGTACAACATGATTCATGCCCTGCACACAAAAAAAAAAAAAAATATGGTGGAGGCTGATAAGAAGTAACTTGCTTAATTAAAACTATTACAAAAATCTACAGCTTGTAGACTCAGGTCAATCTGCATAATTTAGACCAAAGCTGGTAGTTCTGCTCTGGCGAACAGTTCCTGTCTGAAGTGTACAGACAACATTCACCTGGATTTTACTGATACAGAAGAAAAAGTCTGGATCTGATCATTATAGTCATATCAATTTCTAAACCGCTTTATGGACATTCATACTCAATAGTATATACTGTAGTATAATATATTACTGGGGGTTCTTTGGGAGTTCACATTTATATAGGTTTATACATTGCACAGGTTCTTACTGTGTGCAGTGGCAGAGTCATAACTTTCGCAAGACAAAATATTTCGCCAGCGAGTCACAACAAAAACACAGATCCAACCTTGCACATTTTTTTCACTTATTTACTAATGTTCTCACTTCTGTTTTTTTATCGTCTTGCTCTTTGTAGACAGGACAGTCAAGATTTCATCTGCTGTATGCCATCTGTTTCTACACTGTGTTGTCTGAGACACTGTGAAGAATTACATCTGAGCTGTTGTTTGCTGTCCAACTATTTTGAACGAGTTTTGCCTTTCTCCTTCTCTCATCAATTTTGCAGCTGACTAGATGTGCTGTTTGTTTCATAAATCTTGGTAAACAGTCGAAGCTGTAATTCAGCTGAGATGCAGTAACCGACCCATCTTGCACTAACAATCAAGTCATTTCAACACACGTTTTACATTTAGTGGAACACCTGAACCTCTAAAATTTAAACGCTTTATACAAACCTTTTATTATGTCTATTGCAGTGCAAGCCACTGCTGTATCCATCTTTTGGAAAGCAAATAATTTCCCGGAATGTCAAACTATGTCTTTATTACAAATGTTCCTGTTCAGCCGAGGACAGACATGAGCCCAGTTAGCTGAGGTGTCTTTGCTCATTCAGATCGATCACTGACCCAAAATTAACCCCTGCATCTGTGTTGCTCTGATCAGGGAGCAAATGGTTGTATTCAGTACATTTATCTACTAAAATAAACCATATCCTGCTGAATAACAGGACTGATTATTGTCTGGTGTGATTGACGCATAAAAACAGTACATCTGTCTTCTCTCTCCCTCACCACCCTCTGCTCCTTTCCATTTTTTCTTTACTTTTATAGTGTGCATATTGATTGGAGGGGCTTGCATTGCAGTGTTGACCATATTTATCCCACCTCATCAGGCCAATTAGTAGCAGGATGATAAGCTGTTGCAGCATCGGTGTCCCTAAGCTCTCTCTGATGAATGTGGGGCTAATTGGGGTCAAGGTTGGGTTTAAGGCTGCGGTGAGTTGGAGCAGAAAGCGCAAGCCGGGGCTAATCTAATCAGGTGCACCGTCAGACCACAGTCTAATCGTGTCATTTAGTGAGCAGTTATATGTATATTGGGGACTGAAATAGTCCCCTATTACCACATTCCCCCACACTAAAAGTGGAACATACATTTTGTGCATGTGAGCACGTGTTAGTGTATTGCAGTGTATTTATGTGTGTATGTGAGTGTGAGAGTGTGTTTGAGTTAAGTGCAATCATCATCCTGCGCCTGCCACCATCAGTGCTATCAAAGGCCCATCTGGGAAGCATGCGTGCGCATGTGTGCACGAATTTGTGTGCGTGTGCGCACGACAGCAGCCACAGAGCCTTCAGTGAAGAGCCCAGGTGTTCCTGTTAAAGTGTTAATTAGATTAGTGCAGATCAAACAGGGGTGCCATTCGCTGGGGAGAAGAGGTGCCGGGGCCATCCCGCTGGGGCGCTGGTTCCAAATGCTGCTCCTCATCCACCAATTAGGGTGAATTAATCATTCACTGGACTCATTTGATTGGTTCCCCTAAATTGCATGGCGACCCAATCAGTGGTATATGCTAATTTGTGTAGATGAGTGGAACAGGAGTGATACAAAAGGGCTACAGACCTGTTGGATGTTTGAACTTACATAAAGTGAGGGTGTTTCTATGGTTCAATTAATGCACAATGGGGTTCTGTATTTCGCACCATATTACACATTATTCCACACCAATTACTGTATCTGGCAATAAAATGTCACCCTTTTTAAAAATTTAAAACATGAAATGACAAAAGAAGGATTCAGTATTTGGACAACAAACTAAATCTGATTAACTTTGAAGCCAGTGTTAGGTTCACGACTGTAATGAGAAAGATGTTAAATATATACTGCATATTTTTATAGCACAAAGCTACATGTGCCACATGGACATTAAAAAAAGTCTCCCAGTTTAAACCATATTTTCATTACCAAAATGAATGCACCTACTTTTGCAGAAAATTGCTGGCATTAAGATTTTATTGCTAAACGTGTGGTGAAGTTAACTGTTTTTTTAAAACCCAGTAGTTGCCCCCATGCACACTTTTAAATTATGTGTTGTGGACATCCTGCAACCATATTGCAACAATGAAGGAAAAGGTTTAAAAATAAAGCTTAATCTGAATTAGAGCAATAATTGTCAATCTCTAAAAATGTGCCCCTGATTGAAAAACAAAAACAACACACGCAGTCCCAGTGCCTACAACAACCAAGAAAAAATATTGGTCAATGAAACAGAGCTGTGCCAGAAAGTTGTGAAGGAAAGCTAACAGTCATTAATCTCAACTTCACTGTTACCTTAATAACGAAATAAAAATCATAGCTTATTGCCCTCCTTGACAACTTCAGTGTGTTTTTATTTCAAAACATTAAATTCTCATCAGTGTATTATAACAAATCTAGCTGACTACTTTATTACCTGGAATACAGAGAATTGCAGAACCTAATGTGCAGACATCATTTAAGTGAGCCCATTAGAAGTGCTTGAGGCAAAGTGTCTCAAATCGATACAAATACACACACCTGTGCACGCGCGCACACACACACACGAGACACACACACACGCATACGCACAGTTAATCTTGGAAGGTTGTCTTCTCTTTTATCCAAGTCCAGAAACATTTCACAAACAAACCTAGCTAAGTGTGGCTGTGTTCCTATAGAGACATAGAGATTGAGGACCAGGAACAGGAAGACACATCAGTGGTAGCACACATCAGTTCCACATCAAGTACTGTAGCAGCTACTGATGTGGATTTGTCTGTAGTGCACAACAGGGAATGAAAACAGATGTTTGCTCAAACTCTTGAAATGTTTGTATGTTCTTCTTCACCAATAACTAACACGGTGGCATTACACTGTGGAGAGACTCGCTGGTAGGTGTATGCAGGCTTTGTTGATGGAACACTGTGGCTATGTTTGTACCAGTGAGAAACCTTTGCCCCAGCATAGCAATGAACACAGTCCTGGCAAACAGAAGGAGAAAGTCTCAAGCTAAAAAGATGGTAACTGGAAAATATTGACTTGAATTGGCAAAGGGACATCTCTGGAAAATCCGATGTACAGTATTCCATCCGTTAGGAACCTATTAACTACATATTACGATCAATCAGAACTCATTTCACTATGAGTTCTCTGCTTTCACTATGGTCATTTAGAAGAATGTCAGAGGATGGATGTAAAATAAAGGAATGCATAAATTAAATGAATCCACTCAAGCAAATCAACTACACATTTCAAATTAATTTAATGGATTTAGAGAGATATTTACACAAGTATAGCACATCCATTACAACCCCACTTCATAATAACACCATACTGCAAGTGTTTCACAATGTGTTTGTCTGTTTTTGGAGTGTATGAATGTGAGTGAATAGCAGATCTGCCTTTTGTCCCCTGAAGATGAGGCCTGGCTTTTTTTTGAAACATCACTGTCATATGTCTTTTAACGTTTGCCGGAGCTGCAAAATGAACTTAAGCAAACACCCCAAAACAAACGATACATCTGCCAAAATGTCCACCTAATTGAACAATGATTTTCAAAATGAAGACCAGCATTAGAGACCCCACATGGATTCAGGCAGACATCAAACCAGATATCATTTAAGTTGATGAGAGCTGGACAGTAAAATTAGGCAAGGCCAGCAGAGAACAGTAGAGAGTATTGCCTTCCAAAGTTAAAATATTTTAATTTTTGTTGTCCTGATGTAACCTAGCTCTCTCACACAAGGATTAAACAAGAGCGCCCTGGACAACGAGAAGCTAAGAATTAATTAAATAGCAAACATTAATATGTTTTATTCGTTTCAATGTAATTCATACAACATCACCATAGAAACATATTCTGCTTGAATCCATTTGAATGCATCATGACTCAGATATCTCAAGTTGACAAAAGGATTTCAGTAAGACTTGCCTAATACTGACTACATGTATTTGCACCAAAAGAAAATATCCCCATCACAATTGTCAGAACCTCAAATTTTGATTAAGCCTCAGAGCTAATTCAATTACCACACACTCTATTTGATCGGTTCCTATTGGTAAAGGACCTGAAGCTCTTTTATAACTGAGACTTGCCATTATCACAAGGACAGGGTACTGGCATTGTCATGGTTTTGGTTTTAGTGTTTCCTGTTTTATTGTGTAATACTCTCCTGTCCTTGTGTCCCTAAATTTACTCGCTGCTTTTGTTGTGTTCCCCTTCAGTTTCAGTTGTCTGTTCCCTCCTGGTTACCACTGTGTCTCATTACCCTGCCCTCACTAGTGTATTTACGCTGTGTCTCAATTTGTGTACCTCTGTACTTACACTTATGCTATTTTTGAGTATATTTCTCATTCACTCACTCTCACACATGTTGTGCTCTGGGCGAAGATTATACATCACTGTAGCACTGCATTGTATAGGACACAGTTGTCCTATGCGCTCCTCTAAATGCCCTCCAAACCACCATGGAAATGATGCATACAGTATAAGTCTGGAGCCAACTATATTGTACTTTCATCACAAAAAGGAAGCTTTTAATGTGCAGCTCAGTATCTAGGGAGCCCATTTTTGCTCTTCTGTCTTCTCACTACTGAAGCTCTCTTTCATTAGAGGAGTACAATAGCAGGACCACATGCTGAGAGCTTAGGTCTGTCTGCTAACTTAAGTATTTTTACTGCATCTCTCCAAGGAGGTTGTTTTCAATGGGGGGCAAAAAAAGGTACAACTAAAGTGTATAAATACACACCCACACGTGCAACATGTGTGCATATAAATGGCAGTATGCACACAACAATACAACACACACATACTAAACACACTTAAATTAGTGCACAGTACTTTCTTTTATGGTTTTTAGCTTTTGATTTCCAACTGCAGGACTGGCTTCTGGACTTTTCTTTATATTCTCTGTGTTGTTCTCCTCTGCGGTAGCATTTCCTTTTAAGAGCCAAATTATCCTAATTTCATTTTGTATAAACTCTTCAATCTATAACATCATGTACTAATCCATGAAAAGATGAACATTGTAAGTGGTACTAAACACTCATAAAGGTAAGAATTTGTTGAGCTTGCCTTATGAATGGGAAAACTCAAATTATACAGTAAATTAAAAACAATCAAAATATATATATGTATAAAAAATGTTTAACTAACTATTTACTTATTTGCTTTATTCTTTCAAATACACTGCTTTCTGCAGCTGTTTTCCAGGAACTCCTTGAATTTTAAATCTACCTCTTCATCTATTTCAGTAACAATAACAGAATATCATGGCTCGAGGAAATTTAACATGAAATTAGTAGTGACATGCTATTTTCTGACAAATTCTTTGGAAATAATGAACCATTCCGCATCGTAAACATTATTTGTCCTGTCTTTTCTCATGTAAAATGTCCTTAACTCTCAAGGGAGTGATATGTTGTCACAGTGACACTTGGGAGCAAATGGAGTGATCTGTCTCCAGCCCCTGCTGAAACGAGGACAGCTTGCTTATAATTGCTGGAAAATGTCACCACAGTTGATTACCAGTGATTTGTACTACTGCAAAGGGAATCCAAATAAAAAAAGTAGAGTTGATGAGTGCATATTTAATGAGGCTCATGCATACTAATGCAGGCATCCCATTCTGCTCTATTTCCTCACATAAACACATGCAAATTCATGGTACAAGTCAGTGAAAACATAGGAAGTCATCCTAATGAATGAAAAACAGCGATTATAAGCTGTCATTATCTCAGCTAAGTGGTCAATGTGGAATTAGTCACTTTAGCACGAATTGTCCACAGCAAATTGTGCATGCCTTAAAACTATACCTATATCAAATCATTGAATTTAAAGTTTTAAAGGTAAACTTGACACGCGGATGCAGGTTTACACTGAATGTAAACCAGACTGAAGATTCAAATGTGAATAGAAATAGGTCTTCAAAGGTTATACTCTGGACTGCATCACAAACAAAGCTTTATGTTCATAGTATAAACAACTGAAATGTCAATGGACAACTGATATTTCATGGTAAAAAATGGTTGTAGTACATACAAAACAATAATATTAGCTTGAAGTAAAAAAATTCCTTACACTAAGATTTTTTTTTTTTTTTCAGGGGTGAAACTGATACTGTAGAAGGCCAGTCAACACTCGCTGAGCAGTCATCAAGCTTCCTGGTAATTAAGCAAGTAAATGATGAGTACATTAGTGGTTTCAAATCTTGGAAGGAAGGATAAAAATGGAGCTCAATTTGTATGCTAGTGTTTGCACTGAGTCTTTGCTGGCCCAGCTGTATGGGACCAGAACCCCTCCTGAGAGTCTAATGAAACAGCTACTTTCTTTGAGACACACACAAACATGTCAAGTTAGGACAGAATCCTGCTTAGCCTGCATAGTGAAGCATACACACAACTTCCCCTGCTAGAGGCACATTAAATGATTCTGCTTATAGCCTGTGCAGTACTTTAGTAACACACGTGCACATATGTTCACCTACATTGACATTACCATGCAGAACAATAATCAGTGTTATGGTGCTTAAACTGGTTTCAGGCTGTCACTGTTGAACACACATACTCAATGTTGTAATTTGATGTACAGAGCCCAAGTTGGTAGTCCATTTTGTTGATAGTTGTCCCTCTAAGCACAACGTTGTTGACAACAAGATGTTGACCTGCCATGCTTTATTTCACATGCACCTGTTTGGATCCACCACTATGTAAATCTGCCCAACTCCGAGGGTCCATCAGCATCTGCTGAGTGCCAGGCGGGGAATACAGATGCAGGAAGATGAGTATTTAGGAAGGCTTCTCACGTCCGCCTACTGAGAAGCAGCACAACGACTTGGCCACAGCCACAGCAGCTCCGACACTCCCATTCTTCAACTGGATTGATTCTCTCCAACCACTGGCAATCTGACTCATCAATATTCAGAATCACACTGCCCTAAAATAGCTTCAGCCTCCAGATTTTAACCCTTTATGTAGAGTTCTGCGATTATAATCACGAATAATGATGAGGAAGACAGATCTATTGGCTGTAGTGTGAAAAGATGACAGTCAAAGTGATTTAATTTTCTGGGTTTTGCTGTCATCTCAATCACACTGTAATTACTCTAGAATCTGCATGTCTGTCCAACTAGGTATCTTTTCTTTAACTTTGGATCTCTGAGCATCTTACAGCTGAGGGGGAGGGTTCCACCACACCTAACAAGGAGCGGTGTCTTGAGAGAGGGGGATGACTCAGCGTGGAAACTAATGGGCTGAACCGAAGTAGCAAAAAAACAAAAGTTTAAATTCCCTGAAATGTTAAAATAAGATGGTACTGTAGGCCAGGCAAAGCAGATTGGTAGCACGTCACTAGAGAGAGAAACTGAATTGTTTGCCTGAAGAGAGATTTGGAGTTGGGACTTGGACTAAAAAACAAACCAGTGAGTCACCCCCAACCCAACTTAGACTGAGAAAATATTACAAGTTTGAGTGTGTAAGTCAAGTGACAAACAATGTTCTGAGTAAGTTATTAATAACTTACAGAAACACTGTGTGCGATACCGCATCTTTTCTCTTCCTCTATCTGTCACTGTTTTTCTCTCTCTCAAACACACCTGTGCAAAACAGTGTAGGAGAGAGAGAGAGTTCATGTGTTTAATAAAGGGTTACTTATTTTGCTGCTATTCAAAAAATAAAGAACGCCGTGTTGTCGTCTTGTCTGTTATTTAGTCGAGATCTTTTCACTGCTGTGGGAGTGCTCTGGACAGCTTCTAGATGCTCCTAGCAGGCAGATCAGCTTCTTGGAGCGCATGCTCAGTAGAGAGAGTGCAGTGTCATTATGCACGGTTGTTCATTGTGTTGATTCACCTTGATTAAACTGCCTAAAAATGACAGCAGGGTCTGCAGTATAACCGTAGACACACTCCACACATATCATACTGGGTATTCATAAGTTGAAATTTTGCTTTTATAAAGGAGACGTCTTGTTACCAGGATAATCCCTCATAGCATTCTTTTCCAACTTTCTGTTTAGCAAAAGTAGTGAGTCATGCTGTGTCCTTGAAACATCTTGCAGTACAAATGTCACTACCAAACTATGACCATGCACAGTGTGAGATACAAGCACCTGATGGAAAATCATACTGTGTTCATGGTATTCATGTTATGAGCTCTGAATTATCCAGACATTTTCTACGACAAAGCTTTTTTTTTTTTTTTGAGCTGTCATTCTCACATTTAACTGTGATTGGCACAGTAGTTTTAGAGCTATGTGACTGGCTGAGTGAGTATTCAATAGTCACATGTGAGTTAATCTGTATTCGTCTTCATCCTTCACCTTTTGCATGTTGCATTGCTGCACACAATGTGAACCAAAGTAAAAAGCATGAAGTGACACCTCACATAGTCATAGCAGCACTTAGTATTTATTATTCAAATGTTAACTGAAAAATATCAAACAGGGGGTGCAACACATGCTTTACACCTCACAGAACAGAGCCTGACTTGACATAAATAAACATTTCAGTTCAGGTCACAGTTACGCCTGTGAAAAACATTTGAGACACGACATGGACTTGGGTACACTTGGGGTGGTAGTGTTTCTTGTTTTATCTTTGGTAGTTAGGGTTAGGGTAACTCTTTCTAGTTTTATGAAGGTTTATCTCTATTTGTGTTCATTTAGCCAATAATTGTTATTGTTTTTCTTGCAACAGTAAATGTTCTCCTCGGTAACTCCTACTTTCCAACATATATGAGATACAGCATATTTTTGGTATTTTTACTTCACAGCAGGATGGTACTTGCAGTATGTATCTATGCAAAACTTTTCATCTAATATATAAAATAAGTGCAAGGAGCTCAACCCCTTTGTTGTTTATTGACTTAATTGTAAGGATTGCATCATCATGACATCAACTCGCTTCTGGACAGAATCGTTCAAAACAGGGTTTTCTCGTACTGTCAGTATGAGAAAAGCGGAAGCTTAGATGGCAGTAAGTTGTTTATGGCATTTACTGTAAGTGTGGCTCTAGAAAATTAGACTTAATTTGAAGCCAAGAGTGTAGTCAGTGATGTCAGCTCTTTCTGAAACACATTCACTGTAACTACAAATCCAAAACTCAGCTCTCTGCCTTGTTCTTCATCTGCCTGGATTCCTCTCTCTACCCTTCATTTTCTATCTGTGACTGCACATTTGCTCCCCATGCTGATCTGACAAACTGTGATCAGTAAAATTGACATCTAGCACTGTACCAAAATCCATAAAAACACTCTGGACAATGCATGTTTTCTCTTGAGTCAGTGATTTCACTGGGGCATTTCATCACCTGTCTCACTTTAGCCCTGAAGAGGTGGAGGCTCATCCTGCAACTTATCTTTGGTGACATCTACATCTAAATTATAAACAATAACCTCCCTGTGTGGTAGAGAGGAAATAAAAAAAAACAAGTGAGTTCACTGCACACAATGAGGTTTGTCTGTTTCTTTGTTAGAGGGATCACAGCCAATACCGCATCCTGCTGCAGACCATTAAGTGTCTAAGAAAGTAGCTAAATTGTTTGGCATAGTCACACTTACATAAGGATCAATGACTGACTCCGATTGATTGTATTTGTTGTAATTAGTAACTTTATAATGAGATCCAGATATTCACAGAGACAATGGTTCCTTTTTCTGGAGGTTTCTCCATCACCAACACTACCTGCTGATGTCCAAAGTTCTATAAGTACTTCTTCAATTTGTGCAGTTTATTAAACATGTCTCTGGCAATGAACATTTTTTCTTTGCTAAGATTATTTCCCAAGAAACTAGCCACCTTGTCTGTCTTGCTTTAATGCATTTACTTCAGGATCCTGGTAGAAGACCTCCTATCTCAGGCAAGAGTCAACTTACTCCACAGTTTTCACAACACATCATCGTACACACTGTACTGACAGTTCAATACTTGTTGACAATTACTCACACAGCTACATATGTATAATATAGTTTAACTGAGAAATGTCATAAGTTTCATTTTTTTCATTTTTTTTTTCATTGAGGGATTTATATCAAAGTCAAATTGGGCAACACATCACCCACAAATAGTATGTAAGCTTTTGAATAGGATCTGTTTAAATCTCCATAATCCTTGACACCAAAATTAAACTGCACTGTTTGATCGTTGAAGACACACTCCCCTCGAGCCTCTCCTCCCACTTCAGTAAAACCGACAGGCATGCAAAAGAAAAAGAAAAAAAGCCACTATGCCAGAGTAAAACCCTGCCAGTTTTATTGTCACAGACTTTTGAAAGATGCACAATATTACCAGATAAATGTGTCTATATTTCTTTTCATACATTTACTTTAACATTAGTGGCTGAAAGAGATCCATTTTTGTGACATAGCTTATTCCTTCTGTACACCAAAGAGTACTCAGGCCGATACAAGTCAGAGCACAGTTGTTGGAAATCGTTAGGATAGTCAATTATTGAAGGGGAAGTGAAGACTTCTTTGTACTCGCTTTCACAGAGACAAGTGCAGGCATTGCAAAATCCTTTTTGCTCTTCTAACCCTTCATGTCTGGATCAATCCCATATTATCACAGATTTCTAATAAAAATATAGTCATTTTTGTTAAATGGAGCTCTTGCCATATTGTTCAACACGTACTCAGATGACTGTGAAGCTGGTAGATAAGGAATTCTCACAGCTACACTGTAGGTATGTCAGAAAGGTAGGTGCATTATTCCCACAGCGAAATTCATTTTCCCAGTGGCCTAGTTTTTATAGAGACGTAAAGTTACAGACAGTTAAGCAACCATAGTCATTCTTCAGGTGATTATTTGATACAGGAGTGATTAATACATCATTTATTTTCCTAAAATTAGGGAGAGAAGGGGTGTGTAGCCTGATCCCTAATTCTTCTTGTTGACAAGCCAATCAGTTAGCGTGCTTAGGATACCATCACAGTGTTGTGGATTGCTTACGGATGTCTTCATGAAACAACGTAATGTTTTGTACTTTAAGCTTCTATTTTGATAGCTAATGTGACAGGCATATGTGTCAGCTTTGTGCGTAAGCTATTTTTTTCCACTTTTAAAAATGCAATGCTGCTCCTTTGTTGTAGGGCTGTCAATGTCCATTACTGTTCATTAAAAAGCTAAATTAATTTAGGACTACCACACACTGACTATAATATGATTATCCTTGTTTTATTTAGTATTACAATAAGGCCAATCAATTAATTAATCAATCACCAGAGAGTATAGAATGAAGGAAGCTATAGCCTATTAGCTGTACCATTCACTTTTATTTAATCCACCTCTGTTGCAGTACACACTGTTCCACAAAAGAGAAATAGTTTTGAGAAAGGAGTCAATGGTACAAATATGTCTAAAGTAAATTAGGTTAGCTCACCAACTAGCCCTGCAAGTAGTCACCACGTCACTAAGCTTTTAGCTTAGTTTAAGTTTAGCCTCTTTCTGGTGTAACCAGGATTTAAAAGGATGTACAGCATATGTGTGTGTGTGTGTGTGTCTTTTTCTTTTACTAAACCCCCATTCTCCATTTCTTGATCAGACTGTTACTTGCCTTCATTTAATCTTTTCCCATACGCTATTATTGTCTTCCTGCTGCAAATAACATACCATGATCAGATATATTCATATCTCTCTAAAAGGTAGCTACAGGTGTTCACGGAGGTGATTATATTATGTGTGTGCGTGTTTTTGGTAAACCATCATTTTGCTTTGCATGGTGAGTTTGTAAATGACATGCGTTCTGTTTTTCTCTGTCAGGGTGCCACTCTTATCTTTGTGGTCCAGAGGCCACAGGACTTATCAGGCATACATTTCATCCATGCAGGTCACTGCCAGAACCCAGAGCCACTTCCTGACAGCTGGGCTATGGCTCCCATACAAAGCTCCATACCCAGGTTTGTACTAAAAAAAAACCTCAAATATTGACTCTTTTCCGTTGAACAAACTACAGAGGAAGTTTCTGCGGTGACTGTCACACAGTGCCACTGCTGTGTAGCTCCACAAGCTTGCCAAGCTACGGGATACTGTATATCTGGGTTTCAGAGAGATGAGGAAGTCTCTCTTGCTTTGCAGCCTCTGGCCTCACTTGCCCTTTGAACAGATATAATCATAGTATTCAGAATGTTAGTCCAAAGGTAACAACATCTATCTAGTATCACCTCTCGAGCTCACTAATTAACACATAGTGTTTTGTTTGTGTAAACTCTGAAAAAGAAAAAGTGTAAAAACAACAATTCCTCTTTTACTGAGTGTTACTTTTATACTTGGGCTTTCGTGTGGACTGAACAAATAAAACGGCAGCATGTTAATTAGTGAGCTGGAGAGGTGCCAGTAGGTGATTTATATATATATATTTTTTTTACTTTGGTTTAGAGCTTGGCTAGCTGTATCCCCCTGTTTCCAGTCTTTATGGTAAATCAAGTTAACTTACTATTGGCTGTAATTTATATATTTACTGTACAGACATGAGAGTGGTACTGACCTTCTCATTTAACTCTCTGCAACATATTAAGCATTTTCCTTAAACGCTTATCCCTATCGGGGTCACAAGGGGCAGGAGCCAATTGCAGCTGGCATTGGGTGAGAGGGGGTGCACCCTGGACAAATCGCCAGTTCATCACAGGTCATAACACATATAGACAAACAGGCACTCACTCACATTCACACCTATGACCTATTTTAGAGTCACTAAATGTCTTTGGACTGTGGGAGGAAGTTGGAGTACCCACAGAGAACCCACGCAGACACAGGGAGAACATGCAAACCATGACTCTTCTTACTGTGAGGAGACAGTGCTAACCACTGCGCCATCCCATAATAAGTCTCAAATTTTGAACTTTTCTGTTAACTGAAACTCATCAACATAAAGCAAAATACAGAAGAAGTTAGAGAGGCTGGATGTTATCCACGCAGGACTGAACATTTCCTTAGCTGCATGTGAAACAAAGAATATTGCAATGAGGTCAGTCCTTCTCAGTATATAGAGATGCCTAAAATAAAAACACCAATGTGGCTTACAGTCAATATTGATCATTTTAGTATACACGTCTATTTATGTTGCACTCTGTTATTGTGGTCTTATTCCTCAGTCATCTTCAGCCTCCTGTGGGGTTCTGCTAAAAAAAAACCCATTGCAAACAGACATTTAAGACAGAAAAATAAACCAATGATTGTTTTGTATTTATGTCCAGGGAGAATAATACTTTTGAAACTAGAGAGAGACACATGCAGCAAACAGCAGGAAGATGATGCTAGTATGAGTGTATTCAATCCAACTCTGAGTCAGACTGGCTACAAATAGATTAAATGGAAAGTGGCAAGACAGATCGTTTAACTCCCTATTTGACAGTCAGTGGGCTTAACAAAATAAAAGCCAATTTACAGAATCCCACTGCTGGGCAGCACAAGGGGAGTTACTGAATGACCTCCGCACATATGCCACAATTTGTGTTGACGCCAACTTCCTCCTCTCAGTTCCTTTTTTACAGCAGAATAAAACTATCAACACAAATCCTAGCTGATCCAACTGATCTATGTCTCTACCGAAGGAAGGGGTGCAGATGGCTATTTGGAGACATCTATACAGCGAGGCTGTTAAAAATGGTCACCTAAAGAGAGATGGGCCTCAAAAGCATTGTGTCTGCTTTAGTCGAGGCAATGAACCGAGCCGAATTTCATCAGCAAAGAGAAAGTGGCATGGGAAAGGAAACAATAATAAAAATAAAAAAGTACTGAGCACACAGCAACAAACTTTTCCAATCAATGCACTTTCTCATGGAGACAGGGTGAAATTAATTCTCGCCTGAAGGGCTATTGTAGGGGGGAGGTTCACTGGAGAGTAAGAGCTGTTGACAAATACTCTTTATCCTCAGGTCAATGAGGATGGGGAAAATGTGGGATGTAAGAAAAGGAGTGAGGAGAGACAGCAGGAGGGAGGAAGAGAACAGCCAGAAGAGAGAGAAAGAGCCGTCAAGAGGGAGGTAAGAGTGTTGGAGCTCTTTCTAAGCCAAATGACAGTGTCACATCACCAGGACCTCGCTGACATTACTGAAGCCCTCACTTCCACTTAGCACAGACGTTTCCCTCCAAGCAACAAGCAGTTGTCTCACCCTAATTATTCTGCCTTCCACCTGCATGCTTCACTCTGCTCGTCACTCTCCTTCATCTCTCTATTCTCAGGTCTCAGCCTCCTGTCCTTTCCTCCCTCCTTTTCTCTGTTGCCCTTTCAATACCTCCTTAGGACACAGGGAAAGTCAGAACTCTCCACTCTCATAGATTACTTATGCATTTTAAAAAGGTCTTGTGTTTTTTTTCCCTCACTGGATAGTAATTTCAATGAGCCAATATTTGAGTTAACCTAATAGTATGCATTTATTGCCACTTTAGCTTTGCTTGTTTTAGGCAACTAATGCATTTCAAAATCTCCAAAAGTAGCAGGTGAGAGGCTAATTCCACCATGTTTGGATGATTAATGCTAGAAAACAAACTTAGATTACCGTTATGGATTATTTTTATTGACTCTTCCTATATTCTTACTTTTTATGGTTTCTTATTACCATAATGGAATTTTTTTATTTATCATCATCATTACTCATACCAGACGCACTTTGCCTGCTACTTTCTGTGAGAATGATCAACATTCAGGCAGTCCTGAGTGAAAACAAATGGCCTCATGGTAGCCAACCTCTTCATTAGCAGAACTAAGAACTTAATTGGCAGTTTAGTGTTACATATATACAAAATCAGGAAGAATTTTGAAAAGTTAAAGCAGCAGAAGGTAAGATATGCTGACTCTTAGTCCCTAATATGGGCCAAGACTCCAAAACACTACCCATGAACCTTCACCTTAAACCCCTACATCTTTCATTCTCCACACTCCCAGTTTATCGTCTTCATCCGAAGTGTCAAGTTGGCGGAGTGCCCCTTTAAGGAGATGACACTACTGTATTCTTTACCGCAGAACCTTTAAAAATTTATGTCATCATCTCAGACCTAATTCTTTAATCACAACTTGATGAGAGGTAATTTGGTTGACAGTCAAAACTTTTCCATCATCTGTCAGCCTCTCAAGTTTTAGACTTTGAACAGATTGTGCTGCTCCAATGTCTCTACCCCGGTGCCACATGGACATAAATAATGGATGGTGAAAAAGTCATTACAGCACTCTGGGATGCCAAGCAGGTTACTGAATGTACACAGCAGAAACTCCTTGCTCTCTTGCAAACCACAAGCGAGATGAGTTAGCTGTCATTTTATTTGCTCATGAGAAAAAATATATCATTTTTCTTTTTGCTTCAACTACGAAAATAAGAAGTAAATAATAAAGGGAACGTACAATGTTTAAAGTTGGTAGACTCCTCTGGACGCTCCTATCTAACATGAAGATGTGCAGTTCAATTCAGATAATGCAGTATAAAGATCGAGAAAGAATGCACGTGGAGGAGGTTGAAGTGGATGGATGGGTCAAACAAACACTTTTACCCTGGAGACCGCTGTTTCGTGTGCCACCAAAAGTTAACACTGACTCCTTGACAGATTAAATTACGTTACTTACATTACATTACATTTTGACCCAAGTCATAATTTTTTGCTAAACCAAACCAAACACCACCAGTTTGAACTGCAGGGCCGATGACCAAGTCGCCACTTTTGATAAGTTGGAAGTGACAATGTGTTGTTAAGAGACACACAGGAAATGAAAAACGATCAGGACTTTTTTCACAAAGTTGTCGACTAAATCTCTCAAGCATTTTACTTAATCATTTTCTTACAGGCCTATTGAATTGTCAGCAATTTGATTGTGCAAGACTTTCATAAGTCATTAAATTTTAAAATAGTAATCACATTATTTTTAGACTGAATAATTTGTCTCTGTGACTCCAATTTCTCTCTTTGTTTTTACCTTTTATTAAATTTGTCCTGCCTTATTCCTTACCGTTGTTTCATCCTCTTAATGTCTTAATGATCACATTTTTCACCTTCATCCTTCTCATTTCCATTTTCCCTCACTCATCTCCTCCAGCAGAGCATCTCTTGTCGGCTCTTTTGGAGAATATAATTCTCTACCTTGTTGTTCTCTCTGGTCCCAGGCTTTCATTGACTACTGTCGGTGAGACTCAATTAAAGCAACGGGGGGAAAAAAAATAAGATTAACAACACACACACTTTTACCCACAATGCCCAGGGGGCTCAATTTATCTTGAGGAATGCTCGGCCTAAAAAAACTGTGATTGACACCTCTAACCTTCATTGGGATGTAATCTTCATCTTTAGCACTCAGAGATCTAATTAATTAGGGGGAATCTCATTTCCTCACTAATGCAACTGGACAGAGGCATGATAGAGGATGGAGAGAAGGGAGGAGGAGAAAGAGGTGGAGGAGGAGGAGGATGAGGAGAGGAAGGGAGGAAGGATTGAGATGGAGGGGGAAAGGAGGGGTACCGTATTTCATCAATGCCTGTGAACGCTGTCTACCTTGTTCATTTCAGGGAAGAACACGAAAGCGTGAGGTGGTTGGGTTCACACCAACTACACTGTATTGATTACAGCTGCCAGAACTCTGGCTACTGGCCATCACATAGGGAGACACTGCAGTAACACTCTTTATAATGGGGATCTCTTGGTAATGTACTTAACTGGTTCACTTTCTTAAGCCATTGTCTATGTCTGAGGACCTGTTATCTGATACTGTAACTGATTTTGTCGTCTTGGTGCACTACAAAGTGTCTAAATTCAACCTCTGTGCATGTATGCATGTATTTATGTTCAAATCATTATAACTCAACTTTAACTTCTAGGTTTACTGTAGCAAATGCCACAGCAGCCTCAAGTGTTCGAACAGAAATATAATCCAATGTCAGAGTCAAAGTGCTGTTCTTGCGAAAATTTAAACAACTTTAACAAATATTGTAATGATCAGTTTTGAACAAATCTGTCAAAAATATGCGCTGACTGTGATTAAATGTTTTTATTACATGTCATACACATATACGTGCTCAGCCTATGTGGGCTCTCAAGGCACTTCGTGTTATGTG
The DNA here is from genome assembly GCA_036365135.1 of Miichthys miiuy. Classification (NCBI taxonomy): domain Eukaryota; kingdom Metazoa; phylum Chordata; class Actinopteri; family Sciaenidae; genus Miichthys; species Miichthys miiuy. The sequence continues at coordinate 18,975,660 of CM071610.1, forward strand.
TTTTTACATCCATCTGCTAAAGCGGGAACATTTCTCTGTGCTTATACAGCTTAAATGTCGGTCTGTACTTTTGAGAATGATGTTATGACATCACAGCCTGGAGAAAAATTGTGGTCCAGTATGCAGCTTAGTGTGATGTGAAAATTTGAAACCTTCAGTGCACATGCACTGAAAATACAGAGTTAGACTTTTGAAATGAAAAAAATGTTTACATATTGATTTTTTTGGGGGGAAACAAATCAGACAAAGTACCTTTACCTTTTTTTAAACATGCCCGAAGGGGATCTTTAACAAAGTAAACATACAATGACAGGATGTGTTGATGATGATTTTCAACAACGTTTTGTATTGTAATCATCACTAAAATGCAATTTCAAAATAAAAGCCACATTTTCTTTGCATATTTTGAATACCAATTATTCTAAATCTTTCAGTCTTCTAGATGATCTCCATTGTTAACATCTGAATTCCCTGTCTGAATTAATTTTAGCAGTGAGAAACATTTCAGATATTGAGGTCACCGGAGACCAACAACACACACACACACATGCGCGCAAGCACTAACTAAATTAAAACAGAAACACACATCAATCTTAAAAGATCATTGTGTTAATCATCAGCAAAACTTTCAATTTATAGAGTGAAAATCAGGACACATACACCCATCTTTACATGCACATAAGACTCAAAGCCTGATAAAACTTCACAGCTTCATCCACTTCATACAGGGCACAACAGGATATAGGAAGAAATATTCTGACTATTTTTGAGAGGTAAAAAGATCTATGAATATATTTCACGCTACTTGTAGTCTATACTGGCTGTAGTTCATTTATATACTGTAGGTCTAGACTCTCAGGTCTTGCAGATATATATTTCTGTATCTTTAAATTACTTCCACACAACTTTGAAGCTTGTGGCTGCAGATATGGATGAAATAACTGGGCGGTGAATACAAAGTGCTTAGGCTTCTTTGTTGTTGTTATGAATAAAATCACTATGCTGCTGCTGCTAAAAAAAAATGTTCTCCACCCCTCCATCATCTACACCCATGAACCTTCTCCAGTCACATCTCCATTAAGCTGCTGACTGGAGGCTGCATTTCTTAACAGATATCGAACGGGCACTTCACTCGCTCTCTGATCATTCGTCCCTCTTGTCGGCCACCTCACAGACTGTACTGCACCTCTTTACGCTTGCTCCAGGCTTGGACTTCCATGCCTCTTTCTCATCATACACCCTGAGGGCCTTATACCTCTGTCCATGCTTGGCGCCATCTCTCTCCACCCTCAGCTAATCTACTTGCACCATTCCAATCTTCAAATCATAATCAGGGAATGAAAGGGAGTTTATAAAGTGAAGTGCACATCAGATCTGCTGTAATGAAATCTTATCAATGTGTTCCCTGTGCTGTATTATTTGCATATAAATGACATAATATAATAACTCTCTCCTGCCTCTACCTGGGAGGAGTAAATATTTCTCTGTCTGCTTTGTCTCCTTGCTGTGACACGGGGAAACGAGACGCTAATTGAAGAGAGGAAAGCATCTTTATGTGACGACTGACATTCAATTATGTTTGGGGGATCAGATTAGGTGGTGGCCCCAGAAATGTTTGAAAACAACATTTTGCAGAGCGGCAACTCTGAAGCCAGCCGAGGATGTAATTTGAATGGCTGTTTGAGGGCCCGCGCTGAATGGTGCTGCTCTGAATGGAATCACTATGCTATGACCTGCGAGTAATTGGATGTCCACAGTGAAGTGTTGACAGCGAAGGGGAGGCGAGGCAAACAGAAACAAAAAAAGAGATAGACAGCGAGGCAGTGAGACAAAAAGCGAAAAAACAACACTAAATGAAAATAAGCAAGAAAACAAAGCAATGAACACGCAGAACGAGGCTGAGGAGGAACAATAAAGTGGAGAAGAATCACACTCAAGGCGGGGAAAATGACTGCAGGTTTTCCTGAAGAGCAGAACCTGCCAAAGCCTCAGTTGTCATTCATCACAGCGCACAGGCATGTAGCCACTCTGGCCACCGAGCCAAATAAGCCATTAGACAGGATAAGCTTTCTTATCAGCCAAACACTGTCAGGAAGCACACTGCCAAGGTTGGCGTCAAACAAACACCGGGTCACTTTAGTTACAGTCACCATTAAATACTATACTGCAGATCAGGGATAATTGTGTACAATCATCCATCTACCCGTCACTCTGGATTTGTACTAGTTAAGCATAACTGATCATCATGTAAAATAAAAACAATTACATTGGACGCGACAGGTAGAGTAAGTGCTTTATATACAGAACACCAAACATTATTTGCTAACCCATCCTGTCAACAGAAATGATCTTTAATGTATACAACAGGTTGTCCACTATTCACCTGACCTGTCATTTTCAGGTGTAAATCTTTTTCCAAAGGTGATTGTTAAGCACCACTTTTCTATCTGAAAGTCACCTTTGGATAAAAACAAACAAAAAAAAAAAGGTAGTTGTATTGTATTGGTTGTTAAGAGCTGCTTTCTGCCTGACAGGAAAAAAAAAATGCTTTTAACAAGCACTCACAACACTTCTCTAAAGATGTCAGGAGGTAAAAGAAAAACAAAAAAAACAAACAGACCTCAAAATAAAAGAAACATGCAATTTTATCTGCCTGAATATAAATTTCCATACACGCACACACCTACACAGCTCCATTTTATCTCCATGTAATTCACCTTTGTAGAACATGGAAGGGGATGGAGGGGTCGGCCGACTCCATCGATTGGCTATCCTTAGCGGTGACAGCTCCCAGATTGGCCAGAGAGCATTAGAGAGTCAGAAAGTCACACTGCCATTAGCAGTCTGTCCTCTCTGGTTACAGCCTGCCTGTACACGGACACTCCATAGACTGAAATAGATCACAATGAATGGTGTGTGTGTGTGTGTGTGTGTGTGTGTGTGGCATCGATAGATGTCTGTGCCTTTGTGCGTGTCTGAAATGAGATAACTCTATAATTGTACAATAACTTCGCATACATTCTGCATGAAGTTCACGGCAATAACGTCAGCAGTCCCTTTTCATTTTTCTTATTTAGTGTGTGTTATTACTTCTACCCCCCACCTCGTCCCTGCTTTAAGCCAAGCTTTCTGAGTGTGTGTGTGTGTGCACGCTGGAAAATTGGTAATGGTATTCTAAAAGGCCAGTATAAATCACAATGTATAAATAAAAAGACCACATATAATGTTTTGTATACATGCATTCAATTGAAGATTTGTGCTGGGTACAAGCAGCAGTATACAGTATAGCTTATTGCAAATGAATCACATGAGTGGACTTGAGCACGTCCAGAGGAGCCTTGTTATTGTGTAGACTAGGAGGAAATTTACCATGCTCTGCCTGCCTGCCAGCCTCCATCTTCCCACTTCTTTTCTGATTCGCATCTCCGCTCCTCACAGTTCACAAGCCTCTAAGAAGGATGTGCTGCAGTTGGGCTTTGACAATGGGAGGTGGTGCATGAAAGCACAGTTGACTAAGAAAACTAGGGTTTGACTGATAAATCAGCCAGCTGAGATATTGAGATTAAGATTTCTATGTTAAGCAGGATCAGCTGGACGATGCCTTCAGCCTCTGTGATGGAAGTTCCTTCCCTGACTAACATCTGAAATGATGTTTTCTTTTCTCTGAAGAGCTGATTTATTCATTTTAAACTAAGACAAGTTATCCCCACCAACACACACTCAGGAGATACGCACGCTTAATCACACACAGGAACAAAAACATAATTCCTTTCAGGAAGATAACGTAACACCTCACACACTGCCTCTGTCAAGCTGCCATACGCTTGCCTTCACATAGGCCAAAGAGGGTGGAACACGCTTATTAATACTTGTGAGAGATTTCAACCCTTTTCTTTCTCATTACCAGTCAAATTTATTCTCTGTTCGACCTGGTCAGATTTAAATTCCAGAGTGTGCAGTAGCTACACATCATAGCCTCAGCATAAGTAGAAATTTTTAGATGTTCTAAGAAAACAGGTTAAGATGGACATTTTTGTAAACTACATTGATTTCCTCTAACAGCGTTCTGATGATAAAAAAGAGATTTCACTGTGTATCCAGTGAAAGACGTGAAGACTTCTCCATCTTCTCAGACTTATGAAAATGGCCTCATACCCTCAGCAATATTAGCCGTCAAAAATTACAGCCTGCCATTGATCCAACAGCGTCGTGTGTCAGAATAATATAAGACAGTGAGGGGAGACGCGTTGAAAGTGAAGTGAGGAGAAAAACACAGAGCGGTGGAATAAATGTGCATATCAAGACAGGATTTTACGCCTCAGAGAAAGCACTAGAGGGAAAATCAAACTGATTTCAATGTCACAAAATTGATTGTCCAATTTTCTCCGGATTGCTTTCTGCTTCCCCGGGGTAGGTGAGGTGTCTATCCAAATATACTTAGAGCTCCACCTGAATTATGTCTTAGGAATTTGGAGAACGAAGGGGTAAAGTTTGGCCTGTCTCTCAATTTTTCTTTCTTTTGGTGTGTAAACCTCTCACATCCTCTCACTATCTGTCACAAATACAGTGCATACATATGCTGGACATGCTGTCGTTAAAAACCATACTCTGTATGGCAGATGGAATCGATGGGTGTCATGCCGGAGCCATATTTATGAGAATGTGCTGAAGTGGCTGGGTTTAAATCTCTCCAGACTTAGAGGAGAACAGTTTAAAACTTGTGCCTTCTGCACTTCCATCTGGCTCTGCTGACTGACTGTGCTTTTGAAGAAGTCTCACTTTCTTTACTCTTTTTTCTTTTTTTCCCCCAAAGAGATGCTGTACTGTGGCTGGACTATTGCTAAAACCCCCTGAGGACGTTTGTGAAAAATCTAGCACACTAATAAATTATATCCGTGTGGGGATGAAGGGGGATAGATACTTGTAGATAACACGAAGACAATCATACATGGTGCTCCAGGCTGATACAGCTACATCTGCAATCATATTAATACCAGGGAGGGCTGGTACCACAGATATGGATTAATCTTAGCTGTTTGGCTGTTTAGTGGGGGGGAATCACCATATTGAATTTAATTTCTTTGGCTTTGATGGCATTCGAAAAAAGACGCTTCATGGATTGCAACATCACTTCACTGTGTGTAGTCTTTCACATAGGTTATCAGTGACGCCACTGCTACTACAACTCGGCCTCTCAACTCTCAAACCTAATAACAGCTCCAACAGGTTAAACAGATAATAACAAAACTCTTTCCATGTCTGTGCATCAAAACAGATGGAAATCTGACAGGAACAGGTGTGTAATCTGCCCTGTCCAGACAGCTCCCAATGAAGATGAACTTAAAATAATGTATCAGAACAAACCCAGTGTGGCCGCCACCTAAGGTGCTCATTAAATCAGTGGTGTAAGTGAAGTAATCAAACATGACTCCAATGCGATTCGGCCCACATATAGAGACAACTGACTAGGGTCTCAGGACTTGGTGACTTTGAAGGATTTGCCCATAACTTCAAGAGTCTATTGCCTATAGAGAATAAGGTGATAGGAAGAATCTGCTTTTTTCATAGATTTATTGAGGCCACAAACAGGCTGACAATTTGGCTACTTGCCTTCTTCAAAGGCATTCAACTGCATATTTGAACACCAGCCTGTTAGTGGTTGTAATAAATCTTGGCTGCAGGCGGGTGAGGAGTTTTTTTCTCTTCATGGAGTGTTTATCTTTTGAAATATCCTGGAAGTGATATGCTTCAAAAGTCTCACTTTTCTATCACGGAGGCACACCGCAAAAACCGACATGCATCCCTTGAATCATTCAATCTCTCAATCGCCTCACTAAAAACCAGTGCCAGCAGTGCTCACTGCATTGATTAGATCTCATTCCACCGTACTTTTAATCAATTACGCCTCTATTAAACAGTTTACTGTAGCTCGGGGAGCGGCTCATCAGAGCGGTTAGCCGCCATGGTTCCAGCAGTTCCGGATGGGAGGTTTTCAGCTGGGCTTGTTGGACACCACCAGAACCGGCGGATGAGTGTGTATCACCTCAATTAAACTATGCGCTAAGTGTCTGACAACAGCTAATATTCCTCTTCCACCAGCGAACCTAATCGATGTTCTGGCATTCGTCACCCTGCTGAAAAAGCAATCATCTCGTTGTCTCGCTCCAGTTAGATGAGGAAATGGAGAGACACTCATCTGGCTTCTGCGCCTGCTCACTGAAATGCACCAGCGCTCACAAAGACACACATAAGCACATGTAAAAGTGACATGTCACATACACACACACATGCATACTGTCTATACACACTTTCTTCAGTCACTGGTAGTGTTAGTGACATGTAAGTGACATTCAGTGTAAGACTTGTGACAAGAACCTGTCCAGCAAAAACTCACACTCCACTTCGACCACACACAACACACACACACTCGCAGCAAGTCCACCCACCTCTCTGTCAAGTAACACAGGGGAGATGGCGGTGACAATGTCGCCTCGTTCTGCATCGATGTAGAACATCTTGGAGGAAGGATTGTCTGGCGACTGCCTGACGATGTTGTAGCGCAGTGCGGCGTTATCGGTGGCGGGGTCATCCGCGTCGAATGCCATCATTGTCATCACTGTGGTTCCTGGAGAAGACAGTGGATAGACAGGGGTTGAGTTTGAACTCAAACATAACTGTCCTATACAATATGTGTAAGAGGCAGCTAAATTCTTGTGTTGTAAATAAAATACCTCTACAGGAATAAAATACAATTTTAGAAGACACAGCAGAAGTTGCAGAAGAAGAAGCAGAAGAAGATGAATGTTTTAACTAGCAAATCAATCATCAAAACTGTTAGTGAAACACATGTTCATGTTAACAGGTTAGCCATTTTATCAAAGTGCGACCACAGTACAGTAGCTTGTCATCTGGATTTTATTTCTTATGCATTACAAAATGTTTGGACTTCCAAAATTAGAGCAATCGTGGCACCAGGTGTATGAGAAGTGCAATTTCAAGCTAATGCTGCCCAGACAGCTGCTTATAAAAAGTTAGCCTTTTCTATTAATGTGTTTTCTCCCTCATGTCAGCTCTTACAGCATGGTGCATTTTATTTGCTAATGGGAACAAAAATGGAAATCCTGCCTGCTGCAGCTGAACTGAAATAGGAGGCAATCCTTGACACACCCTCAACCCTCAATCTATGTCTCTTGTCAGTGATGAGATACACTCGCACAGATTCAGCTGGATGCACAACTCACTCAACACACATCTAGAAATGTTAACACACACGTACACGGTTCTATGCTTCCATATGTGTATGCACACACACACACACACACACACACACACATATAGTGTATAGATCGTGGGTCTGGTAGTGTTTCCGATTTCTCCACTGCAGGTAGAGGAGTCTATAAGCCATATTCTCCATCCAGCACTTCATGTTCTTGCTGTCATCAGCTTGCAGTTGGACACCTCAGCTTAAATTAGCTGAATACCTCTTCAATTTGTTTAAACTCTGAGATTGACTCGTTCTTATAGAGATGTGTGACTGCATTCTGATGAGCCGGTGTGTTTTGGGACACAGATGGATACTTCTAATAAGTGTGACACACTCTAAAACTCAGGATTGATGGTTTTGTGTGCGTGTGAAATTTGAAGTGATTTACTTTAAATTGCGTGGTGTCATTCTGTAGTATAAAATGTAGACTAGTAAGTATATTCACTAGATTCTAGTGGCAATAATACTGTACACTGTAATTCTAAAATGACACAACAAATCAATGTGGATGATGATTTCATCCACATTTTTAACAAACCAGGCGCATTTCTTTTATGAGCCCTGCCTGGGTTACCTTGGATGAGGTGGATTCTTTTCTAAAATAATTAAACTGTATTTTTCTGTGTTTTCTGGCAAGGAAACCTTTGGGATTCTTATTTGACCCACATACTTAACAAAACATTCCCCTAAGCATCGAATAGCTGTGCTGCATAGCATGGCTCATAAGCATCGATCTGTTTTCACGCTTCTCCTTAATACCCGGCAGTACTTTGCCACAGGGCATTAACTGAACTATTCAAATAAGACAAAAAGGGCTACTGGAAAATATGCAAAGTCTATATTGCATAACGGTGGCTTAGTACCAAACGTCTTTAGTCCAGTTGAAGGTAATGAGGGGCAGAGAGGTGTGGGTTTTATCCCCTTGGCATTTGCACTTCAAGGTGAACCATTAATGGTTAAGTAAACCAGTAATCCTTTCTCTGCAGAATAATTACACAGTCCCATCTCCTTCATTACCTATACTCTGTTCCACTTCACACCTCAAAAGCCACACTGTTAGAGATGACTCACAAACACAGTCACACTTGTGCACACCAACACACTAACCGGCAGCAAATTAGAGTGTTAAAAATGATGACTAAATTGGTTATCTTGAACAGATCTCAGTGAATTATGTTCTTATTCCGCTGGCAAACTGAGGTCTATCAAATGCAAAACAATCATATTACATGTTTTATGTGACATCAGAGTCTAGCTGACCCTCTTAATCCTCACTGTCTTCATCAGATACCATAATTCTACTCACAAATAAGTATCATGTAACCAATAAGCATTTGTTAGTCTGGAGATACAACACAGAATCAGCATCAATCAACTTACATGATAAACATCTTGCATCCTGTAATGGGACAATGGGGCTGGGTATGACCCTAACAAGTGATGTCTGTTGTGTTTAATCATAACATGATATCATGTGGGTGGCCTCACTGAAGACTCATTGCCCTCTTTTATCAGCTCCATCTTCTGGCAGGAGCCAAGGCTCAATCAATCTTAACTGCATTGGATGGTTATATGGTGGGAGGGATGTGAATGCGCAGGATGGCCATTACCTCGCTATCACTTGGACCCATCTGCTGTGCTGCTAGATGACAGCAGCTCAGACTGGATGAAGGGGAGAATGATACAATAAAGATGGAGACGGCAGAGACGGTCTGTAAACACAGTGTGTAACACGTCTATCAAGTTACAATATAATGAGTTGTACATATGTGTGGTTCTCATAGAGAGAGAGAGAAAGAGAGAGGAATGGGGAAGCTGAGCTATGAGCTAAAATGTCACCAATTCACACATGAAAGGACACAAAGATTGACACAGAAAAGAAAGCACACGCAGAGACACATGTTGTGGATTGAGTTCATCAAACAGGCTGGCGGGACATAGTGCTGTTGCCTACAGCTAACTCCCTATATCTTTCTCAAACACCAAGGGAAATCAGTGGGGGCCTGCAGATCTGTGGGTGCCACCAGGGAACTGACATAGTGTGAGAAGCCAAGATGAAGCAAGACTGCATAGACTACATCGAGAAAAAAAAAAAAAGCGTAAATGTGATGCCAGTATGTGTTTGAGTCCAATGTGTGTGAAGTATGCGCACAAACACACACACACTGTTTATATGTCACAGTCTATCTGCACTGTGAGTGTGAGTGATTGGAATTTCATTTTGAATAATTCAACATGTACAATGGATAGTCCAACACCCGAGAAAAGATTTATAGTAATCAGACTGAAGTGAGTGAAAAAGACTGAGAACTGACCCATTCTATTCTCAAGTGTGAATGAGATCACAGCAGGTTCAACGATAAATCATCTTATCCAGTACCAATACAGGTGAGATACATTATGATGAATTACAAGCAAATCTTTCTAAGTGGTGGAATGCAGTGAACAGGTGGTAGCAGAGATAAACGTACATGAAGGTGTCAAGGTGAGAGAAATGCAAAGCTTAGAAAGCGAGAAAAAAAAAAAAAAACAGTAGAGCTGCCATCACTGAACATTTGGTTAACCTTTTTGGGGGCTCTTAACAGTCACATTATCTTTCCCCATAATCATTATGGCACCAACTAGTATTTGCATTTATGAAATGAAACTGAGGCAATGTTAACATTTGTGTGTTTGGGATAATGTATATGTTTTGCAGCTATTTAGTCGTAAATATCAGTGGAAGAAGTGAATTTTCTTACAAATAGCCGCTTAACTGACCACTGCAGCACAGGGATATTGTATCTAAAATCTAAGTTGATTCCTCAGTAACAGATAGCAGTAAATAATATTGTAGGACATTAATGGCCTATTTTCTAAAATAGCTTTTTATTACAAGTGACAGGTCTGAACAGTTTGGATTATTTCTAATGACAGATGTTTGTATTTGCGCTCAGATAAAAGAAGGTAGTGTTGTTTTCTATGTACCAATAAGAGTTTAGTCAGGTTTAAGTCACAAGCTGTGTCAATGTTTCTTTGTGTTGTCAGCACTGTCACAGAAGTCAGATAAAACTACGCTCAATCAGTCCAGATGAAACATCTTAGCTGCATTTTTATGATCTCATGAGGATGTTTTTTTTTTTTTTCTGTACTTCAACTTTGATTGTTGCTTATTTAATCATATGGTATTTTGTTGTGTTTGTTATGTTTTCAGTTTTTCAGTGACTATAACTCATTTTTCTGGAGTTTCTGTTCCACACTCAGGCAAGCAGTGAAGAAACATTATTTTCAACCTTACTTCTCCATTCAGTGGTTTTCTGCTCAAACTTATATTTCTTTAGTGGCAGGCAGCACAAATCAACTCAGCTGTAGCAGGTCTTATTTACACCCCTATTCTTAGTGAATTCCATGTTCATTTAAAAAAAGAACAAGCAAAGATTAAATACTTTGTGTCCCTGACCCTAATTTAAAGTGTGTTTAGTTAAACATTTGTTCTTCCAGCGTGTAGATGAAGTATTAGTCTTCGGCTGTCTTAGAAGTCTCGAATGCCAGCATGATAGAAACACTATTGAAAATTAATACAACCAGATGGTTCCCAACTTTGCGGCACAGTGGTGCAGTGCCTTTCTGAGGAGAGTTTGTATGTTCTCCTAGTGTCTCTGTGTGTTCTGCCGCAGTCCAAAAACATGCAGGTTGACTGGTGAATCTAAACCACACATAGGTGTGAATGTAAGTGTGAACAGTTCATTTTCTGTCAGCTCTGTGATGAACTGTCCAGAGTGTGACCCGCCTTTTGCCCAATGTCAGCGGGGATCGGCTACAGCTCCCCCGTGACCCTGCAAAGGTTAAGAGGTTATAGATAATGGATGGATGGATTCCAACATGGGACACTCCAGAGGGGTCCTGGGATGACTAACATGCTAGGACATAAGAAATAAAAGCATATTTCTGCTGCAGACATTCAGTTGAAATGTTCACAGCTAGTAGATATATGTGACTGATATGTGAATGTTTGCTAAGACATTAAAAGAAGCATAAATGCACTTCCATCACAATGTTTTCTTAATATAACAACTGTCATTCAAGAGGACAGATATAGACAAAGATTGTGCTTCTGTGGTTTTTCTTCTTTGCACAGCCATTCATTCCCACTCATGTCTAAAATGTGTCTCCTGTTTTGCTGCAGATATGCCGTCATGTCTATTAAGTGTTAAGGTGATAGTTATGAAGGTGGTGAAGGGATATTATTATATGATACTGAAGCAGCTTTCAGGAGCGAAGCTATCTACTTGACTGAATGCTGCATTGTACTCTCTGTCTACGCTGTTCGCCGGGCTATCGTTAACACTACACTACTCTTCGACACTTGGTCTGTTTGCCTCTGTGTCTTTTGTTAAACTTGTCATTTCAAAGATGAGATGATTCTAAAGATCTGAGTTTCTTTGATTCAAATCACTTTAGACTCCCACTTGAAAACAGCTTTTATGTGTATTCTGCAGAAGTACTGTACAGGCTTTTATTCTCCTGACTTTTTATCTTTCGCTTTAACACACATTGTAGCAGTGTTGCATCAGACTTCATGGTGCTGAAGTCACAAAGTGGGCATCACTTTTTTTAATCTGATTTTAAATATTTAACAGCAGTGTGGTGAAGATATGTCTTTTGTGTAACATGTCTTTGAATTATCAAATGATAAGAGTGGTGATTACATGGAGGCTTAGCTGTGCTTCATTTGTCTGTCTCTGTTGCTGCTATGAATGTGCATCAGTCCGGTCTGCTCCACACTTCACTTGTAGCCTGTCCCTTAACTCTCTGAACACATATTCGTTAACTTTTGCTAGCCCATTAAACAAATTTGTAAAACTTCAGCCATCAGTTTAGTGGAACTATCAGCGTATGGGCTGCTGTTTGCCATCTTATTCATTGCATTGGACATCACCTGTTTTGCCTTCCTACCTTATCTGTGTGGAACATTGCCATCTGCACTATCCTGCACGACTACACAAAGAAACACCTCCAGAGGGTCTTCTGTTAAAGCAGTATACTTTGTAAACACAGTGGCTCATTCTCAAGTGACAAAATGAAGATTCGGAAATATGAGGAACAGACAAAGGAAACAACAAGAAATGAACATTTTGTTTAGTAGCAGTATGAAAAAAAATGAACCACCTGTCAGGGTAAATTTCTTCAGCTTTAAGAAAAGAAAAATGTGGTCACAATGCAACCTGAGAATGCTGTCACTTTGGAAATGGTGTTTTATTGATCACTGCAGCGTGTTAACTGCAGATACCAATATTAGGAAAACCATGATGGACAAGAACATTGGTACAGATGCTACATTGTATAACTGCTTAGTGCTTGCCCATCACCAAATGACATTTTGACAGCCAGATGCACCCTATAGAGTTCATAAAAACCTGTGCAGTGACATGATGTACAGTATGTGTTCTATATATCAGTTCAACTGGCTTTACTCCAGAAGTAGAAATAGCTTTTATGAATATAAGTAATAATAGGGGAAAAAAAACGGATTGTAAAAAAAAATGTGAATGAATAAAGTTGCTTTAGTACTTAATTTGTATATATTAATTATGAAATCAACCACTACTGAAATAATGACATAACATTCTAAATAAGGAAAGAATGAATCTATAATCTAATGACTGTGGCTTTAAACAAAAATTAAATCATGCAACAGTCTCTGGAATGGTATAGGTTCATTCCTGTTTGTTTTCACCAAAGCATCTTTTCATTGTTTCCGGATCAGTCTGCAACTTGGTTTCAGTTTTGATATATTTCATTTGCACCACAAATGTTGATAGGAAACTTTATATTTGCAGCTAAGTGAAGAAACCGTTGTTCTGTAAAACAGTTTCACAATTCAGCAAGTTGTAAAACTTTTGGAAATAAATTCATCTAGATGCAATAACAGTAGCGGCTGAGGCCGTAGATGTGGGGAGCTGTTGTGGAGCTCTGCTGTGCTGAAACTAAATATGAGATAATGAGCCCGGAGCTGACAGTCAAGTGAATGGAGTGAAATACAGTCCAGCTGCCCTTTCCTGCCTCCTCCACAATGCCGTTTCTCCATTCTATCTTTTCATCCAGTGCCTGCTCAGGCCACAGCTGGACCACTGGCAAAAGCTAGATAATAAACAATTTATACTGGATACAACCCAATGCAATGCACAAAGAAAGATACAAAATACAAATAAATACAAAAAAAAAAAAAAAAAAAATCACAGTGTTAGGCAAAGTGAGTGTATGGACTGAAGGGCTACATAAAATATCCATGGAAATTCTGATGCTATATGATAAATAGATAATTATGCCTGTGATTGTGCATGGGCACAGTTTACAGACTGATTGACAGAGAGGACAGACAGACAGTTATTGTTCTCATCACGGCATACTGATGACACATTTGCTAATGAGAATATAAATAACACACAGGCTAATGAACAAAAGAACCTGGTAAACAACTCCAGTGTAAACACTGACAATCAAAGCTGGTAATGAAATCATACTGCAGCTTGATAATTGAAAAAATAAATGAATTGTATTAGGTCATTTGAAAGGAAAAAAATAGATCAGGAGAGGAGCATATATAAGAGAGCAATCAGAAAGAATACCATAAACATCTGGGATTCAAGATACATGTGATTCTAATCGTCACATGTATGAATGAGGCCACTAGGACAAAGTTAACATGGGCCAATGCATTTATGTGAATTTTTGTCCAAAACTCAGTTCCTCTGACAATAGCACAGCCCAATTAAGCTACCATTAGATCTCTTCATGTGTTATTTTTGTTATTATAATCAAACATAATAACCCACTGATGGTTCAAATCAAGGGCACTTGACACAGTCATGTCAAAATTGCTCCTCTAGAGTAGAAGAAAAGATTGAAATACACTTGCACGTAGTTCCTAATCTGAAACAGGTGTTAAAATTAGTGAAACACATGCTGCTAGGAATATCTGTGAAATGAAATTTTAATTTGTGCCCTCAACCACTGTTCTAGAAAACTCTAGAGTGTTACTCTGGGAACTTTAGGGGTCATTTTATTTCAACAAATTATACAAAATAGTTTACGCTCTTCATTCACATCTCCATTGTCCAGGTTAAGTTGGTTTAAGTAATGATTACTGCTGCAAAACAGAAATGGCTGACTATCTAAAAAGTGCATAACTGTTGTCTGCAGAAATGAACTAACTGCACAAGACCACATACATACTGTGCTGAATGTTTACCTCCCCTCCAGTAATGCCTGCAGTAATTCAATTTCTGCTCTATTAAGCTAAACAATCATCCGTTATTCCATTTATTATTTTAGCTTATTCCAGTTCTTGGACCAGAGGTAAGCACCATCTCCACAGACATTTTTTTTTTTTTTTCCGGACAGTTCACTGCCAATGTAGGAGGAAAACTGTCTGTCATGGTGTTTGTAATCAGTGTAAATATTAGACCATTCAGAACAATTAGATTAGATGTAAAGCTAGTCTGCATTCCTGTATTGCTATTACCTTTACTATGTTCTAGAGTCTATTTTTTTTTTTTTTAGTACATATGTGCATACATGCACTTACTACATAACTATTATCATTTGGGATTTTAATCAGGGTTTTCCCATTTGTAGCTAACTTCACTCTCTCCCATATTTGCATATCTATCCACGTCCCCTCCTGCTCCCGCTGGCATAATGAATGCTACAAGTCCCATTGTGGAGCCAAATGTCAGAGCCCTGAGGCTGGCAGACAGTCCATGAAGCATAATGACCAGCTGAACCACCTCGTCTCGTGACCTCAAGGAGAGCAGAGAGGAGAGAAAAGTCAAAAGAGGGGGAAAAAGTATGAAATTAAGACAAGAACAGAACCTAGCAATGGTGACACAGAAGAGGAGGAGACGAGCTGAAGAACCTAATTAGTTATCAAAAAAAAGAAAAGAAAAAAGAGAGAGGTTGAGAGGAAACAGGATGGACAGCTGTTTCAGGAAGGTGTGTAGGAAAGAAGAAGTGAAACACTCACCAAGAAACAAAAGGATGGAGAGAGGGAGGGGGTGGTTCAGGGTTAACGCAATGTGATATTTTCAGAATGCATCAAAGCTGTTGACTCAGCTGCGTAGTTTTAACAGTAATCAGCGAACTCAATAACAACCTAGGGTGTATTGATTAAGGGAAAACTTCAGCAGCCACACCACATGATCCCATCATCATTAAAGAAAATCTAATTACCCTGTAGCTGTGATGCCACCAGACATGTCCAAATGTTTCACGCTTTTAATGTTCTGCCAAAGCGAGACCGACCCCCCACCACCAGCACAGCCACCACCACTCCAGCATATAAAAAACCAAGTCATTAATCTGAGGAGGCACTGAAGTGACAGTATATTGCTTTAGTTTTCTTAAGCTTAATTAATCATCTCTGTGTGTGCACAATTAGACAGCAGATCATGTCTGATGCTGCTCAGCATGCTTATCCACCTGAAGCGACCACGGAGAAACGTTGAATGGATCCACAAAGGTGATCTCCGCAGAGACTGACAGACACACCAGAGGAGCAGAGGATATTTCTACTGGGACAGGTGGGAAAAAATGACAGATACCATCGTCAGGAGGTGGGTGGATAGGAGCTGGAAATGGAGTGTGTCCTATCTATGCAATGCACCTCTGTCTGTCTCCCTCCCTGCTTCGCACTTGGCTTTAAGGGTGAGTTTCTGAGCCAAGGTTGAATCATGAGGTGAGACTTCCATCTTAACTAGACTTTGGAATATGGACTGAAGGCTCAAGGCAACTCATTAAAATCCAAGACTATGGGGAGCGATTTGAATGAAAGATCGCAACCTCTCACTCAGGATTTTATGCAGGAAGTATGCCAACTATTAAGAGACAGATTACACAAAAGAACCAGACAATGGTGGACGTGCAGAAAGTGAGGCATGATTTCATCGAGCTTAGCAAAATTCAATAAAGTGTATTATTTCATGGTTTCACCTCGACTTCCTCTAAGCCACACCTCTTGGCTTTTATATTTCAACACTTCTTTGGTCATTTATCTGCTTAAAATATAATTAGCCACTTTGTCCTGGTTCCTACAATGCAAATAAGTAAACCAATCATCAGTCAGCATCCTTTTTATTGAAGCATAAACCTATGAAATGGTGGCAAATTAACCAAAAAGAAAGCTGAACAAATGAATGAAAAAACACAATATGCCACTGAATGGATTGATAAGTATGAAAATAATGTAAATAATATGCTATGGCCTTCACAGCCTCCATATTTCAACCAAACTATTCTTGTAAAAACTGTGACATTTCTGTTGAAAACCTACAGAGCACAAAACAAAATGACTGTAATTTCCTACATTCTCTACATCCAAAAAGACAAAAACGTACCACAAATAGTCCTAATTGGGACATACAACACTGAGCTCCTTGTTTTATTCCACGATGACCTCCATAAAAGACATTGACCAAGCGAGTGGGGCAAATCTGGAACATTTTGAAATTGTATGGGACAATGTGGCATTTCATTTTTTTTTTCCACTAACAAAATGGTTTACACCCTATCCCTGGACATTGTCATTTTCCTTTCATCTTATTCTCCGTTCATCCCCATAGAGGAATCTCCTTTTCCTCACGGAGGTGGAAAATTTATGACCACCAGCCACATGATCAGAAGTCCCTTTTGGATGCAGTGAATAGTGGATGTCTGGACATTTCTGCAGAAGATTGCTGGGGATGGATCAGTCATGCCTTCCCCTGGTGTATTGCAAGATTGGATGTATTGTGTGATGTAGATGAGAACTAAAGACAGGCCAAAAACAGAAGACACGATTTGACTAGCATTGTTGCATTTCTATATCTGTCCCATGCATGCATGACTTTCGTTTTATGTTGTGTCTTGGAATTACTCTGTACTCTGTACAGTTTATGCTAAATAGATAAAATAACAATGCTTAACAATACAACAAGACATAAGTGATATATGTAGGACATTGTGAAATGAGATGAAAAGTGTTGGCAGGGAAGTGCTGTCAGTGTTCACATGCAAGAGCTGGTCCTGAGATGTGTGTGAAGTGTTTTGGTTGCATTCTGGATGTGAAGTGAACTGTTGTGTTGAGCAGCATGTCAGTGGAGAGAACCATGTGAAGAGTTTTGAAAAGTAAACTCAGTATCAAGAAATGTGTGTTACCAACTGTGAAAAACTATAATGTCAAGCCGTTGATAAAAAAAAAATATTTCACAGGTCTTAATTATTTCCTAGGAATTATGAAACGTGTATGTATAAAAAGAGTATGTGAAACAGTGCTAATTAATAGGAAGATTTTTTTTTTTTCAAAATTGTACATTTTCTAATTGATTTGTATCACCTTGACAGTGATTATCACCCAGTTGAGAACCTGTCCCTTACTGAGCCTTTGATAAGTTAGTGAGATGATATAATTTGTCTTATTCAAACATATAAGAAAGATCTGATTATGAAGCCTTTATGCAGTTACAATACATGAAAACAACAGACAAAGAAGAAGTAATTGAGACGATGAGGCCTATTCACTTGAAAGAATTCTTGATAACAATGCAACCTGCAGAGTCACAGTTTAAGTTTCCCTTTGAAGGTATTAATTTGGAGGCTTGGCTCAATAAACAAACCGCATGCTGCATATTTGTTTGTTTATATCCAGCATGGAAATGTCTAAAAACAAACAGTTTTAAGCACATCATACATTAAAATTAGAAAGTGAGAATAAAAACTTTTTGACTTCTACATGACATAACTGTAGTATGTCTACACATAATGCACCAAGTAGATAAATGATGATTATACGTTTATATCAATATTATCAATATATCATACTATTATTGTTGTATTATCGTGTTATACTAAAGGTTAGATTTTGGATGTGTTCATTAGGATTTTAAATTACACTCAATGTGTATTTTTTAAGTTTCAATGAGAGGTTTGCAGTCTGCAAAGGTTTTGAACTGAACTGTTATACTTGTAACGTTTGTGATAGATTTGTCACAATCCATTTGGCTCATTTACAGCATTTTTGGTTAAAACACAGAAAATACAGTAGCCTGTAATGTTTTTTTGGCAGATCACACTCTGTATGTACGTTACAATATGCCCACAATGAGTAAATGTAGCTGTAGCTGATTTCACTTAGAAGCATTGACTTGCAAATTTGGATTGTAAGCATAGGTGTGTATGCACGTGTGTGTGTGTGTGTGTGTGTGTGTGTGTGTGTGTGTGTGTATAAGGACGCGTCAGTCTGATTGAGTGTTGAGCTGAGTGCAGCAGCCACTCGTCTGTACGGATGAGAGGACACTGCTGGTTCCCAGCTTGCGGGGCAGCCTGAGCAGGGATTGTAACTGCAGCAAGGAAAAACATCTGCACTACAACTCACCCTGACACATCTGTGTCATTCAAATGCCGAAACACCTGCAAACGTGCAGACAGGGGTGAAAACACATAGGTACAAATATGGTATATACAATATTCTGCCATATCGACATGTGCCTGCATATACTATTGGTCACGCAATGTGTGACAGGTTTGCAGCAGTGCGGCCGCTAGTTTCCACATTTCATTTTCTCCCCTGTGTACTGCATTGCTTCCCTAAACATCAAACAAATATAATGCAGTGAAGTTATAATGTTTAATGGGTAGATATATAGAAAACTTATATAGTCATATCAGCGCACATCTTCTCTGGATATGTGAGATTAACAATAATGTCCCATGCAGTCATAAACTGCAGGGATGATAACCTTCTATATGATTCCCAAAACGGCCCCAGTAACTCAGCTGGGAACGTGATTCACCAATCCATAATCTCTCTGCTCTTCCACCACTGAGGTTTCAGCTAATGACTCCACTCACTAAATCAAGACAAAAGATACTTCCCCTTTAAAAGGACACTTCAATTAATTACCCCCGGAAAATCCCTCTAATTCTGTACCAGGGGCTCAGTGAATAAAACTGAAAACCTATTAGTGGGCATTCATCTGATCTCACCCAGGAAAAAGAGGCAATCAGTGCAGAGCAGCTAGCTACTGTACAACAGAGCAGAGGGATGAGGAGGAGAGGATGCAGGGAATGAGTCATAGCACCAAAGCTGCTGTAAAAGGTGCAAGAGGCTTCTTCTGCTCTTATAGTTTCTGAATTAGGACTTCATTAGACATGAATTGTGAATGAAAGTATGCGTAAGAACTTAACCAAAGAAGTACTGAGTCTGTACTACTCCTGCTTTAATTGTCCAAAGAGTTGCTATTACTGTAATGCTGACTTTAATTTGTTTCTGCAAGTAATTAAGATACTTAACCTAAATTCCCTCCCAGGTGTGTGATGAAAAAAAGTCATAAGCAAGTGCTAAAAGTTTAAAATGTACATTGTTTCTTTAGCAAACCCCTTTTTATATTTACTGTAGAACTACTACTACTAGGCATGCTAGCTGGTGGCGCTGGCAGCTGTTTGAGCTAAATGTTAACATGATTATGCTAACACAATTTATTTAAACACACAATTTAGGTATAATGTTATTATATCAATCTAATGTGTTAGCATGCTAAAATGTGCTAATCATCACCAAGCAGAAACCTTCATGGCGGTGAAGTGAAGCCAGTGCAGAAGTGCTAAAAACTGCAGTTCCTCAAACGCTCACTTGAGGCTGGCTCCAGAAGTGAGAAGTCTCCATAAGCCCCCATATTAAAATACCTTCACAGCAGAAATATGTTTGTAGCCTGGTACAAAAATATTTTTGGTCTCTATAGCTATTTTCTCTGTTCATGACAACTGTACTGAAGGTGAATTTCTGTATAAGTCACCCATTGATATCATATCAAGGCTTAAAGTTATGCATAATTAACAGCATGGGTGCTTTGATTGACAGGTGGGTGCCGTGACAGATGGCTTCTTTGAGCAACCAGGCTTCATTCAGCCTACCTCAATCCACATCTTTCCCCATTTTTAGATTAGCCAGGAGGCAGCAGAGGTAGGACCACCAAGATGGCGACAGCCAGAGCCACCTCATTCTGAGCTTCAGAAACCTATGGGTGATGTCATGGACATGACATTCATATTTATACTGTCTATGATCAACAGTCATAACACATACAGAAAGCACAGCTAAAGCTAAAGCTTGACCTGGTGAGGGTGCAAGATGAAAAGTCAGAAAATTCATCCTGAGGGGAACACAGCAAACCTCATGGCAATCGATCTAAGTTGAGAGATAGCAGATAATGCATAGATGAGATAATGTTGTTAGTTGAAGCACTACACTATATAAGAGGGTTACAGCTCTATGGAGCATGATAAGGCAAAGGAAGCCAGCAGTGGAGCAGTGAGATAACGCCACCACTAGGTCCAACAGATGAAATATACCATATAGAGTGGAGAAAACAAGTAGAAGAAGTATGGATCTTACTGTATTGTTTTTCAACCCAAATGCACTTCTTGCTCAGGGTGAAAATGTCTGATGTGATCATAAAGTTGTACTGAGATAGCTGTAGTATACATACATATAACTCAGCAGCTGATATGTATCACAATGAAAACGTTACATGAATCTCACTGCCCTCAGAGATCTTAGTGTTTATTAAAACTGAGTAATAAACTTTAACAGAGTTTTCTACAGCCGGCAAGGATTCTTGAAAAAGGAGCAAACGTTCAAGGGCAGAAATGCACAAACAAAAAAAGAAGCTGTTAAAGAATAACTTTTATAGTATGCAGACAAAACGCAAGTAGCTACTCTCCTAAAAGATCAGACTGGATTAATTACCAATAAAGTTTAAAAGAGAGAAAGTGAGAGACACAATGGATGACTTAGTGAGAGTAGGACAAAGTCACAAATTAAGTGGCTGTTTGAATAATGTTTTGTTCTCTCATTGTTCTTGATTTATTACGCATGGCAATACAATCAATGACATTAAAACAATCAAAACTTGATGAGGTACTCTCCTCCATGTGTTGTATGTCCTTGAATGTATTAGTCATCTTCATTCTTTTGAGGACTTACAGGAACAGTTGCAGGATAAAGGCAACAGATAACTAGTGTTCTTGTGCCATTTGTTTACCCTTGACTTGGAGGGTTATGATCATGACCATTCTCACAGTATTCACTGAGCTTGCTACAGTACAGGATGTTCGAGGACAGCGGTCTGACAGTGACTGGAGGATGATATAGCAGGCTATTAGAAAGAAAAAGCTCTTTACACTCTGTGTGAAAAACAGAGCACGCTTTGTAGAACCTGAAACAAAAGATATTTTGCGGTGGGCAGTTTTGCATTGCACAAAATCAGACACAAAAAGACAAGTACTACTATACACAGACATGCAAGAAGTAAATAGACACCTTCATTCAAATTCAAATTAAAGGTGTCTATTTACTTCTTTCATGTCTGTGTACAAAAGAAGAAAAAGTGCATACATCTTTCCTGCCACAACTGAGTATATTTTAACCAATAAAACAGAAATAAGCAAGGAATATGCATCGCCAAGACTGTCAGCAGGATTCTAGTATCAGTATGTACCCACATGGCAGTGATCAGAGACAAAGCTCACAGTGCAGTCTCATGTCAAAAGAACATTAGGTGTGCACAAAAGCAATATTTGTTTACATTTGAGTGACAAAGGACTCTTGAGAAGGTAGAATTATGATTCTTGTCTCTTAGTAGCAAAGGATAAAGCCAACAGAGGGTTAGGGTTAGGGTGGAGGCCAGTGTGGATGCGTGGGTCAACAAAGTGTGGGACAGCGATAGACAGCATTGTAATATATCATGAGCAAAACAATTGCATTAAATAAAGAGGTTACAAGGTTGAATTCAATTGTTATAAACATTTTCTTTTTGGGATATTGTCAAAATGTAAGGACTATGAAATACTGACAGATGTTGAAAAAGATGGCTGGAGGGCGTGAGTCTGGGCAGAAATCTTTCAGTTTGACCTTTAACTTGTCAAAGATGTACCATATTGGTCTGATGGATGCTCTGATTTCATCAAATTGAGGTATTGCTCATGGCTACAGAGTGGCGCATGATCCACAATGCTTTATTTATCCGTATGCATCACAGAAGAATAATGCAACGAAAAAGGAGCCTTTGAAGTGTGTGGGATGTGGCTAAATCAATTTCCATTTATAACATTATATCTGGAGCGGGCCGTTGTGTAGAATAGTACACATTGTTTGAAAGTAAAACACACATTACATTATGAGATATTATTTCAAGGGCTCTAATAATACATCTATAGCAAGAAGAAAGAAATGTTTTTCTTTCATGTGAACAATAAAATGAAGCCTCCCTTGTTGTTTGATTTGTTTGTGCTCAATCTCATTGTACACCTTTCTTCTCAATGAAAAGTATCTTATCTGCTCAGTGCAAAATAGTGGAGAACTGAAATGAACCTAGTGAAACAATCTACCCATCTATAAAGCCAAAAACCCGAACATTTTTCACAGTTGCTAGCAGATCAAACCAGGGCCTGGAGGCAAGTGAGAATATAGTAAGACAAGTTGATATTTGATAAAACAAAACGACACTGCAGAGAGACATATGCTGCTCTCTTTGCTGCATGTGTAGGCAGTTGTCTGCTAAAACTTTAACCCTAACAACTTGACTTGGTATACTACATCCAATATGCTAACATTCATGCTGAACCTTATAATTTACATACCATGCCAATATTCAGCACAGGAAACAATGTGCCCTACAAATGGAGGTCAAGGTATTTCAAAATAAACACGTCACCTTTACTATGGTGGTACGATTGTAGTATATGTAAAAGGACTGCTTCTGACAACAACATTTTCAAAATATTGTCATCTTGGCATTGAAATAAAGATCAGAATCAAATGATTTAAAAAAAAAAAAAGATTTAAAACTTTATCCAGTTTAGACATCTTACAAATTACAAAAAGCAAACTGCTCAGTGCAGTTATCTTCTACTTTGATCAGCTTTGGGAAAAAAGGAGAGCCAAATCCACAAGCCTCTGCACCATGAAATCAATTTCACTTTTTTGGAGCAGCATGCCGACAATAAACCGACCAGGGACTTCTCCAGACTAGTGTGCCTACGGTGTGTGGGTAATCTCTTGCTAGCTGGGCACTCTCTCCATATCTTTCTAGGCCGAAAACATCTCACACATTTTTACATGTTTCAGATATTTTATTACAGCTTCAGCTACAGATTATGAACTATAATCATATGCCATTAAGTAATGCTCATGAGGACACAGCAGTTTTATGTCCATACTATGGAGTTTGTACAAAAAAACAATTTGACAGTGATGTTTTTAAGAATTAATGACTTGTTTCAAGTTTTCTTTTGTTGTCAGAGAATACATTCAGTTTGTTTGTGCCACAACAGTAACGGTGGCGCTGCTTGACACACAATGGTGGATTTGTGGTGGTCAGGGTGATGGAAGGACCCTGACAGACTTAAATGCAGGACAGTTGTGTTCCAGAGTTGTGTTCCTTATTGTTTGAGTTTTGTTTACGATGGTCTTTCCCTAGTCACCTTCTAAACAACCACAAACCAGCAAATATGCTCTCACAGACACAAACAAAAAAGAAAAAAACAGTACTGTAGCTCTGACCTTGCAGTGCAGCTTGGGCAATCATAAAAAGTCAACATTATGGAAAGAAGGACACCACAGTGTGCAAAAATGAAGTGGTAGTGTGGAACATCCTTGTCTTTACCTTACTCAGGGATTAATGAGGAGTTAAATTGAAGTGAAAACACAAAACAACACAGTCCTAATTTTATAGGAACAGCAGTAGATGCCATCATTGCTGACATTTATGTATTTATCTTCCTAAATGCGAATGCCAATTTTTGATCCTGGCATAGCGAGGTAGCAAACTTCTTGTCAGAGGATGGCTAGTTCTTTTTTCTGGGTTGCTTTGTTGTGACCATGCACAGGCTAGCAGCCAAGCACATTATTCGGTTACTGTAGATGTTGGTATCAGATAACTCTAGCAAGAGATGACACACTGTTGGAAACACTGTTGACAATGTAATGTACAGTGTTACATTCTCACAGTCCACACTTGAGCCATGTGAAGCACAACATGCTGCTGAGGAGATTTTACAGTGGAGGCAAGAAACAACTGCTGCCTGGAGTTAAATAGCAGCACTGTGGGAGAGTCACAGGGATGGACAGACGGGCTGGAGAGGCTCAGGCTGACAGTGATGGGTGATGGATGCTGCTCAGCCTCAGAGCCCACAGAGATTGGGGTGTATTTGTTGCAACAAATGGGATTGTTCACATTTTCTACTGTAATCCGTGACTGAAACCGAGGAACAGGGGTTATTATGTGTTACTGGACATCAAAGTTTTTGATGCACACATGGTCAGTGGGGTCTTTTCCACACAACTAAAGGATAACAAAGGGGTCAGACAGGGAGCAAAATTCCCCTCACATAAGCTGTGCTGAATAAAAAGACACATTGCTGTTATAAACTGTGTACTGTACTGTATCAATGCATATTCAATAGTATGCATGGTCCATAGACCATGGAATCTCTTACATTTTGCTTTGCTCTGACACATTGCCCCAAGCCACATACAGTCTAGTTCCCTTTTCTCTTTTTATTTACTGTATCTACATCTCTTTCAAACTACTGCTGGAGTAGCTAAGCAAAAAATCTTTTCACCACTTTTCTGGGTTGGTTTGACATGCCACGTTTTGAAATAGCTGCACTGATGCAATACCTTTCATAGGTGGGAGTCTGCTGTGCAGTGTAGTGCAACATATACTGAAAACCTCAAATCTGGCTGCTTTGTTTCTCTAAGCTCTCTTTCTCTCATGTCATTTCCATCAATAGTGGTCCACAAGATTGACCTTTTATGGAC
Organism: Miichthys miiuy; assembly: GCA_036365135.1. Classification (NCBI taxonomy): domain Eukaryota; kingdom Metazoa; phylum Chordata; class Actinopteri; family Sciaenidae; genus Miichthys; species Miichthys miiuy. The sequence continues at coordinate 19,000,760 of CM071610.1, forward strand.
TATGAGGCACGATTAAACTCAACTCTATTGTTCTTTTCTGATTTTCTCTCGTTAAAAAAAAGTGGTGACTTGTCTTTGACTATTCACAAATTACTGCACCAGTTCTTCTCCTGGAAAAAAAAAAGATGTTTTTGCTTTTGAAGAACACTGTGAACCCCTGTTGGGGTTTCATCCAAGAGAAAATTTAAACAGCGTCACTGGAAGCGCAGGCTGTAAGATCTTCAGTGGCAGAGATAAGAGCTTGTTTTGATAATACAGATCTATATCAAAAAATGTCATCTCAGAATATCTGCTGTATAGAAGCGACTGTTCCATCAAAGCCAGCTAACTCTAAAAACAAAATTACCTGTTATGTGAAATGTGAAGAGTCGCCTCTCCTGCACCCACTTTTTTTTTTTTTTTTTGCTTTTAATTCTGATGCAACCACTGGCAAGACCAAAGTGCATGCTTAATATAGTGGCCGATACATGCTCATATTCATTTGGTCTCTAGCTGTGTTTGAGACATAAACTAGGCATTAATGTGTGGTTCTGTGTGGGAATTCACAGTGTGTAGTAAATACCAGCAGGGTAGTAATCACATTACAACCACACACATGTAAAACAGTGAAACAGATGGGAATTCTTTTAATTTAACGCAACTTAACGATGGGTTGAGTTATACAATTTTAAATTTGCACTACCGATATTATTGAGAGGGAATACGGTTTTACGCACAGTGGCCTTTAATAATCCTGATTAATGTTCATACTGATATGCTCTTCTTAAAACTTGTTTATCACCTTCCTTACTTGAGTAATCGACCTGAAGGAGGTATAACTGGAGCAATCTTGCAAGTGTCATAAGCCTCCTTAGTCCAGTCAGCAGTCCAAGGTCAGCAGAGGTCCCGCCTCCTCTGGGCTGTAAGCCTTCACTGTCAGAAACAAATTGTTTGATAGGGGCTCTTTTTCCACTTAATCGCAGCCGCTGCAGACACCCACATACGCTGGGACACACACACACACACCAATGAAGGACAGAAATCTCATTAAGATCAACGAGATTGCCAAGATAAAATGTCACTCAAAAATATATCAGCCATGGTGGACTGAATCTCCGGGTCCATCAAAAATACAGCACAACCCCCTCAACCCACGAGCCTTCAGACATTTTTGATTGTTTCCATCCATGTCAACGGAAAAAAAAAAAAAACATATGAATATATTGCATTCAAAATAGGTGGAAATATACGGCTGATTGACGGTGGATTATTCATAACTCTGGCAAGAATGCAATAGTACATGATAGAATATGCCTAATCTGAAATGACATCATTACATTATATTAATTTCATTACAGGTTTGAAGTCATTGTTCCTCTGGGTTGAGATGAAAGTGACTGAGGCAACTCGGTGTAATCTACCTCTCCAAGGAGACCAGTGGACATTTTGATTAGTGTGGCAGGGATGTCAAACCAGGAGAGACAAAGACGCATGTTGAAATCGTAGGACATACTGTACACATGCATTCATAATACATGCAGTTAAACAACGTCTTTCATAAAGTTTGTAAACTGGCCTGCTGTAGCAAGGCACAGCACATGACCACCAGGACTTTACGGACTGCTAGACTGGCATACTGTAGCTATATCCATCAATTATGGTGGGAATGTCCAAAAATGACTACTCAGCTTCAAATAGCCATCTGTCACCTTCACAGCTGACTAAGATCTTTTATGAAGTCATTTTGTCTCCAATGATCTCTGCAGCACATGGACACAAAAATATGCAAAACAAAAGTCGGATTCAACGAAGATCTGTAACATCTGTTTTTATAACAGTGACCTGGTTCATTCATGGCTCTAGTTCTTGTTTAGGTATGATACTTTATTTTATGCCCTGTGTGTATGCCCTGTTTGTGTGACTGTAAAGTAGTTACCTGTGTATGTGCTTCCTACTCTTCAACCTTCCTCTGGAAAATTTACTAGAGGTCTCTTGAAGTCATTCCCGTGTCAGCATAATAAATACTTACGCACTATGTTGGATGTCAAGTCTGAAGTTGCTGACATTTTTTTTGTGTGTTCTGCACTATAGAGTTTCTGTCACAAGGCCATGAGGTGGAAAAGTTAAGAGTACAAAGTTCAGCAAGAAGACACATTGTTGGTGTCAGTAAGTGACATGTGCATTGTTGCATTAATTATTTAATATTAATGATAATCATCCTAAATAATATATTGTCCATCCATTTGCACCACTGTGCTGTACCTTATATTATATCTTTCATCACTGTACAATGCGCCCATTAATTATGGTGAATACAAATCTAACCCTAATCAAGAATTAAAATACATACTTTATTAATACCTCTCAGAGAAATTAAAAATGTTCATGCATCCACCCTTTACACATGCCTGTGTAATATTGTAAGATATGTAATATGTATGGATGGAGCCAGGGGGCTATTACATAATGAGGTAACTTAAGCAGTTTGGTGCCTTACTCAAGGACACCTTGGCAGTGCCCAGGAAGGGAACTGGCTACCAGTTTACACTCTGTATGAACTGAGTTACTGCCTAACTAATGGTTAGAACCAAATTCCCCAAACTTTCCCCAAATCTTGACTGTGAGTTTGAGGTCACACAGGCATGTGAAAGATCGAAAGATGATGACCCCGGGCAGCTGTCACTTTACATGGATTTTCTTTTTTTTAAATGCAGATATATACAGTACCACAGAGCCTTTAGCGGAAAGACAAGCTGTGTGAGCAAGGAGTGTGATAAAATAAACCACTGACAGATTACTTGACGATCAGCCTCCTGGGCACAGAAGTGTAACACTAAAAGCAGTCAGAGGAAGAATATACAAAAACAAACAAAGAAAAAGTAAGTAAGAAAAAAGACCAGTAAGAATTGTTATGAACAAAAGATAAAAACAGTCCAGTGAGAACCCCTTAAAGTAGTAAACTACTATTCTATCAAAGAGAAAGTGGTACCTTCTTGTACAACCTGTCCTTTTTTTCCTCCAGCAGACACTATAGGGATACTTTGTCACAGAGGCACATCTACATTTAAGCTTCACTTATATTGCATAAGCATACTTAGGGAAAGCATTGCTTTGAACTAAATGCTAATGTTGACATACATATAACGACAATGCTAATATGCAAATGTGAATTACTGGTATGTTTACCATAGTTAGCATCTTGTAGTGGCTTTTCTAAAACGAACAGGTGAAAGTTTTTATATTCTGTTATGATGAAGCAGGCGATAAGCAGACAGCATTAGTTAATGTAGATCTTTGAAAAGTTGTCAAAGTTATAGTAGCTGGGCACATAATTTCAACCCAGACCCAGCAAGGTTGGATGTCAGAGCTGTACTCTTTTTGTTCCCAAGACAGTGTACGTCAGTCACTGGCATCTATTTCAAGCACTGAATGTAAAAAAGAGCCACAGGAACAATTTGCGATCATTTGGAGCTACATTAAGTAAATAGATAACTTTCCTATTGGTTATGGGTTATCTAAGACACTGAGGTGATTTTTATTACTATTAACTAACAGTATAAACAAATGGTTAATGCTATCAACAATATAAGCTAACTGTGAAAAGTGAAACGATGTGAAGCAGTTATGTAGGTTATTGTAGGGTCGACAGGAAGTAAACAGATGTGCAGTTTGTAAAACAATACATGTCATACTACATTAGCATGAAACACATCTATCCAATAGTTAACACACTAAACCCAGTCACTCAAACCCAGAAATGTAAACATGGTGGAGCTAGAGGAACAATGAATGTATGCACATAATTTTGTGCCACTCCATCAACTAGATGATGGATAAAAGTCAGAAAATCACTGATGTCAAAAGGGAAAACGGTGGACCAAACCCCCCAGCAGACCTTTTCATCACTGCAGCCATAACACTAGCATGGTTAAAACTTCCCTGAATGTGGCCAATATCCTTTTCCATGGCTAGCTCCCTGGCGACAGCAAATGTTTCAAAAGCAATCAAATAAATCAAATACAGGATGAGATAAAATTGTTTATGTATTTCATAACATTCTTGTTAAATTAGCAATTCTACAAAAAGGCAAGAAAAACACTATCTATGATCTTTACCTGTCAATAATCAGAAATAAAACTGAGTTCAGTGGAGTTGTTGTTTCAACCAATTACTGGCTAAGTCTTCTGGGAATCAATTCAGATACCAAAATTACCTCTAGTACTCAAAGCCATAAAAGCATTCATGGAGGCAATTAGAAGGTTCTCTGTTGTGTGTCTAGAACATAAATACTGCACAGTCTATTCTCATGGGACTAAACAAACCAGTGCATTTCTTGATAAATGAATGCAGAAAAAAGCAATTTTTATAAAGCTTCTGGGAAATATGACTCTGACAGCATTCTATTTTTATCAAGAGCTATATGTTTTATTTTCATCGCTAAACCATTTTTCAAGCTGTCAGAGAGAAAATAGAAATAAATGAAGAGAAGAAAAGAAACACACCCAAATCCATCTCACCATCACTTCACATGGCTACACCTATCTCAAACCCCGTATCAATACAGCCATTCCTCTATAACAGCTAGTTACTGCTCTCCAAGCTTCTCTCAGACACTTGTCTTTCACATTGTCCCATTCCTATCGATTTCTGTCCACGTTTTCATTACTCAGTAGTAAAATGTCATATGAAACACAAATTCCTTTGCTTACAGGTGATGTACAGCGTGTGATATGATATTGAAGATTTGACAATTCCATTACTGTTGCTACTGTAGCGCATGTGTTTTGACAAGATTGGTGACCACATGATCACAGTTCACCGCAGTGATGACAAGACCATGGAATTCCTGACTGATGGATACATGTCTTTGCGCTGTGCTGTTGATTGCAGCAGAAAATGCACAGAAAGACGATGCCTTGTTCTCATGTGTGAACTTTGTCATCTCTGCTTGTCTGACAATCCCAGATCAATACTCAATCAAATAGTTTTTTTTTTTTTTTGCTTTCAGCAGATCTGTGGCTCCTCGGTGTAAAAGCCCAGAAACCTAGCCATGGACTGCATGTCGTCATCTGAAAAATAGATGGGACTGTAAGCAGGAGACGAAAGAGGAAAGGAGAGCAGGAAAGGAGATTCTCTGTGACCGTGTACAGTACAGTTTCAGTCAAACGCAGCAGGACACAGCAGTAATTTGGAACAAGTTGGAGACGGTGTGGAGGGAAAGCGACAGGCTGAATAGATGGAGGCTGTCTCTTCCAATTATATTACCATCCGTATATTATACCCAGATCAGTGTCTTCATCAAAGAACTTAAGTGCCATACTGCATTGAAGAAAAAAAGAATGAGGATGTGTTTGTGAGGATGTTGTGAGAGACAACTCCAGTTCAAACACCACAATATCATTGTTTGCTCATTTAGGTCAGTCAGGATGATGAATAAATATAATTATGAGCTTATCTGAAATCCTTTTGACATTTATACATTTAATGAAAAGACCATAAGTTCCCATTTTCTTCTTCCTGAGAGTAAACAAGCTATATATACACGATTATTTTATTTTCCATTTGCTCAGGCTTCACTCTTGCAATAGTTATCAACAATACGGTGAAGGATCAGAGAGAAAAGAGGATATCAAATGGAGATATGCGGTAATGATAGGGAGTGGATCTCCATTTGTATAAGCTAGGCTATCTGGAAATTCTATTAGTGAAACTGCTTGGAGCACTTATCCAAGATCAGTTTCAGTTTTGTGGTTATGGAGAATTACATTATGGAGAAAACATCTGCTCACTGATATACTCTGCTCTATGGGGGTTCATAACAAAGGATCCGGACACTCCATAGTATTGGACACATTAAAGTTTGACCTGGTGTTGGTGCTAGATACAAGAATGAAATCATCCAGTTGGCTATATTTTATCCAAATGGAGACATGAAGGTGCGTGTACCAAATTTCATGGCAATTCATCCAATAGTTGTTGAGACATTTAATTTAAAACCACAAATGTGAACCTCTTAGTCGCACAAGAGAAAATGTCACCTGGGAGCCATGAATGTTTGTACAAATGTTTGTGCCAATGCACATTTTACATGTTGGGATAAGTGAAGACACTGACCTGTCGAAGGGTTAGGGTTAGGGTTCATCCTGTGAGTATGATGGATGGGTGTATCAAATTCCTTATATGAACCTGCCTTCTCCTAATCTGTACTGAACATGTGAACATCTGTTTATTCTAAAAATAAAAAGTGCAGCATCATTTCCAAAGAACAATTTGTGTTGTTATGACTTCTATGAAAAGCCCTCTTGAGCAAGGCCAGGTCAGGTCAAGTGACCTAATCCTTGTATCACTGGCATTTTCCAAAAGCCAAAGCCAAGAGATGTTAAAAACAAATCCGGCCATGTGGGGGTTTCCCACATATCTGCATGTTTTGCCATATCTTGACCCATATACTGGCGGACATTACATTGACCAACAATTGTCAATGAGTATTATTTAAAGAACTTATCCTTTACTTACACAGATTACAGCAGTATAAACTACTACAGCACATCCAGCAAACTCATAATTCTTGATCTGCTCACAAAGTCTTTCTTTGGAAATGTTTTAAAATGCTGACTTTTGAGGACATGGTTTCCATTATAGAGGGGCTACGATGGTTGGGACCAGTCTTGTGAAACAAAGAGGATAGATAATCTAAATTGGAGAACCTGGAGTGCAATGGGGGTTTTGAAAGGGGCAACGGCTGTCTTTTCTTGTCAGGAAGGGGAGAGGAAATGGGCCGATGGGGAGAGATTGGTTTGTCTGGTTGGCTTTGAGAGCATGTCTGTGTGTGTGTGTGTGTGTGTGTGAGAGAGCGAGAGAGAGAAGCAGGTCCCTGTCGAACCAGAGAGGGGGACAGATAATCAAGCCCTGAGTTGATATGGGACTTTGTGTAGGGGCAAAGGAGAATGGAAACTCTTTAATAGATTAGCAGCACTCAAGTACTGGAACGGCCACCAGGGAAGCCAAGAGTTGAGCCATTGTCACACCTTGAATTCCCAATCCTCTACCCACCTACAAACAACTATACTTTTGGGCCTTCACATTCTGCTCTTGGGCAAGACTCGCTCTCTAAAATTAGGAATTCTCATCTACATAACATTCATGCATGACAGAGAGGAGGGAGAGAAAGGTAGAAAATAGTGACAGAAGGCTGGGAGAGAGATGGATGTTGATGCTATTTAGCTTTGGAATGACACAGGGAACCACATAACGCCCGCAAGGGAGCAAAATAATTTACTCCAAACCACAGAAATGTATTCAAATAAAGTCCTATTCACATGTATTCAGATCAAATCACTGTTGAAAATAAAGCCCATTTAGAATGCAATTTTTTTCCTCTCAGTGGTGTAATGCATATCGCTCCCTATGGTAATTCAAAAGAAGATAGCTCAGTTAAGAAGGCTCAGGAAAATCAATGATGCCTTACTGGTGAAAAGAGAACAGATGCATATAAATGAGTGAGTTTCTCACTGGATTGGAGCATACATTTCTATCCATTGGTCATAAAGACTTCGATCATGATGCACTGATATATTCACAATGCGTATTTTACACTTTCCAATCACTTATCGTTTAGCGTAGAATCTTTAATTTGCAAATGTCACTGGCATATCATGTAATAACTTTCAGTTCTGACACTGCAACACACTGAGACTAAACATGAGCCACCAAGTAATTAGAGGAAAATAAGAGTTGACCATGTGGGTTTATTACTTCACTGAACAAAATGGCATCATGTACACATCTATAAGTGCAAAGGGGGGGCGACTAATTTATCCTAGCACAACAAAGCCCCAGAGTTAATTGGGCAGCAGCCTCAGTAGATACCTTGGACATTAATTTGCCAGTCTTTCTCCGTCTGACAAGCTGATAATGAGGCATTGTGGGACAGCAGTTCACCTGGTAGGGTGTTGGACAGCTAACAAAGGGAGAGAGAGGGAGAGAGAAAGCACCATAATGGGACAAACGGGCACCATCATGCTACAAATTACCTGCCAGTTTTGGTGTAATCTCTCAGTTGAATCATTATCTATCCCCTGAATCAATCTCTTTCTTGCTTTCTCTGCACCCACTGACTACTGTTGGCACCCTACCAAACCTCTGCCTCAACCTCTTCCACTAGTCTTCCCCAAACTTGGTAGAGGTGTCTGTAATGTCAGTTAGCCATTGATGTTGTTCACCTTTTATTTTGCTGAGGTTTTTCTCTGGCGTGCCGGCAGTGTAAGGGTCCTGCTCGGCATTGTATGTGGCAGTTGTGACGGTGCAGCAGAGGAGTAAGCATGCACTTTGAGATGGAGGGTTCACAGCAGGTGAGCTCTGATAAACAAAAATACAGGGGCGCAGAACATAGGATATATTAATGGCTGCGGTTCAGACAATGCTGTTACTATACGCAGGGCGCACGTGCAGACAAGTGATGGTTCAACACAAGTGTTCAGCATAAAGCAAGTTTGCCAACAGTATATGCTCCTGATGCCTTATTCCTGTGATGGCATATGGGTCAGTGGTGATGGTAGAGCATTTTCTTTTTTCGTGCCTACACATGGATGAACATTACTATGCCAGTGTGGGAGGAGCACAAAAGGGTGTGTCAGTAGCAATCTACTGCAATTTCTGCCTGAAACAATTACTGAGGTTTATTTTTGTGCCTCTGACCTGTTCAAACCAGGTTCCAGATGATGAAATCTTATTTTGTCCAGGTGTAACTAATAACAGTGATGGCTCTGTTCCATTTAAGTGTCCCAGTAAGCAATGTCAGTGAGCCAGCATACAAAATGTCAGGTCCCTAAAAGTAGCTCACCAAAATGGAACATCATCTATGTTACACTTGTGTTTTCTGTCTTACGGCAAGTCAAAATGTCTTGTCGGGAAAACAGCCTGGACTGGAAGAACATTTATTAATATCATGATATGAAATGACATGTGACGTGATAGACGTTTATATCCATGTCGTCCAGCTCTAAGCTGTATTTATCCAGCCTGTGTGGGTGTGTGTGTGTGTGTGTGTGCGAGAGCAGAGCAGAGAGCAGAGCAGAGCAGAACAGCGGACCAGATCCATCCCTCTCTCCCTTCACAGCAGGAACTCAGGCCTTAATTACCTCTGATATAAACACAAATTAGTCTGGAACACAAACAGAGACTCGGCTATGAGTAATATCTTCATTTATACCCCATCATGTCCAATTACACAAGATATATCACCTAGATGCTAGGTTTAACTTGTCTGCATGGTGTTGGCAGAGGAAAGATAAACATAAATAGCCAAAAACATGACAGTCTTAACACCTGGAGCACACCATCCCTAAATTTTAGATCAAACGATTTTCTCTGCAAATCCACTGACGATGTGCATGACTTTCAGTCATGTTACTGTTCCGTTGATGCTGCCACAATCTCTCCTAAGTGTGTCAAAACAAATGGAGGCGTGGAACTTAGTGCAGAGGATAGATGACATGGTGGAAACAGTGTATAAATATAACAAACCTACACAAAGATGAGGAATAACTCATGATAATAAAGTTAGAGCATAGTAGTTTGGATACCCTTGAAGTTATATACTGAAATGGATGATATATGATGGTGATTTTGCATGTTTTATTCCATTTACTACAATTAATGTATGGATCACTCCAGGCAACAGAAGAAAAAAAAAGAAAAATAATAATGTGTTTTTCTTCATTTCAGACAGCCCTGGAAATTATTAACTCTGCTTCAGTTTTTATCAACGTTACATCATTGAATGTAAATGAAATGCAGTGCAGCCTTTTCAAATGAATCTGTTCTTAACCTGCATGCAAATATAACAAAAGTTGTTGCCTCAGAATGCAAAATATATATTAATCTGTTGCAGAAAATAGCCCCCAAAACTACCCCTAGGTGAGTGACATTTGAAAAATGAACAGTATCCAGCTGTTTAAGGAAATTGCTGAGTCTTTAAAAAATAAATTAAAGTATACACTGTATTTGTGACCAGGTTCTTTAAGATCTGATTCTTCAGTGAAAACATTTGTGCCTGAGTGCTACAAACACGGTGGGAGAATTGGAAAGTAAAGAAAGATGCAAACGCTTTTGGTCTATTCATGGGATTTGTTGATAATAGGAAAAATATTGAATAACCCCAGCCTTATGCTTCAATTAAAAATTAAATTAAAAAGTTGTTGTCAGTTGGGATGCTTGTGGGATTCGCAATAGCAGTTAGAGGGAGTAAATGAACCATGATCAACAAAACACTGATATCATTGTAAGTCACCAACATTCTTGACCAAACTTGGTCTGAAAAAGTTATGATGCGGTCCAAATCACACAGCCCCTGGTGAAGTGGGTCAAAAGCAAGTCAGTGGTTCTAAAAAAGTTGGTAGACAAAGCAAAGATGGAGAGGATAGCAAAACAGAAAATACGAGGAAGTAGGGAGAAAAAGAGTAGGAAGCATGTACGCAAAGCCCATGGGAATGGAGGGCATGAAGGGAAACGAGAATGAGAGCGATAAAGAGGGATAAAGAAAAAAAGAAGAGTGGAGGAGTAAACAGAGAGGAAGGAGAGGGCTTGCCAGGAGACTCAGGCTTTGGCTGCCTTTGTTATCAGTTTGCACAGAAATGTCAGAGCACTGTGACATTCTCCCCTACAGCTTCTCCTCATGCCCAACCAACTACTGCGTAGCACACACACACACACACACACACACATTGTGAAAGAGCACATCCACACATATTCATTTTGAAAAGCACATGAATAAATGCAACACACAACATATGCACACAAAGTATAACTTGATTTATAAACTCACACGTGCGTTACAGGGCTGTATGGAGCTTTTTTTAGAATATACTATTTGTGCTGGAGGTTGAAGGATTTGTAGCATATAAATAAAAAAATAAATAAATGTACATGTATTCCCATAACGTAATTTTAAAACACAGGAAGTGAGACTAGGTTCATAAGTTCTCAGTGAGTTCAGTTTGTTAATCAATGCCCAAGTTAAAAACTCAAACAAGTAATAAATGTTACATTTTGTGGTCAAAGGAGTCAAAAGTTGAGCAATTATTTTGTTGACCTCTCAATACACTTTGGCCTCTGGGTCTCCACTGCATGGGAATGATTTTTTTTCACAAATGTATTTATGAGACATAATTTCTTTTTTTGTGGTGGAAGAGGAGTGCTTGTTTTTTTCTCTGGTGTGCAACCTTCACTTTTTTGGGTTGTGGTCACACAAGAAATAAAAATAAATGATTGAATGCATGTTCCAACAACATGATTGTGTATTTTTGTCAGAGGTCACTCAGTTATGAACCCACAGACAATTGTGGAGATGTATGGAGTTTTCTACCAAATTGCAGGACATTGTCTAACACACAGAGCTAAAAACAGAGTGAATATTAGACTCACAACTCTGAATGAATTATATTGTTGCTCTGTATCAGCTGGATGTGTAGATAGGCAACTGTTTACTAAGTCAGCTAAATCAACCTGAAAATACAGCTGGCCATGATGTGACAGGTTGTCATATTTTCTTGATGAGGCTTCTTCCAACAGTCTCATTTTATTACTTGTTGGACTGTGAAATATGACAAATCCATTTTAAGTTTCCCCTCTGTTAACATGACTTCAGTATCACCAGCTGAAAGGGCAGTGAGAAAAGTTGTTATAAGTTTAAACCATGAACATGTTGACAACAAGCCCCGGATAGATGTCTGACTGTCTGTGGCATCTATCTAAAATAGACTACTACTAACCAGGAACTCTACGGGGAACTGACAGGATGTTAAAAATAATTTGAGTGATTGATTTATTTCTAGACGGATCACTGAGGCTGAACAGACATGTTGGCTAAGTAGACTATTTAGTACACAGATTTGCAGGCATATGCAAGAAACACAGCCCTCAGAGCTACTTTCTTCATGTCTAAGCTCAATTAAATCTGGCATGCCAACTAAAGTAGCAAGAAGCTGTCAGAAGATACCACACTGAAAATAAAATCAAATTCACTTTGTTTTGTTTTGCTCCCTTTGGTTTATTCAACCAGGATATAATCCAATCAGGAAATAGCATCTTACAGGAAGCTCAGGGTTATAAAAGCATTTACCAAGTGCCTTTTATACTGATAATTTTTTCTTTTTTCAAAATAAAGGACACAGTATCAAATAATTACATATAAAACCAAATTCAATTCTATCAAGTCAAGCAGGAAGGTCTCTGGTGGATGGTATCAGATCTAACCCAGTAATATAAAATGAGTTTTTTTAAAATGTATTAGTGCTGAGCTTGCAGAAGTCAGAGTTAACTTGTCTACTAAACAGAGTCAGGGCCAAAAACTACTATGATGATTCAGGTGTTTTTTAAGGTCTGGCCCTCACTGGGGCCAAACCAATAAGAGAGTTTTCTGGTGGGGATTTGTCGTATTTCCGATTCACTCCCAGAGGGCTCATTTTTTCAGTGGTACTGCTAAACACGTAGACACTATGTAAGCAAGTTGCATTTAGTGTATGATTCTGAGTGTGCAGGCAAGCCAAACTGTAGACAGTTCTCTACATTTGGTCAAGAATCCATATGATCATGCATGTGAGCATGAAAAAAACACTATATAAACATCATTTCAGCTCTGTCACTGCAAGATTAAAACATCAGAATGCACTTTTAGTTTGACTTTGTTATTCAAACAAGAATCAAATGTGCAAGTTTGTCAGCCTATTAGCCCGCTCTGTATGGCTACTAATGACATGTGGTTGCTTACCCAATACATACCTTTGCGTAAACAACAACTGCATTAGCAATTCATAACACAAGTTCAATACAAAGCTGACAACCACTCAAAATGTCTATGGGGAATCATCTGGGCGTGAGAGTGTGTGCATGTGAGTGTTTGTGCCTGCCTGCCTGTTGACTGATCCCTCTTATCTGTGATACTCTCTTGGTGATTAAGGTTTTCGTTGTTGGATCTTTGTGCTAATGATGTGAGAACAAACATAGTCAAAACCATCATAAAAATCTGCAGTGCACTGGTTTTACTGCCTGTGCTTTCCACTTCTAACCATCTGCCCGTGACCTACAAAACATTCAACCAACTTGTTTCTCCAAACAATCCGTGCGCTGAAACACGTTTGCCCTTAAGACACTTGACAGGTAGACCTGTTCAAGGTGAACAGCAGGAGCACACAGAGTGAAGCAACTCATCTTCACTAATTTCGTCATCGGCACCATGTGGTACAACTATGACAGTTGGAAACATTGTGAGACTAAGAATACATTTCAGTAGCTGTGGTAGGAACTCTGACTTTCTTCTAAAAAGCAGCACAGTCTGTCTTAAATATGCAGAGCAGGTCTACAATACCATAAAAGAAACCAATTTAATGTGTTGTAGGTGCAGAAATCCAAATCCAGATCCGAAACCATTCAACAATGAGAGCCAAACATAAGCTGGCAGTGAATTGCAGCACACAGTTTGTCCAGGACGGGGCCGCCTCCACAATTCTCACCAAAGCATCATGTCCATTGTAAAACCATTGTATGGTGGATGACAGTCATTCACACCACAGCTGAACATGTATAGAATAAAAAAAAAACATTTTTGCATCTTAATGTTTCAAATACTGCAAAGTCAGGACACACAGGCACACACAACCAGCTTATATAAAGGTGGCTGTAGGTTAGCAAAGCAGAACTTTCCCAAAATAGAAACACTGCGCATTAAAACAGTATATATTTATATTTCCATTCAGTGATGGCACAACAGCAGTGACAACAGCTCAGAGCACCAAGAAGAAAGCTACTGAGACAAAGTGACAAAGGCATCTAAGAGAACGTTAAGATTTACAGCATGAGTCAGAGGTGAAGCAGTCCTTTCAAAGGCTCTGGCAGCTTTTCCTCAAAATGATTCATTTTGAAACGCTTGACCATGAGACGGGGTGGGGAGAGAAGGTAGTCCAGAGTTTCCGATGGTAGTCTATAAAGGAGCAATCTTTCAGTACATATCCATCATTAGAATCGGGTAACTGTCAAAAACTTTTACAGTTGATCATATAAATTCTAGTTTCTTCCTGATTTCTTCAAATCTCATAAAATCTAATTTGTACTTTTGCAGATACAGAGTAGAGGAGAGCAAGTCAATAATCAATGTCAATATTATGTCATATACAGTAAGTCAGTAAGTCAAAGACTTTCAGAATAAAATTTAGATATACTAAAGCCTATTTCTTTCATGGGGAAAACACATTTTACTTAAGCATGCATTTGTTGACCAATAAATTTCAAGTATTTTGTACAGTGAGGTGTGAAAAGGCACCAGAAACAAGTATGCTGTGGCGAGTCATTTCCAAAATAAAGGTTTTTAAGGTGGATTAGGTGCTCTTTCAACCACTGATTAGACAAATTGTAATCCTGCACTGAGAAACAGTTAGGGATCCACGATATTTATCGGACCGATAAAATATCGGCCGATATGGGGAGAAATTACGTAATTTTTTAATCGACCCGATAGGTTCATTTTAACCGATAAAAAGATCCGATAAATTAATGAAATTGGGAAACTGTTTGCAGGCCGAGTAGCCCCAAAAGCTATCGCGCCTTATTGGCAGGACCCAAGCCTGGCCCCGTCTCTGCCAGACTAATAATGAACATGTCTTCACCAGTGTGGTCGTTTTTCATAGTGGCAGAAGATAACAACAGCATTGCTGTTTGCAAAAGTTGTTCAGCGACGATTCCGAGAGGAGGAAAGAAGACTTCGAGTTTTAATACGACGCAATGTTTGAAACAAGCGGTATTAAAAGAATATGAAGCAGCCGCGGTAGCAGCTAGTGGTGCAGCTAAGGCTAAAACAACACAGAGTGTAGATGTCCCGATTGGCGGATTTTGATGATTGACACCTATCGACCAGTCAGAGTCAGGAGAATCGTTAGTACCACCCACATTCACCTTTGACCCACCAATGACGATCCAGAATAAAGTAAACCCAAAGGTAGTATGTCGCACCAAGAGGTCACACTTCACTTTCACAAAGCCCCTTTGTCTTTATGTAAACAACCAGGACCCTCATGATTGATTTCAAACTAAAGCAGAGACATAGGAGTAGACATTAGCAGCGTTTCTTCACGCTGGAATAGAACTTTTGACCACAAAACAGCAAAGATAAGACATACTGTATCGTTTTGTGGATTTTTTGGCTACTCTTTGGGGGCTAGCTCGCCGAGTTTTCATCGCACAGTGATGAGACACATATCTTTGTAATCAGCAGTGTCTCTGCTTTCACGCGATGTTTGTGTGGTTTGGTTGAAGTGGTGAAATTAGCAGAAGCGCTAAAGTGGACATGCGCTGTTTTTGTTACATGCTCAGATAATTGCTTGGGGATTGAACTGTGTTTCCTTTGGGTAGCAATGCTTGGTAGAGCTATTAGCTGAGTTTCTCCGTCATTTTGGTATGCTACATGTTAGGATTGGTGCTTCCTAGCAGACGCTAATCGTCTGTATTGTGCATGCATCTCACGCTGTTCCCCGTACGGGGGATTTCGGATAAAATATGAAGTTATCGGTTATCAGTATTGGTATCGGCCATGAGAAGCAGGAAATTATCGGTTATCGGTATCGGTTGAAATTTTTCATATCGTGCATCACTAGAAACAGTGACTAGGGTTCTACTCCACTGTGTGTCCAATACTGGTCTTATAGTTCTGTTAGTTGTTTTCTCCTGTACAATTTCTATCTGTAATTTGTAGCCATGGCAACAAAATGTATAGATTTGGAAATAACATATATAATATCACTTATAATAAATCATCCAGAAACAATAGATTATACCGATATCAGTGGTGCTCTATTTTAGTTCAGACGTGCAGTGTGTGTCATGGGTGTTATATGAGGGCATTTGCTGCCAGTGTGAGTATAGCATCTTTCAAGTTATTCTGATGTCATAAGAGTTTGTCTGTAGAAAAGTGGGACTATCTGTGTGCCAAAATGCATGCCCCATCATGGCACTCCCACAAAGGATATATGGGGGAGCGGAGGGCAGGCAGTGGCACATATCACTGTCTATCACACTGCCACAGTGGCTTTTCTAATTCAATGCCAAAGTCACGGGATCAGAAAAGTAATTTTCAATCTTCAGTTTTCATAAAGCTGCTTTGACTTACACAGACCAAACATTACTATAATTAGAAAAGATAAATGACTAAATGCTCTAACTAAACTTTCATGGCTAAATGCTTGTGAAAATGGTCACATTTCTAAAGACATAAATGCTGTTCCACATGTATTTAAACTTAGGTTAATGAAATGTGTTCATTATGTTTCTATTAAAGCTTCATTTAAATATTAATTAAATCTAATATTCATTATATATAGCCTTACAATAAGATGAATCCTCAAGGGAAGTCGTTAGTCAGCCCTAAAATTGCCATAAAATTTAGGTACCTTCATTTGTATCTGAAATAATAATAATGTGGTCAAGGCGCTGAGGTGATAATGTAAAACTGCATAAAGAAGTTTAATGCTTTCATAAAAGATGTTTGTCCTAAAGTGTTTGTTTTTTTTAAGAGCATGCACAATGTGGTTTTAACCAGAACCACAACACACACAAACATCCCGGCTCAGGACACAAATGTAGACATCATCATCAACACAACCACACCTAGCCCTAAGATCAGAGGACATCTCAAGTGTAGCAATCATAGCACCATATTGCTGTCCAGCTAAATCCAATAACAGCCCAGTTCTCTCTAGGGTCCTTCAATATAACAATGTCTCCTACCTGTAGGGGATCCTTCGAGCACCTCTCCTGTGTAACGTGTCTCTTTGAAGATGGGACGGTTGTCATTTTGGTCGATGACAGTGATCACTAGCATGGCCGGTCCCTCGATAAGGTTTCCATTGAAGTCTGTTGTTGAAACTTCCAGCTGTGTGGATGAAAAAATTGTTATTTTCCACAATGAAGATGGTGTTCTGGTGGTAACTCTTATTTACAGTAATCTTCCTAAAACGGTAGGTGGATGGTTCAAATTCTGCACTGTTCTGCATCCAGCTATAAAAACATGCCACCGTTCTACGAAAAGACAGCCACGGTTAAAAATTGACTTTATTTTCCCTACAAACATCATTGCAATTTACTGCATCTTCCTCTAAAAAAATTATGCTTAAGAGCTGACCTTTCAACAAGTCTAACTTTGTTGCCACTTTTAGGTAATTTGCCTGGTTTACAATAATTAAACTTGTTCCTGGAAGCCCATCAAGTACCCGGGCATTTAGTATAGAAAATAGCACCATAATGTGTATGCGATTATCTGATGAGAACTTCTCACTACATTTGTTCAGTTTATTTTCCATAACTGTTTCAAACTTCCACTTGAACTTGATTAAATCGTGTCCCTGCATATACTGTATACAACTCCAGATTCCTTTACAGGTGCTTACAGATTTACAGATAAAACCTCAGTCGAGCCAGTCTCCTCCTCCTCTCTACCTCCTTTACCTCGTCTGCTCCTCCACCGAGGCATCCTCCATCAGCCCACATCACATATTTATAAATTCAGCTTCTCCCTACTCTGCAGTATTGCTAGTCATCTTCCCCGGTTTACCTAGGGGACCATGCCAGCTCATCAGAATACAGTAAAAATATGCACAATATCAATTTGAACAAGCAGCTTTTAATCTAGAGTGGGGCAAGCATGTTCTGTTTAGCCAGTTAATCATTTGCAGTAAGAGCCTTTATGTTGGGTTTACTCATGCAAACTAAAGGGTAAATAAATATGATACGAACTGTTACAGTTCCATTCATTTTTTTTTTTTTGTGTGTGTGCAAACTATTAGTGTAGCTTATTAGTGAAACTCACAACTCTCATCTCTCTAACACAGTTTAAATGAAATCACATGTAAATAAAAACTCTAATATGTAGATGAAGTATACAGGGATAAAAGATGCTCTCTGTATCAACACACTTTTAGTAGCTGAATTCCTATTCAGTCGTTATGTATGATAACAGTAACTCTACTATTGTGTTGACACAGTTGTCAGAGAAAAAAAAAAAAACAGAAACAGTTTCAGGTTCAACACAGCTTCAGCACACACATCTCTTTAGCACTGTTTTCTTGTTGACAAGTTCCACATGCTTGCAGCTAGTAGCAGGACATATGTCAAAACACAGCGTTCACAATGCGTAATGTTGGCTCAAAAACGATTTCCTGACTAATACTGGAGTAGTTCTTGTTGACCTATAGTCACAACTACAAATAAAATTCACAAAACACAATATTCAACTTGCAAGAATTTTTCTTAATGTTCTACATGTACAAGCACCACTTTTATTAATTGGGATACCTTATTGTGATTAGCATAAAAATTGAAACCATAGTTGAGACAGTTGGTGGGCTTTATATTCTTTATTAAAGAATGTTTTACTCAGCAGTGGTCTCTTTTGTTTACAGTAATTACACAAAAGAATTTCTCAGACAGAATGTGGTATTGATTTTAAAGTACATTTGGGTACCATAAATGAATAGAGACTACAGACACCCCTACAGTAACAGCACACATGCAAAACATTTCAGAGTGCTATTGACTGGACACCTGTGTGTTGCCAGTGACTGTCACAAGATTGGGATTACCTTTAATATAATCTAAACCTGTAAACTACCCGGAATCCTATCTGCAGATGAGGCAATGCACCCTATGAAGTCAGCTATCTGTATCCTATAAAGATACCGTGCGTAATGGCATTAGCTCCATTTCAATCTTAATCTGTGGTTAAAGAGATCACTTCACTTCCTTTATTGGGGCTGGAGCAGGGCTGTGGAGATTCGTCAGAGAAAAAGAGAGATCGAGGTCCCTCCTTTATCTGGAGCATCACATTACCTGCCTTTCCTCTCCCTATCAGTAATGCATGACATCATGCAACCTCTTTATCACACGCAGGTCATCCCACTCTCCCTCTATCTTCTACTTCCTTTGTCCTCCTATCTGTCCATCACCATGGAGCCTGGAGCATATAGTGTAATGGCAGTAATGGCACACATGCATCTGAACTAAGTGTTTTAGGTGTTAGGGGCCTAATGGTTTCATATATCATCTCATCCTCTTTCTCTCTCTCGCTGCCTTGAGAATATACCATGTGAGGCTTTTCATGAGGGACCATTTCCCCCTCTGTCTCTATCCTGCAGAACTGCTGACTCTCAACTAATGGTGTTCTCAACCCAACATGTATTTTCATCCAATTCACTGATCAGCTGACACACACGGGCTCACACATGCTAAGAGGCTCAATATATGGAGTACATGGATCCGCATGGCAAAAGAATTACTGTCCTATTCCAATAAGCATATGTACACATAACTTCTATACAGAGACAAGAACACACACACAGACACACACACATTGATGCATGCACATAGTCTTTCTCCTAGTTTTTCTTCTCAGCATGTCTGAGCTGTAATGAGAACATAAGCTGTGAGGTGCCTAGCATCAGATCATTCAAATGTGGGATAGCACCTACAGCACAGCGATAACCTGTTTGGCAGACGGAGGGAATGCATAATCAAACACATCATCATCTCATAGCAAAGTAAAATGGTGTGATCTTTCAAACAAAACCTTAAATATGACTTGCAGGACTTTCTTTGACCTGTACAGGATAACAGGATGAACGGCTGGTTTCACACTGCATATATACAGTAGGACATGTAACACGATTTTGAGTATGCATAAAAATGATTTCACTTTGTTATCAATTTATTGTGCAAAAAGATATTAGTATGCAGAGAAAATTGGCTTGAGTTTTGAGTGTAGTGTTGATAGAAGCTATAATGCACAAGGGGAAGGTGACACAGAAAATCTAAATTGCATTACATACATTACAAAATAAAAACAATGAATTCAGCGTTTTTAGTTAACAAAATGGTATTTTAGCTATTTTAAGATTTATAGAAGCATAGATGCTATAGAAGTAATTTGTAAATTTCTACTTCAAATAATTATATCCTAAATGTTCCTCAACATGAAAACACAGAGGTCTGCCAGATAATGTAACAATGTTATTCTTTAATACCACCCATCCACCTTACCAAGGGTGGTTCTAAATACTAGAGTACCCATAAGCCTTGGCAGCCGTTGCTGTGCAGAAAGACTGAGTCAGAGATGAGAATCAGAGCTGTAGTGAATTAAAAAAAGGCTTCATCATTGCAGTTAAGAACAAAATACAGAAGTGGTGCAGAATCTGAAAGCTGAAGATTGCATTGATTAATTGGATGGTTTTCTAAAAAGTGTGATCTTTGCCTGCCCTTCTTTATTCCGACATGTAAAAGTATTCCATGCTCTATGATTGGGTGTTTCTTACCTAAATGCACTTTGGGACTAAATACTTTCTCTACCTAGGTTTTTGTATTTTTGACTACCAAAGAACTGCACATTTTCTGCTGCAGTCGCTCAACTTTTGTCCTGATGATTGAAGCCATTTGAGGCATATCCACTGAGTCGTTTAATGTTGTCTCTGTAGAAAATAAATGGGACTTCAACTAATGAAACCAAGGATGCACAAAATGTCTCTCCACTGTCAACTCTGTTGACACTAGTTTCAAAAGTTTGAGTTTGTTTTTGCATGCATTGAACTATTTCCTGTCATAACAAAATAATAAAGTGCATATATTTTTTTAATTACCATCTGCAAAAATAGTATACTATAGTAAGCGATGTGGAATTGAAGCGGAGCTCTTTTTCCTTCTTTCTCTGCTTCCTCACTGCATTTCTTTTCATTGTCCATATATTAAAAAAAAAAAAAAAAAAAAAAAAAAGAAGCTCAGTGTTTTGGTGTAACTGAGGCAAAAAAAACCCCACAAAGTAACAAGACTGAAATTTTGCCTGAAGCATATGATAAATGGCCATTATATTTATATTTTTATACCTTTTCTCAAAACCATAATCTTTTACAGAGAACATTTTTCTTTCCCTGCGGGCTTTATGTGAAACAGTGCGTCTGATTAAACAGCTGTCCTTGCAACAATGGGAATATTCATCAAACAGCATTTGGTAAAAGCAGCATACCTTTTCACACTACATTCACCTTGGCACTGTTACTACTATATGCGCTAGGTCTCCTTCTAATAGCTCTATTTGTTCCTGTGTATGACTGGTCCTCATTGGTTGAATGCTCATGCAAATCCTCACCTATGTGCCCTTTCTCTCCTTTTAGAGATCTTTGCATAATGAAAGACCAGAGAGGATATGTGCATAGGATTTTGTGCATGCATGACAGACATAAAAAAGGTAAAAGAGAATGCGTGTTTTTTAGAATATATGTGGACTAAGGTCTTCTGAGACCCAATCAGCCTCCAGCATATAGCACGTTTAAGTTATAAAGCACATACTGCACACACCACCATCATCAGTCATTTCTACCTCTGGGGAGCTGCCAACTCCTGAGAATCACAGTCAAAGTTAACTAAAGGGGAAGTCCCAAATGTATATGAGAAAGTATATAAAATATCTATTTCTTATTTGGATGCCTTAAATTGAATTAATTCCACTGTAAGTTATTGACTCTTTCTGCAACAGTGTGCAAAGACAATGACCCAATCATGATGACACAGTGTGTATGTTTGTGTGTGTGAGTGTAGTAGATTAGTCAGGGAAGTCAGACCTGGAGCATTGCATTCCTTACACGGCTCATCACTTGCCTGTTAGCAAAATAAGGAGGCTATTTTGTCTCTATCACGGATCATAGCGAAATATTTTCTCAAGTTGAAAATTAGCATCTATGTGGCAGTGATTTCATTTGGAGGGAAAATTGCTTATTAAAGGCAGGGAGAATTGGAGAAGATGGGCACTGCTCGTGCCAAATCAGCAGCAGTCGGTCACAGGGGGGGATGATAAACTCTGTGACCATTACCTCTGTGTTTATTGGCTGACCTGGCCCCATCTACAGAGTGTAGGTCTGTGACTACAAGCCATCTTGCCTGTGAACATTACAGCTCTCAGTGAACGCATCTGTCTCCTGCAGTCTCTCTTTCCTCTCACTTTCCTTTTTGCCCAGAGACTGTGTCGGAGGAGCTTGAGCAGGGCAATTTTCTTTCAGAGCTGAGATCATTATCGCACTGAGACCTTGACACTTCTCCATGTTGGAGAGGTCGCAGTTTGTTTTGATGCCAACTTTCCTTCTAAATAAAGGCTGTGCTTACCTATTATTCAAGTGTTGCTCATATAATTATGAATACACCATGGGTAATTTATTCCAAGTGGATGCTACAATATGAATACATTCTATTCGTGTTGCTACAAAAGGATTTCCTCAACCATGTATACCATATATTGTTTTTAAATACTGACACCCTTGTGTAAAAGGTGGCTTGATCATGTTCATCATGGAAAAGATTCAGAATGAGCAACACTTATCAGTTTGCTGAGATGCATGCTGACGCTAGCGAAGATTGTGCAACTGTAACTAAATTGTTCAAAGCTGAATAAGAGTAGCACCAGTTTATTCTAAAAACCTTTGGCTTGCTTCAATTTAATGTTATTGTAGAACCAAAAATTGCCTTCTTCTATTCCCCTCCCTTCTCCTCTTCTCTGTCTCCAAGGATACCTCCTAGCTGTGAGTCTTGAAAGGCCTTTGTGCGCAGATGAGAGGTAGGTTGATTACAGGGGAGGGATATACTGTAGGCATGAGCTGAAGCCCCAGTCAACTGGGCGCTGGCTTATTGTGGCAGAAGGAGAGGAAAAGGTAGCTGAGCTGGGGCAGCTTTATCACCGCCTTAAACGCAGACAAGAATAGGAAAAGTGAAAAGGGAAGTGGAGAAAAGGGGCCGAGTCATGCATATGGAAGCGTCTTTGTTGCCTTCCACTGCCATCGCCTCATTTCACATTCACTCAGCATGCAGCTCCTCCTGAGCCATTCAAGTAGTCCTCCCTTTGCTGGGGTGGTGAATTCAAAGGAGCTCTGCCTGTCTGTCGTTTTCTTAAGATCCCAGTGAAAGTGCTCTGCAGTAGCTCCAAGGTGAATAGTGCCCTGCACCACCCAAACACTCCTGTGGCTCAGCCTTTATCAGCAGGCTGCTCTCCACCCCACAGAACCCCGATCCTGCCCTAACACAGTTCAGATAGTCCCCGGGAGGGAGAGCTTTCACTTCCTCAAACTCTCCCTCAATGCTCTTCTTTGGACACAGCAAGGGGGTCATAATTTGATCACCGTGAAACTTGCTGATCTACTTTACTGAGCAGCTCCAGCAAAGGAGGTTTTATTGGACAGATGAGTATGAAACCCGAGGGTAGGGCAGAGGCATCAAAGACAAGTATCTTTACAGCCTAACGATGGTGGGGAAGTTGACAGTGCCACTGATCATTAGAACTCAAACAGGGGTCATGAGATATAGCCTATGCTATTGGAAATGGCAGTTTTTCAAGGAACTTTCTAAGTACAGTGTCTTTCCACTGTGTTTAAGTCACAGATACAAACATCAGAGAGAAACAGCTTAATTGCATAGCTATTTAACTATGTTTCACCCACAGCCGGCTTGTGAAGAGAGCCTCACTCTTCTAGAGTACAGCAAGGTGTGATAACAAGAATTTCACTTTTTCCTCTATTCCTCTCAAAGCGTATACTTCAAGGCATTGGATTCCCCCAGTAACCCCCACCGGGACACAAGCATGTTAATCCATGGTCTTGTACATGTCTGCTGTGACTACCTTCAGAAACTTGAATAATTCTATACCATTGAAATTAAGCCATGGAAGCAGGCTGTCAAGAAAAAAGTATAGCTGCATATGCAACTTCATGCTCTCCCCGCACAGTAACTCTCAGAGGGACATGGAAAAACCAACTGGGACTGGATGAGAGTTTTCTGTTGGAGAGCATATTTTTCTGCAAAATGAAACTACAACGTTATGTCATCTAAAAAAAAAAAAAAACTCCTTACAAGGTTACAGCATTGGCAAAATATTTTTAGCATAACATCCCTCTAAGGATGTTGGTCTGCAGTCCATTGGTTCACCACAATGGCTCAAACAGAATTATCTCACTAACTTGGGTTAGGGTTAGGGTTTGATGGATTGCCTTAAAAGTTTAGACAGAGGTCATGGTCCCAATGGAATGAAACCTCCTGACTGAAATGATCCTCTGACGATTGTATGGATCACCATGAAATTTGCTACAGATATCCATGTTGACATGACTTTGGGCATCTCCTGACTTGTCATCTCATGTCACCGGCAGGTCAAAGTTTTCACCTTTTAAGATTCAAGATCAAGATCTAATGTACCAGATGGATTGAAACAAAACATTGCACAGACATTCATGTTCCCAGATAATGTATCCTAATGACTTTCCTGTTGATGGTGGGCTAAATAACAGGCACACCTATCTGTAACATCTTCCAAATTCTTTATGAATGTAGAATTTATTGCAGGACTGTTCTATTAGATGACATTAGTTTTAGATGGACCTAAAAAACTGGCAATAAGTGTATAATTATGACCTAGGCAAGACGTTATTTCTTTATTGGTACTTTATTGGAATGCGTGTTTGTGTCGATCCCTCCATACTGTATTGCTTGGTCTCTTTTCTCGTCCTGGTTTGCCTTGTTGTCAGCAGCGTACATACAGCATTCTTCATCTACAATAGTTTACTTTGATTTCATACTTAATGTGATACTTTGATACTTTCATTTTGACTTTTGGTTCAAACCTTGTGTTCTTCCTTTTACTTTAGTCTGCCATTTCATAGCAATATGTAAAGTTTCTAATTTCCATAACACACACACAATGAGGTAAAAATAGAAGGTATTCCATATTCCTGCTTAAACAACAACCAGTCCTAAATCTTTAAATGGAAATGTGTATACCTTGGTGGTCTAATTTGTAGTCATAATCTCAGTTAATGATTTTATAACCCTCATTGCTCATCTTCATCAGCACGAACATCTCAGAAACTGCAAACTATTGAAAAATGTTTATGTGCTCTTCAGCAAACAAAACTGCTCTTGGAATATCAGATTGTTTTATATATGGATTTCTTTTCCTGTCTTTTTCCCAGAGTCACTGATCTGAAAATGTTTCCTCATTACATCAAAAGAAAAGAAGCACTTGGAATGTCAAAGAAGATATAAATAGATGGTCCTTGGAGGGAGAGAGATTGAACAAAAGATGGAAGGTGAAAAGAGTGGGGGTGTTAAAAGTATAGAGAAGATAGAACATGATAGAAAAGATCTTTCATTCAGCTGGCCGTCTGGCAAGATAAAAAATAATCCTGCTTCTGAAAGGCGTTGAAAGAGTCACAAAGGCTCTCCCTGGTGTATCACGGTACAAAATAGCCCCCCTCCTCTCCTAAGGTATAATTCAATCTCCTTTTGTCTGGTGCTCAAGGTACTGTTTGGAGGGCTGGTGGAAAACTAGGCTTACCTGTCTGCTGCTGTCTCCTTCGTTTCTTTTGTAATGTTTTATATTTGTCCCTACAGGAGACCTAGATATGGTGCACTCAGGACTGAACTATTCCATCAGCAGGTAATTACTGTGCAGGTATTTCATTTTTTCTTTTGAATAAAGAGACTGTTATATCTGTTTGCAAAGATATGTTGGAAAAAGATGATATGACCAGTATCTACTTAGCTTCTACAGGAGAGTGGTTCTGTGATGTCAAAAGAAGAAGAAAAAAATCACAGCTTACTTACGAACTAAATTTCATACAATCTGGTCATTTGGTCACACAATTTATGACATTATTTTACAATTCTACTTTAGGTTATAGTGCACATCACATGATTGTCAGCAGCTATGATTTATCATGAGTCCAACATAGGATAATTTAAAGGACTAGTTGTGAGTGAATGTGAAGTTTCAACAATTTATATTTATACCATCTGTATACTATAAGTATCCCAAACCCAGATTAGTGCTGGACCAGGCGTATTTCGGACTATGCTGTCTAAAATGACTGATGTTGATCCTTTCTTTTGTCTATCCTTTTACCCAGCTGTGCCTGCTGCTGCAATCTACTCTTGGCCTTTTGCTCACATGGTGAAAATTACTGTACAAACAAAAAAAAATAAGCTCTAGTGTTGAATCAAGTCAGTCGCTGAATCTTATCTCTTCTCCCTCTTTCTTATTTACAAACAGTAGTATGCAACATTCAGCTATCAGCTTCTCATTTTTAGTTGGTCACTTTTACCTGTTAAAATGTGAAATGCTGTGAGAGAATTGAAAACAGGGAAAAATAATCAAACTTTTTTTTTGCTACCCTTTTCAGTTGGTGTCTGTACTCCAAACCAAAGATCATTTGTGAGGGAAGAAGCTTCACTGTACACCACTGTACAATTGTGAGTGTTTCTGTGTGTCTGGCAACTCTAGAGAGAGACTTTCTAGTCTTTTCTAGTTGAATGAGCTGATCTCGTCACATCAATTTTAGGAGTCACATTCTCCCAGTTAAACTTAATTAACTCATTCATATTATATATGATATATATGTAATTTTAACTTATTAACTTTATACTAATAGGACCTTCAGTATTTGAATCAAGTAGCTTGAGAAACATAAGCAGCAGTCTACAGGTGTTATTCCAATGCGCCATATACGCATTTAACACATTGCTAGAGACGTATTTAAGCAACACTGCATGTCTTCTGTTGAGTATCTTTGGAACCAAAAAATACTTAGGCTTGATTAAGTTTTATATATATATATTATATATATTTATGGAAAGCAAATTCCTGTAAGTTTAGTGACCCCAAAACTTCAACAAAATTACCTTGAAATGACACAGGAGTGTTTAAATAATAAATGTGTTTTCATTTTTAGATGCCTTACCATTCTCAGAAATAAATTTGTCTCATATTACTCTGTTTACTTGTGTACTGCCTCAGGATAGATTCCCAAGACCAATTTCAGTCTGTTTCCTGTCTATTGTGGTCAGTGTCAGCCATAGGAGATAATGGTGAGAGTGTATCTGTCTCCAGTCTCTACTGAAAGTGGAGCTGCCCTGGTACTAAGGCAGAGAGCATTAGGGGTGTGTGCCATGTGCCTCAGCAGGCGGCAGACAGGCTGAATTAGCGGTGGTAATTCCTGAGGTAGAGCAACAGGGCACTCACTGTTTAATCAGGTTATCTGAGAGTATGTGCACAGCAGTATGTCTGCATAGATTCAAGGCCGGTTCTGGAAGGACAGCAGGATGATGACACAACTGTCAGAGCTGAATGATCCTGACCTGAAGGAAGGCTTAAAAACAGTGAAAAAAAGACAGTGGACAAATGTTTAAACCTTTAAGAAAATCTCTCTGAAGTGCCAAATTGTCATTCACTTTACTTGAAGTTTGCTTTACATTTAAGATGTATTTTACAAAAGGAAGGCCCTAACAAAAGAGGCAAAATTGAAATACTGTGTCTGAAATATAGGAAGAGAGTGTTGCAAACATCGTTAACGAGACAATTATACATTCGAAAAAACAAATTATAAACCACAGGCATTATCAGTGGGGCGCAATGGTGTGTGACCCTGTGGCATGAAAGTATTGTGGTTATATTTCTTAAGGTAAGAGCTATTCTGGTGGCTAGCGATTTGTTTGCTTGGGGAGTAGGTGGTGGTGGTGTTGATGGTGTGTGTATGTGTGTCCTTTATCTCCTGCCCACATACAGAGACTAAGTGCACATCAGGGCTGTTTTCCTGTGTGCAGGGCAGCGTATCCTGCTCTCCAAAGCCCCGGAAATTACAGTCCAGCCAAGCAGAAAACAGGAGTGGGATTTTGGACAACAGGCTTCACCTGTCTCAGGCCTCAAGCTCATAAAGAAACACCTACTGTAAATGAGAAGCCATTAGATTGCTACAGTAGCAGTGGTGTATGTGTATGGAAATATGTCGGTGTGTCTGTGTGTGTGGATTTGTTTTTTATGAAAATTAGCTCAGTTTCTTTTATTGTTAATCTTGTATTCTTATTATTGTTTCCTATCTCATGCATTTTCTCACTTCCCCAAGGTCCACTGTTCTTTCTTCTCCCGTCCTCTTAATGCAGTTTTTTTCCCCTTTATTCAAACTGTCTGGAGACACACTACACCCCAATTGTTCATTACATTTGGCAGTTTTATTACCACATAGAAAAAAAAAAAAAACTGTCCTAATTTAGTTAAACATTACGGACCGCACTCCCAGCAGTAAGCCCTTCAGAAACAGTCAGTGGAGGAGTCATGTAAATGGTGTCTTTAGATACACCTTTTCTTTCTCATGACTTCAGAAAACCGGTTGCTGTCAGGTATCCACTGAAATCATATAAAACTTCAAACATGCATTGCATAAAAATAAGTCCTAAATGAAGTTTATGTTTCAGTTCAAGTTTATTTTCTCTCCTCACATGTTCATGTGTTCTTGCTCTCTGCCCTTAATCTCCTTATCTTGTTCTTTTTTTAGTCAGGTATGTTGTTTGAGTGTCAATCAACAAACATCCTCCTTTCTAATACCAATACATGTTCAAAGCCAAGCATTGTGTAATAGACATTCAATCCTGGCAGGGAGGGTGCACACTGATCCAGACATCTCTTTGTTGGCCTCCCCTCAGGTGATTTTGGTCAGTTTTTATCTCATAGCACCAGCAAAGAGAAATTGGTCATTTATAAGCAATATGCAAATTGATAAAGCAATCAAACTAAACGTATGTGGCAGGGATGTGAGATTATAGAGTGGGAAATAAGCTTGTGATGTAGTTCCTGCTGATTTCCATTAACTGCTAACTAAATTGCTGATTGTTCCTTTAAACACATTTGAATATATCTTAAAGTCATTTTTCAAAGGTTTAAGGTCAGAACACATCCAGACACACATTGCCAAACAAACATGCACGTTTTCACCTAAAGTGACTGTTCCTCCGTCTCAGCAACATGACGGATTAATCAAAAACCCTCTCTTCCTGACACCTAAGCAGAAGAAAACAGCCACAGCGGTGCAGGTATAAGCCAAAAGGACAGATAGAAAGCGGAGCAGTCACTGTAAAATTTGATTAAACAACAAAACCGTGTAGGCATCCATGAGATCTGTGCCTTGTGGTGCAAGGTATGAGGATGAAATCCTGCAAAGTCACCAAATTAGCAAACTGTGGGAATTATGTGTTCTGTACGTCTGCAAAAATGAAAAGCCTGAAGCAATTTAATGCTTACACTGTTAGGAATGTTAATACAGATCTACGAAAACCTGCCCTGAAATGCTGTAACTAGCATCTTTGCTCTGTATGTGCACTGTGTGTAAAGACAGGACAAGTATTATCTGTTATTTTCAGGCGAAATGTATAGAGAACTGTAGTTTCAGTGGACCATATTAGCGGGACAGTAAATGTCAGGGGGATTTAGGGACTGCAAGCTGTCAGCAGATCCCTTATTCACACACTATGAGCTCACCTACGTTGTACTTGCTGTACAAAAAAAAAAGGATGAGGAATGTGAATAGGCTATGGTGATTATATTATCATCTATCTTAAGCTAACTACAAAATAAAAACTAATAAAAATATAAAAACTTAAAGTACCAGTGTGTAGGATTTAGTGCCATGTAGCGCTGTAGTTGCAACCCCATTGCCTCAGCCACTCCTTCCTAGCATGGAAGATAAACTTTGGTGGCCATGAAACACCCTATCTGTGGTGTTTAGTTTAGAAACATGGCAGGTCCACATGGCAGACACTGTGGAGGAAGACTTACAGTCTCTGTAGACATAAAAGGCTAAGTCTAAGGTAACAGAAACACAACAAGTCTTATTTTAAGGTGATTGTACACTGACAAAAAAAAGTTGTGCATATTGTATTCCATTTCTCCCAAATTCTGTAAATAGAGCCCCTAAATCTTAAACCTTCAAAGTCATAAAGAAAGTCCAAATCAAAAGTCACAGCCAGACTCATTTCTATGGGACTGATCTGTCAAAGGTTGCCACCATTTGATGTCTACTCTGTCAAAAATAGGTAAATATAGGTAAAAATGTTTTCTTTTATTTATACAGTTTGACAACTAAACAAAACTGTTTTGAGGGGACAGCTTTGTACAGTTTTTGAAAGCTGAGATATTTCCAAATCTAAAAATCAAAATAGCTGTCAATTCACAGCTTGGCCTTTGTAGAGTTGAGATAGGTCCATATGTTTTTTTAGTGAGACCATCCTTTGTCATTGTGCACTGTGGCTTGACAGACATAATATAGGGAGCAGGGAAAGGTGCCTTTTAGATCTGCTGTCAGAGGACATCACAAGAGGCACAAAAGCTGCAGCGCCAGGCTCTGAGGCACACAGCCCAAAAACCTAACCAACACCAAACACGAGTATTAGGGCAGGTTTTAAAGGAAAAAAATCTGATTTTGATTTTTGAGCAAAATCCTGTCATTTCAATTAATAAACTGCAGTATCAAAAATGAGCAACCACAGACCGGTCTGCCAATTAAGAGCTCACTATATCTATATTTGTGAAAATCATAAAGAAACAGAGAAATTTCAACTTGAAAATCATATCCACAGGACTATTTGTAACCGTATGTTTTTTGTCTCCCTAAAATTTCAGTGTCTCCATGGTAAGCACGTACTAAGGACCTACCACACTTATTGTTGTGATGACCTGTATTACTGAGGGTCATCCCTGTACCTGTGTAAACAAGACTGTTATTTATCATTTCACGTTCTATCCTTCCTCTGTTCTAAGCCAATTAGAGTTCTTCCCGCCACTCTCGACCCGACCCAGGCTTGTCATAACGGCAGTGATAAACCCTGCACTCCTCCACCCCGCCCTCTCCCTTCCTCTCCATTTTCCATCTCATTAACATTCATTTTCACCCTAATTGAGCTTAATAAGAAAATAATGTTTGACATTAAATCCTTGTGAACATGTGGCCCAGCTGATCACGGTGTCTGTTTGTTCTTCCACAGCAAATGTTTACTTTGTCTGGGGTTTGTTTGTTTGCCTTGGTTGTGGTTCCTGTAATAGCCTATTTAGAATTCCCAGTTTCCATCTGTCTGGAGCTGACCCCTTGCTGTTGTTATGCTGAAGTTATACTGTGCTTCTCTTTAATGTGTTTCCCAAGTTTTGCTTAGTTTGTACTTTCACTTACAACAGCGTCTGCATCCATATATTTCAAGCTGAGCCTCCAAAAATCTGACCACTACATTTAGATACCAGGCCAGTCAACTTTATTGATTTAATTTTTTCTAAGCCGGTGGTGATATTATTTTGATATACAATGACCTTGTGGGGAGGGTGAAACATTTCTTTGCCAAAATCAATCCGTCATAATCATACTGTAAAATGGGGAGGAGAAGGGAGGCAGGGAGTGTAAGGAAGTGGAGAGTCTGTTCAATACAACCTTGGTACACTGATACATTGCAGTATATTGACAAAGAAAGAGTCCACACCTTAAACATACAGAGAGGCAGAAGGCTGTCAGAGAGTCTGTGTAGAATCTGACTGCAGAGACATGAGATTGACATACAATATAACCCTGAACATGGGAACCCACGCTCTGAGGGGAGAAAGATGTAATCTGTATTCAAAACAACATCCACTGTTTGACGTAAAGAAGTGCCTCTCGAGGAGACATGATGGTGTTCTATCATGCCCCTTGATGGATAATAGACTTGACATTTACTGACATTTTCCTTCAATTGTCATCTTTAAAAACATCTTGGATTGGAGATTTATATCATGATCATCTTACATGTTTGTAGTGTGACCAGTCTGTGAAAGAACTTTATAGCAGCAAAAAAAAAAAAAAAAAAAAAGGCTCCCCAGCTAGTCACTAAGTTCAGCCCTATTCAGACCAAATCAGGCACTGCGGGGCAGTGTGTAGGGGTGGCAGGGTTAGGGGTTTACTGTGGGTGTCTTAATATGTGCTGAACGCAATCAAAAAATAACTTTTTAATATTTTTTTATTTTTTATTTTGCTCCATCACTCTCTCTCTCATCCTCACTGCTTGCTCTCTCCCTCTCTTTCTCAAAGCAGAAACAAACAAATGGAAACTTTTTTTGTGTCTATTTTTGCAGCATAGACCAGACGCAGACATGAAAGGTGGGCACATGGAATAAACCAAGCCAAGGACACAACCTGGAGAGTTCCATAGTTACATCCATGCACTCAGTTTTAATAACATTTCAGAAGGGGGTTTTACTGTTCAGGTCCATTACAGTGATGCTTTTAGAGCTTCTTTGCTGAAAACTGGTGCTTCGTGGACTGGTTGCACAACAGATTTCTGCATTCAACTTAGAGGAAGTCCTGCTATTGTATGAGAGTGTATACTGGATCACAGTCACTTAATGGAACTGAGCTGTCTTTGCTGTTAAGTCTACCAGTGTTTTCTTGCTGTGACAAGTCAAGATGTCTGCTGTGCAACCAGTCCATTAGTTAGAAGACAGTAAAAGCTTTTTAGAGGTAAGAGGAACCCCCGAGTCAGATGCCCCCTTACCATATAAGTAGTCATGTGATCTGATGTTAATATAAAAATATTGATTATAGCAGCTTAAATAGATACATTTAACATGTTAAAGAGGCTTTGCCATATATGCGTGAAAGACTGTGAGCTCCCCTTTTCACTCTGCCTTTAAAACGCCTTTAGAGTAATGGTGATTTTAATCTACCTCTGAATATTTCATGTTTCATCCCCACACAAGCCATTAGCTGCAGTGGGAAAGAAGACACTCTTAATGAATGTGACTGGGACAGCTTACAAGAACCACTGGGCACTATAAAGTGATGCAGTCTTCATTCTGCACATAGTGTTGGACCTTCGATAAAAAGGCGAAGCTGCATTTGATAGTGGACCCTTGTTCTGAGTTAGGACTAGGACACAGACTTACTATCTCCTTACGATAAGGAGAGAGAGAGAAAGATATCAGAATATTTTCTCTCTCTCTCTCTCTCTCTCCTCTTATCCAGGCCTGGTTGGGAAAAGGGGAATAAAAGTACACATGTAGATCATGTGCATAGAGAGGCATTGTGCCTTTAGGGATTACAACTATCGGGTTGGGAAAAAAAAAAGATAATCATTAATGATGGCATAATTGGTGTTAGAAGCTAATTCACTCCCGGCCACTGAAACAATGGCATTTTAGACTGGCCCAGTTTTTTCGCTCTGATGGAATTATTTAGCCATTGACTGAAGCCTTCAATTAAATCTATATTGTCAGACTATGAATGCAAAATCACTCAGAGGGAGTTTTTGGAAAGCAGACTAATTTCAATTAGCAAGCAGATAGAGCATTTTGTGTAGTTAAAACTAAAATCCATAACATCTTTTAGGTAATGTTTGACATTATTTTAAGCTTATCTGCATGGTGGAAAGTTAATAGATCTTGAAACATGCTGAATATACTAAATATCTGCTGGCTAATTTTCTGACTGACGGGTTCAATAAAGTCAGTCTCTGTTCAATCCAGAGCAGACACACAAAGAGACATATTTTCCAACATTCATGTTCTGTAGTGCCACTTACTGAAATCAACAGCAACACACACTAGATCCAATAAATAACAATACTATCATCCATGTAAAAAAAGAAGCAGCATCTGATGCAAACAGATGAAGGTTAACACTGGAGCCTTCACACTATGGAAACAACTAAGTAAAGGAAGAAAAGAGATTCAAGGTAACATACTTGGAATTAATAAAATCTGTAGCTAGCTGTTGTAATAAATCATCCTTATCTTAATACATAATAAAGTAAATCTAAATGTCTGTTAGATCTGTCGGTGAGCAGGATTTTGTTTCAAGCTCTTCAGATATTTTTACCATCCTTCTTTTTCTTATATTTCAGCCCAGTTATTGCGTTATTAAATTTCTTTGTGCTGAGCTAAACTATTCCATACTGAGTAAAGTGAAATCTTAAAGGAGAAGGTCCCCAGAAACTCATTCTCTGCTCTTCACTCTCCTTCAGTTTTCTCTTTGTCTTCCCCAGAGTTTTATGTGCCAACTTAAGTTATAGCTAACAAGGACTAAAACATGTTATCTTACTGAGCTGTCTCTACACTGTGAGCGCATTCGACAAAAACTATTATATAAGCATGGTTGCTTTAAAGTATGTCTATAATCTTTGTTTTCTAAATTATAGTATTAAATTAAATGTCTAAAGTGTAAAATGAATATACTGCAAATATTGAAAGAGGTACAGAACTTACAGCTGAATTCATAACAATCTCAGTACCCAATAGGCTACACACACACAAATCTATGCACACACACACACACACAAGTGCAGGTGTTTTCAATTATGCTGTCTGATTAGACCTCTTGAACTCCTTCACTCACCTGTGAGCTTTGTTTCACCAGTGAGACAATTTACATCTTATTCGTTATTATTAACACATTAACTTTGGTTACATTATGCAATTCCCAAAACAGCTTTACTTCACACAAACCTCACAGCCAGTCTAATCAGTCTGAGGAACTGAAAACACCCACCCCAACACACACACACACACACACAACTATATTTAGCTGTTAGGTCTATTTTTTTTTTCAAATATTTAGTTTTCACTATTAACATATTCAACAACAACAATCTTATTATTACAGTGTGTGTGTGTGTGTGTGTGTGTCAAGTGTGGTGTCGACAGATGGCAGGTCAGGAGGAAATACTACTTATATTACTGGATCATCATTTCTTTCCATATTCAGAATAACATATTATTCATTTATAAACAAAGGCTGCAGCTGGTGTCTTGTTACATATTATTCTAGCAGACCATTCTGTTAACCATTTCATTGGATACCGGGATGCATAGCTACTAGGTGTCAAAGGTGCCTGTCAACAATTGTACTGAAAGCTACCAACCAATAATTCCAGAGCGAGAAAAAACAAAAGAAATTTCGTGTTTGTTCCTCTCGGCCTCCCTTTCTGTTCCTCTCCTGCTTGCTCTCCTCTCACATCTGTTCGTATTTACTGAGTGAATTATTACTGAGTTTTTACAAAAGCTAGTTAGCTTATCAACAGCTTGCATTCAGCTGAACACCCGCATTCGTGTCTGGTTTCAGAAAACGGGATAAGATCAATTGACTTAGAAACTTAAAAAGTAGATTTCCTCTGCCGCTCTCCCTTTCTGTTCTATGGGAAATGGTTTCGTCACACAGACAACCCAGAGGGCACCAAACCCAGTAAGCACCTCAAACAGGCTCTAATGTTCTTTTTATCACAGAAGCAACCAACAACTTCTAAGTGATAGCATAAATTCAGCCTTGGCAAAGACGAAGCCCATACGTTCCAAAATAATATTTCCAATATATGTATGTCGGGATAACGAAATCAAAGTGCTTTTTCACAAAGCGAGCCAGTTTTTTCCCCCATATGCCACTGCGCCCAACATATGCTAAATTTGAAAGAGATTGATCAAAATAAATTATATCTAAACTACAGATTCTCATGAATAACTTCACTGAGATGAAAAGAAAATAATCAACAAATAAAACAGGAACTGAACTACACGAGCAGTGGAACTGACAAGGAAACAAATGTGTCATGGAAGCAGTGAGAGAAAGAGCACCCAGGTGGACAGAAAGGAGAGAAAAGACCATACACACAAACACAATAAGCACCAGATCCAACAAAGGCATACGTAAACACACACACACACACACTGACCTGGTAAGAGTCAATGGCCTCTCGGTCCAGTGAGCGGCTGACTGACACGTCTCCTGTGTGTATGTCAATGGTGAAGAGACCTTTGGGATCCTGGTCAGCACCGGGGCCTGTCAGTCGGAAGTTATGGGTCCCTGACTGCTCTGTTGGAATCAACTGCAGACAAACAAACACACACAGACATCAACAACTCGAACAATTGTAAGCTTTCCCCATTTAATTCTGACTCAGCCCATTTCCTGAAGCAAAGATTTACTGAATTAATGCTTCTATTTTTTTTTTTTCTGAAGCGCAGTACACTGAAAAACACTTTTTATTAGAATTTGTTGACACACATTTGAGCAAAAGGAGCTTACTGCGCCTTGAATGGTGATGCAAATCCCTGATAGCTAGCAATTAAAAATTTATATCAGACAAGACTTTGATATGATTTCATCAGCTGGCAAATTCAACTCATGTAAAATAAGAAAGTTATCATCATATCCCTGAGCACTGCAATCCTGCTGTGACCATTTGATAATGCACGCTAAAATTTATTTTAGATGAGGAAAGTGGAGCACTTAAATAAATATAAAAATCCATCTCTTAATAATTAAGCTTGAATGTTCTGTAGATTATCGTTTTCGTCGTTATGCTTCAATATGAAGACCATTTAAAACCAAACACTGTGAAATCATACAGTAGTAGATGTGATGTGATGTTTTTGAGCAGTGCTGCCAAGTTACTTGGCTAACAATCCTGCTCTCTCAGAGTGATCTGACCCAGGGACCTTTTTGGAAGGATATACTCACATGAGACTGCCATATCCAGCAGCATCCAAACGTACCACAGCAACAGGAGTGGGGAGAATAAAAAAAGAAAAACAGAGAAAACGCAGCATGTTAGATTAACATAACACAGCACAGAACAACACAAGCCAAAGACCTTGAAGCTCTTGGCAGATCCTGCATTCAGGGCAGATGATACAGAGGTAAACTTGATAAAATAATAAACCAAAATAGCCAGAGTCTGATGTGTAGAGATTTGTACTTCATAACAATGCCTACATACAAACCGTTTCACAGCAGACAGGATGTGTCATAGCAGGAAAAACACAAGTGGAATTAATAACATTAACGATGGCTCTGTTCCATTAAGTGTCCCAGTGAGCCAACACTCACAATATCAGAACCTCTCCAAGGTGGACTGCAGCCATCTTTAATGTACTAATACACCTGTGCGTCTGACAATTCAAAAATGTCTGCTGAGAAAAAAGGTCAATCAACAAATCCACCTCAACACTAAGACACCTTTCTTCCTTATTTGAATCCCCATTAGCTTCCACAAAAGTAGTCGCTAAGGGTCCGCACAAAAACAACAATAGTTTGACAAAATTTAAAATCACACAGTATCAGCAAAGACAAGAAACTATAATGTAAGTCAGATATAAATAAGTGCAATGACACTACACATAAAACAATAAATAACAGTAACTTAAAATATTAGTATATAAAGAACAGTTCTCACCATACATGAATAGTTTGTCATGAAATTGGTACTACTAGATGATCAGTACTCACTTGTTGTCAGTGTTATAAACTCATCACAAAGACCAGTATATACTACACTGTTGCCCATAAAGTTGGAATAAAATATTTTCATGAAATGATTATACCAACTTACTTATTCTTGATAGATAAAGTGTATCTACTCAAAAGTTTATTGATCAATCTCTTCCAAGCATATCACAGTGAACATTAAACTACAATTAATCTGACGTGTATATGAATAAAAAGAGGAACCAACCAGAAGAGCCAACTTTTGACTCTTTGTGCTAAGCTAATCTTACTGTTGCTAGCTTCAGCTCCATATTTACTGTACAAACATGCCGTGTCATCAATTTTCTCTCAAGTCTTGGCAAAAAGGCGAACATGAAACTGAAACTTTCAGCATTAATGTGAACGCAACCCTGACCTTTAGCTAAAAGTCAGCATTTTAAACTCATAATCATGTTTCCATCATTTCAAGTCCAATGTGCTGGAGTACAGAGCCAACACCACAATCATGTGTCACTGTCTAGATGCCTTCATCTAACAGTATATGCTTCATCCACACAAACAGGCACAGGGTTGTCACCATTATGACACACTTCTGGGCTCTAGTTCTGTCACCGTGTGTCAATGATCTAAACGGTCGCACTGCAATGTGTCTCATGATCAGAAGAGTGCCATGAGGTCACCTTTAATGAGAGCGCACTTTCATGGGACAGCAGCTCAAATGAAGGCCTTTCTACTCCCCACTTGAAAGAGCATGTGAGATGAGACTGCAGTGTTACAAGCCTATGCCAGACGAAGCCCAAGCCGTTATAGCCTCTCCAAAGCTCTCTGCCATTTATCTTGATGTCCCGCTTCATCTTTTTCCTCTATTCCCTTGCGCTCTTGCATCTCGCTTGTTACTTTGTCCATCCTTGCTCTTGCACTAAGCATCCATATCTCATTCTCCATTCATCTCAATTCTCCACTTCCGACTCCCTCTGCTCTTTTTGTTTGTTTGTTTGTCAAATGATTAGAGGGAGAAATGCCTAGAGTGTAAGAGGAACACAGGGCAGTTATTTGTGGATGATATCCTTATACTAAGAAGTCCTCTTTTCTGTCCTCTCCTCTCTCCTTGTCTTTCTTCTTGTCCCTTTTTCACTACTCCATCTTTAGCCTTGTTCTTCCTTTTTTTCCCTGCTTTAATCGCAGTATCATCAAGGATGCTTTCTCTTATTATGAGTTTTGTTAGAACTCGTACAACACAGTAAGTCCCTCACTGTGCATTTTCCTCAACTTTCTATCCTTGTGCGGACAAAGCCCTCCAATGCACACACTCACACAGGTGCAATAGCTGTCATTCAGGACGGAGATATTTTGGAGCAGTAATCACAGTGGCAGCCAGCACATGCTGAGAGTGACATACTGGGTCAGATGAAGAAAACCAAAAAAAGAACAAGGTGCAACATTAGTCAGATTCACAGATGGTTGCGCGTCAAACTTGGATAGATGAAGGGGGGGCGGGGGCAAGAACGGACGTGCAGAGAGGATGGGGTGGGGGGTTAGGATGCAGAATGAGAGAGGAAGTGAGAGAGGAGGAAGTAGAGTGTGCGGAAGAGGGAGAGATCGCTGATAAAGAGACAGTAACTTTAGCTGGAGTAACTGAGGTGTCAGGAGAAGTTTAGTGTGATTAGGAGATGTCTCTGTGGGGGAGAAGTGTGA
Organism: Miichthys miiuy; assembly: GCA_036365135.1. Taxonomy (NCBI): domain Eukaryota; kingdom Metazoa; phylum Chordata; class Actinopteri; family Sciaenidae; genus Miichthys; species Miichthys miiuy. The sequence continues at coordinate 19,039,540 of CM071610.1, forward strand.
TAATCTGCACCGCGCATACACACACACTCCGACTTGTGCACATACTGGCATTGAAACGTGCACCCAGTGGCTTTGTCTCCACTGAGTCTGTCTCCCTCTGTGTGTATGTGGGAGGGAATGATGGGAGAATCTCACCTCTTTCTATCAGCTCTCATTACCAGCCGAGCAGACATGAAAGACTGTGGGGCTCATGATGCTGCAGGAAGATGACAGGAGGTGTGCCGCAGCTATGCAACACCAAACACCTCTGAGTGCACGAAGAAAATGAGTGCAGAAACAATGGATCGGCACCCGTTTGTGTGTGTTGACTTGTGTGTATTTAAACTTTGATAACACCTCCTGCTGTCTGTGTTCCTGGCAGGTGTGAGGAGGGCAACAAACAAAAACCTGTGGAAATGCTACACTTATATGCACAAATATGCACACACACAGACATCTTCTCAGGAAACTTACATAACTTGTGAAAAATGCACTTATGTCTATGTGTTTTATTTTGTGTGTGTGTGTGTGTGTGTGTGTCAAAAATCAAGAGGAAAATCTGCTGTGCTAAGCAGATCCTGCCAAAGAAAGTATAAGTTGGTCCAAAGAAAACATCATAGCACTGAATCATTATCATGCAAATTCTGTATACACACAAACACAAACACAAGCGTACTCCCGACCAACACACACACCCACACACGCTTCCCATGTCCTTGTATTTTTGAGGGAAAAATGAGGGAGGATTTCAACTTGTGTGCATGTCAGACAGAGTATGCAGTAGCATCCCTCAGTGGTGCTTGTGTTATCCCTATCAAGGTCATACAGCCAGCTGCGAATGACAATCACTGGCCGTGAAAAGACTCCTGGGACCAGGCCCAGTGTGTGTGTGAGTGTGTTCATGTGTGGGAGCATTTGTGTGTGTGTGAAAGAGGTGCAGAGAGACAGACAGAGAGCGTGTGTGAAAGTGGAGGCACTGAAATGATGGACTGGTCGTATGTGTGAATGTGAGTGCATTACTGCGTGTGAGACCCTGCATGTCGAAAGATGTGTGTACAGTGTGTTTGTGTGTACAAGCATGCCAAGCTTGGACCAGCGCTGTGCCTGATTGTACTGCCACTCCAGCCCGCTAATGACAGAGACGAGGCAAAGTGGAAAGGCCTTGTGAAGACACAGACGGGTTGAATCGAGCGGGTCCTCATCACAAGATGATGGGAAAGCAATGGCAATAATTAACAGGCTTTCATTGGTTAGCCAGGCCTTTGATAATCATTACCCAACAGCCAGCTGTGTTCTGAACCAATCACAACAACCATGAAAGGGGCAACAATCAAGAGTGACCCTTGCTGAAAAGTGTCACTGTCATCAAGAATCAAGAAGGTTAACAGGCAGTGTTGCAGTATTAAATTCTGTTTTGGAAAAGTAGCTTTTGTTCACATGATGTGGCATGTCCTTGCCTCCTTTTATAGTACATGTTAGTCTTTTTACTTTTCCTTCAAGGCAACAACTGAATTAAATTTTAATTCACACACCCACAAAATAGGATAACATTGAAAATTGCAGTACTTCATAGAATATGAAAAACTTTTTTAGAAATAAAGGATATGAGCGCCTGTGTTCACCTGCTCAGGCACCAGGATGAGCAAGTAAAGACAGCATGTCTTGGGTAGGCCACACCCAATAAATCTGTTTTTTTTGTTTTGTTTTGTTTTTTTATTGCTTTTCCTCATTTTTTTGAGGTTCTCTCATCAAAATGGATTTCACATCTGCTCTTTGTGTCTGGAGGTCCAGGCACGAATTGGAATTTGTGTAGGATGGTTTTAACTCCCCTCCGGTGAAAACCCGCCACAATCAAACATGATTAACACGCAGAAAGACAGACTGAAAGAAAAAGGCAGCGAATTTCTGGTCTTCCTGCAACAATTAAGAGAATCAATTAGACTAAATGACGAGGCCCGTAGGCTGCCTGCTTTCTAATGTTGTAACATCTCACAACACAGCTCCCTCACTTCCTGCTTGGAAGCTTGCATGCCTGGCATTGAGTGGCTGTTTTGATAAGAAGATGAGCAACAAAAAGAGACGAGGACAGATAAAAAGTGTGGGAAAAAATAAAAAGAAAATAGAGAGAAATAAAGGATGTAAAAGAAGTCGATAACAGTTGACAGCCAGGTAGAGGGCAGCAAGACAGAGAAAGGAGAGAGATTGACAGGCAGAACAAATCAGGATGCACTCGGCACTGAAACAATAGAACAAAGGCACCAGACACGTTTATTCTCCTTACTATATTAGCTGTGACTATAGCCAAACCAGACCCTCGTTCCTCTCACCAGCAGTACTTTATTGGAGCTGTCATGTCAAGTCGGACACATTGTGTTGATTTGTGAGCTAGACCCTGAGGTAAGGAAGGATAAACACAGGTTGAATAACTGACAGCTTCAGTGCAGCACAGAAAGTTAAGGTGACTTCACAGATTGATGTGTTTGAGATTTCATGCTGATACATCTGAGATGTTCATTAGTCATTTAATGGAGCTGCATGCATGTCCCCTTTGTTTTTACACTTTGCATTTACACGCTTGCCTGTGTGAATGACTGAAGCCGGGTTACCAGCTGTTACAGGTTTTTGGAATAAGTAAGTACACTGTTTTGCACTCATGACGCTGAAGTCATCCATCCATCTATTTTTTATACGCGGAACTAGAACAAACATTGAAAATATTCATACCTGTGGGCTATTCATATTCCAAATAATCTGCATATCTTTCACTCAAACAAACCCACACAGAATGAGTTCTGTAGGCTATGAGGGCTACAACCCAGCACCTTCTCAGTGAGTGGAGACAACGGTACAGCTGAGCAACCTCAAATAGAAAATTTAAAGGGATACCTGTTCTGATGGATCATCAGATTTCTTCTAAAGCTAAAGAGAAATTTGACATTCTGAGATATAGCAGCTCATTTTTTGTTTCAGTTAGTGGAAAGAAATGACAAACGTCCAACTTTCACTTTAAAGCGTGCTGCAATTCTCTGTTAAATATTTGAACCGAACATTTTACAGCTACAGCTCACAGGACGCTGGACTTGGTTAGGTAAATTCATAATTTATGGAAAAAGCATCTAATACTGACAGTATCCTTTGTACATAAACTGTACTTATCATTTGGAATTGGAGTTTAACGTGCTGTGCATCTGCACCCAGACTAAACAAAACATGTCCATCAACACAAACACATTCATCACCTAAAGAGGGGCTGACAGCTGTCTGTTCAAACCACCAGTCTTTGGTCATCACCTGTGATTGCCTTGCCACAACATTTAATAGAATTCCTAGTTTTCTTGACATGAGGAGAATTGCAATTTGAAACCTCCATGAGATGAAGGTAAAATTGTTCAAAATTGGAGGCAGATGATAGCTTGTCATTTGACAAACAAACAGGTGCCAGAGAACACTGACACTATTAGAAAAAACAACACTTCCGCAGCTTGGAGAACATACTTACAACATGCCACTGAGTAAGTAGCTAACTCGATTAATGCATGCTTATACACAGCAATAGAGGACAAGATGGGTATTTGTTTTGAAAATGAGTGTAATGATACAAACAGAATGGCTCACAAATAACAAACACCATTCTCAAAATGTTATCTATCATGTCCAGTAACACCTGAAAAGTCTCTAAGAGGTGTATCAGTTGACTATTTCCATGCCTTTTTATACAGGAAGACAAACTAAGTTTTGAATAAATGAGTGGACACTGTATCCAGTCACTACATCCATGGTACAGGTAGACTATCAGAGAAATGTGCAACCATAATACATACAACTGATTATATAGAATCATAGTGACTGACAGTACTGAAAACCATGTAATTTTTCTGTGAACACTAAGGTTACCCAGCTTGACTCACACATAATTCCAGACATGAGCAAAAGGGTTTCAGGCGTTAACATTGAAACCACTTGAGTTATGACTGATTTATCTTCCTGAATACTTGAGCAGTCTAAAAATATGATCCTATCAGCAGTGACTGAAGTTCTGTATACTAAGAGAAACATTTAAGCATATCAATTTCACTGCATGCTCCGGCTGCTGTGTGAGTTGTTGTGAGCTGTTTATGGGCCCCAAGGGAGGGCAGGGGAGAGACCTCTGTATCAAAACAATTCCACAGCTAGCAGGAGGTGTGACATAAACAACAAGGTTCTTACCCTTCCCCTGTGAGTCCTGCTGACAGCCAACCCACCCTCATCCCTCCAGCACACACGCGCACACACTCCTCACATGCGCACGCATGCAAGCACGCGCACAGTCATACATGTCAAATCGTAGCCCTCGCAATCTCACCTCTCCCCTGCTTCCTGCTGCTTATCTTCTGGAGAGAAGGAGGGAGCATGAAAAATGAATGGCTGCCATATGGAAGTGGTAAGTTGTGTAAGAAGAGGGAAGCTATTGGTGTGGAAAATCAATTTCGCCAAGTCGCCGACATATAGATTCTGTTGGGTAAAATAGCCCACATTAGCCTGTCTTCTCATGCAAAGCTGACGGGGGATGTAGGGGGGAAAGATGGAGGGATACATGGAGGATGGACGGAATTTTCGGCTGGAAAATAGAGGGAAGACAAATTAGGGGAAAAGAGGGGGTCTGTTAAGGGACCACAAAGGAAATAAAAAAATAGAGATGCACTGTGCATCCAATTCCTCACTTAAATGTGTAAAAGTACCACAGTGGCTGTATTTGGTAGCTGACACTTCAGATCAATCCACAGCAGCTCCATACTGTAGAGGTAATTTGTGTCCTCTATGGACCAAACTTATCCGCTGACTGTCGTCCCTCTTCGTTATCTCCCTGCAGCTCAGCAGGGGACAAATTTGCACAACTCTTTATGGATCATGATTGTCCCGCAAAAAAAAAAAATATATAATAAATAAATAATGGTTTGACACATGCGCATTCATGAGTCTAAGGTCCTTCACCACCAATCTGGCATCTTCGGGGCTTTGACTTGTTTCACAGGGAGCGTATTGAGTACAATGGTGGTTTGAGCTGGAGGCCCCAGCTCTGTGCTTTGGTGGTGCTCTCCAGGGTAAAATTATCTATTATGTGCAAGGCTCAATATGGGATATCTTTTTATGTTAGTCTCTGCAGGCAGAAATGTGGTTGATCTCTTAGTGCCCAGTCTTATCTAGAACAAAGCGGCTTGATGTGTAGAGATACATCAAAGTAACGCAGGGAGAGATAAATATAGAACCTTGCACAGGGTCCAAAATGTATGGTTTTCAGTTAACCATTTGTTTTGAGACGACTCAGGTGGTATGATTTATGTGCTGCACAGACCACTCGCAGCAGAAAATTAAACGATGCAGTTGTTTCTGAGAGGAACTTAACTGAAGAGCTGCTGGAGGAGTTCCATGGATTGTGTAATGACACACAATTCATAATCTGCCATGTAAATAATAAGATGTGTCACATCATCGTTGGTCTGTTCCACAGGGGTCAAGCTGGATAAGTAGAATCCTTCATCAGAACGATGAATCCTCACAACAGAATAGCATGCTTCGGAGACTATGTTATGCAGAAAATAGCCCTGGTCTAAAACTCTGATCATTTGGCATAATACAGTATTATCATTCATCAAACATACAAAACTGAGATTCACACCTTTTGTAGTAATGAGAGCAATAATGTCACAGCTTTTAACTCCCACTGGGAGTCCTAATGACAGCAGGGCTGATAAAACTTCAGAACAGCAAATAATTCAATTTAGTGTCAAACAGTGATGCTGTAGATGATTATAATTATATTGTCCTTGTCCGATGAACTGAGAAAAAGAGGTCAGTCTCCACTTTGTTCTTTACCTGTCTTAATTATGTGGTCACTAACAAACTGAAAGTGTCAGCATGAAAGCGTTTAATTCAATTTGCCCAGTGAACTTAATTCCGCTGTTTATTGCATTCAGTAGACCAAACCTGTTCATTACAAAAAGCGGGGCCAAGACACACACATAATGAATGAAAGACAAATTAATCAACACAAAGGAAACAGAGAGAAGAGGGAATATTGGGAACCTAGCAGGTATGAAACAACATCCTGACATAAAGATGATACAGATTTCCCTATCTTAAGCAAATGTCACCTGAAACTGCTCCTGCATTTCTTATGATTATTTTACTGTTCCTGATATTTCACAGCCTCAAACACTAATACAACATTGATGTGCATGTGTGACATGCATGTTTCATCATCTATCACCATCGAGAATACATAAAACTTTAATAACGTATTACTTTAAATAATGTTAAAATTTAATTGTTAAAATGTAAAATTATTGTTAATTAGCTTGTAATATTGTTTGAATTCTTGTTGTATGTGCTTTGAGTTTGTCAAAGAAGTAGAATATCACTTAACTGAGACGGTGAGAGACTAACTACAGGCAACACAAGAACCACATTATGATTGTACCTGTATGGTTATTTGTATCAATTAAACTTAACTTAAACTCACACACACACACCTACTTTATAAAGAGTAAAACATCAAAGACAACTGTTTTTCAAGTATCAAAAAAAAAAGAAATAAATTAGTACTTAAATTTAATGAATATATAACATTCAACCTTGTCTAAAATAACTGCACATGAACTTTCCTTAAACTTCAAAACATATTTTACCAAGACTTAATGAAAGCCAGTCACCTGATGCAATGTGTCAGAAAATGTATCCTTCTCAATATTGAACTTGGATGTTTGAGCTTAGAATAAAATATGGAAACCTATGCCGGTGTTCCTGACATTCAGGATCTAACATAACGTTTCTGAGGAGGGCCTCATTTCTCAATAATGATTGCTCTTAGATGTAAAACATGTTCCTATAAAAGATGAGTGTGATCCTGTGACCATGTGCATTTTTGAAAGCAGGACATTGAGAATTTTTTGGTGCAGCTGTCTTTCCATTCCACATCCAGTGCTCACTTTCTCAAGTAAAGCTGCTGAAAGATTTGGAAAAGCCCAAGCCCAAGTTGCAACTTGTTTACAGCATCAAGAAATAAAATGGCATGGTTGGTAGAATATATTTCACATATATGAATAACAGGTAATCAATTGCGTAGTGTAGCTGTCCACTTTACCCCTTTGGAGCGAAATGGACACTGCAAGTAACCATCGAAAGGCCTCTTATATTATACATCTATTATCTTTACAGACTAGCACATTACTTAAAGCTTGTGTAGAATCTACTAATGCACATAAGCACACAGTTTATGTTGGTCAGGGTTTAATGTTATTGGATGCTCACTGTCAGTGATTTTCATGTTGCATGAGTCACTTGCCTTAAAGCAGACAAACAATAACTAACCTCAGATATACAAATGATTATCTTGTTATTATATTCTCTCCGAACAACAGAGTGGTGCAAAATTATGAATCACTCACGCTCAGAAATTTCAGGCCAGTCTTGTCTATATTTGTTGCCAATCTACTGCTGAGTAAATGACAGCACAGCTTTATTTGTAAGCAAAGCATTTAGTTCTGGATCATACTTTCTTCTTCTTCACATATTTATTCGTTTTGATGACTTAGCTGTTTCAGTTACTTTAAGTTCCCAACTGAATAGCTGATGATAAAATGGTTCCTTCTGTCTTGGGATTTATATTTTCTCTTCAATACCAGTTACATTTTTTAATTTGTAAAATGTTCTAAATAGATTCTTTTTTTATTCGAGGTAACCTGAATGAATTAATTTCCTCTCAACAATTGCCAAAATCTAGTCTTGCAACAGATTTTTAGGTAAAATCAGGTCAAACAACAGGCTCTAATTTATTTTAAACCAATATCAAATTAAAACAAGAAAAAATATTTCAGTTGTCTTTAACCATGTTAATGACTATAGACAAACTAAATCTTATATTTCAGTCTTTTGATGTTAAGTGACAGTTTGAAACTATCACTGTGACTCAAACTGAGCGTGATAAAAGCTACACTCAAACTGCAGCAGGATCTGAAATTGGATCACTTCATTTCATAGGTTTATTATGAAGTAGTAATCAAATTCTCCATCTATTATATATACACCTTCAATTTTGTCTCCTTTCTTCTCGCCAGTTTGTTGCCAAAAAACATAATAAAGGCGTATAATGTCTAAGAGAAAAATGCATTACAGTATATTAAGTGATGTTGTGCAGGTGACACTGATGCAGCAAATAAATCAAAAAGAAACTAAGAAAAACTGCAGCAGCAATGTCAGATTTCTACTTGTAACCAATAAAAACCCTGCCTCTTGCCTCTTGCGCTTGTATTAGTGACCCAATGGAAGCTAATAATGGAAGCTTTTCATTTCTCACTTTAGTAATAACAGTAAAATCATTAAATGTCCAAACAACAAACAAAGCACTCTAATATGTCATGACCTTAGCCCATCTTCACTCTGATCAGGTGATTTTTCTGAGGCATGAATTGAGCACTGTCCTTTTTTTAATTTAAGAAATCATTAAAGCAAATAATAAAGCTTTAAAGTTTTTTTTTCCTTTAAGTAAGCAAAACCATTCAAGCATTTTAGCTAATTATAAACATTAGTAACACTAAGCCTATTTGCTTTGATTTGGTGCTGGATAAATCTTAAACAGAATCTCTTGAATCTTAATTCAACAAAAGTATTCAGCTCGGATTTTTTGTGAAGGCGAGAGACTCACATCAGAACATGTTTCTGACGGAAAAGGTTACCATTCACAGAAAAAACTGCCACAAGAACTATGCAATGCTTTAAGTCACACACCACCAACTATTTAACTTATTTTGGTAAAACTGGATGATATTCATTGGGGGAAAAAAAAAATGGTTTTAGTTTAGTTTTGGTAAACTAAGAAAGTAAACTGCTGTCAATTATAGCTGCTGTTAGCTGATGTTAGCTCACTTTGTTAGGCCAGCTGCCTGGACTGTGAGCTCAGAGCACCAGGGGAGTGTTAGTGTTAGTTAGTGTACCACATGCACTTTGGACAGAATAAGAGCTGGGCAAGCAGGCAATGTAACCAGGCTCAACAGCTTCTACAGACGTAATGTCAGAGGTGTAAAGACCGAAGAGGACATTGACGGAGTAAGCTAAGAAGAGAAAAGAAAAGAGTGACCGAGAAAGAGGCCGCCAGATGAGAATAAACCTGGAATTTTAGCCGTTGACTTTTAGTCGTTGGCGAGAAAGAAAGACACTGAGCTGGGCTTCTTGTCCAACACTGAGTTGGACTAGTAAGTAATATTAGCTGTCTGCTTGTGTTATTGCACTTTCTTGATGTTTGGCAGTTAGCAAAGCTGTTGACTCCTTAGTTTTTGATCAGAAGTAATCTAGTCATAAGTGCACGGGAACAGCTGTCCATATTTGCAACAGTAAATGAAGGTGCTAAATCACAAAAATACCAATTTCTAAATAATGCTTAAAGAGATTTTGACTGACCGACAGAAGGTAGAAATGGCTACAAGTTAATGAAGTTTGACAGAAACTCAGACAGTGTTTCTTATATTAGTTTTAAATAATTTAAATTCTTCAGGTTAAACTACACGTATAAGCGTTGGCCCTTCGTGAGTTTTTTATCTTATCGCAATGGCTTTCAAGAATATATATATATATATAGAGAGGGATATGAAAGAATGCTTCCTATACTTGAAATGTATTGTAAATCTGTAACAGTCAATGCAAACAAACTTTGTCAACACTAGATCAATGAAATAAAAGATTATTCCGTGAAGGCAAAGAACTTTCCAAAGCATTTAGTTCCATAACAGTGGTTGGAAATGACTTGAGGGACCCATTTGATGCTTGTCTCTGATTTGATGTGAAATCATAATCACAGAAGCACCGCTCCTCTTCACATTCTTATATTCCTCTACATAGCTACAGTCATCATCTTTATATCGCCCATCAAATTATCCATGAAGCTATGTCACATAATGGGTGGCACTCCACATCCTCTGTTGTGGGTTGAATAAAACCATAGCGAAAATTCACTAAAAAAATCATCAAACTTTCACACACCATTAAAATAACAAAAGAAGTTCAAAAGTTATAAATAATGCACATATTGAATCCTTGGTCCTGTACTTTGGGCAATTTTCTCTCCAGGGTGAGCATTTCAAATGCAAAACACCATACTCAGTTTTATTTTTCTTGTCATGAAATAGCTACAGTGTAAGAATTGGATGCAGTTATGCAATTAAGCCCACCTGTGTTTATGATAGGACTGTGTGTTTCTTACCCTGCCAATGATCCTGGGAAAGGGAGCTCTCTGGTTCTCAGTAACGATCACAGGAGGGATGAGAAGGGACCTCTTAGCTCTGTTTGGCAGCGTCTGGCCAAAGCCCAGGATTTTCTAAAAGAAGAGAACCCATATTGTTAAATCACAATACCTCGTGTAGTGATGTCACATATTATTCTTACACCAATCCTACCTCGCCTAAAATGACGTGTTAGCATCTTGTTAGCAATAAATCCCAGTGATGGTGCATAAACATTCAGAGGACAAGCAGTCAACTAAGCATTTTGAAATGTTGACAAAAATGTTTAAACAAGCTACTCTTGGACAGATGCACGCTTTGATGGCAGAGTGGTATGTAATATATAACAAGGCATGCAAAGAGACTGAGCACCTGCATCTGGCAGGCGGCACATAGCTTTACATGTTCGGAGAAGAGAGAAGAGGATGTTCTCTAAGCAAATGTGAAGTAACTTGCAATGAATACATCTATTTTTAAATTATTTATTCAGCTACAATGTGAAATAAGGACAGTAAAAAAGTATAAAGTGTAAAGTATAAAACACAAAGCAACAAAGAGATGCGGTAAAAGTGAAGAAATGAGAGATGACAAGGTTTCAGTAAAGCAATTTTATCGTGCATGCAAAAGGAACTGATCTAAAGTGTTTTTTTTGTTGTTGCTGTTGAGAACATCCTCCTGCTGTGTCAAACAAAACATGTGGTTGTTAGTGTATAATAAAGTGAGTGATTTTTCCCGCTTTGAGATCACTCATACAGTTAGGGCCCCTCTTTTTGGATGTTGATGGAAATAATGTCTGTCAGTGACGCAGTGAACAGGAAGCTGGAATCTTGGCTAACATGGAGGTGATGACCTACAGGGAGGTCATCTGCTGATTTTCAGCACATCTGGACACATGCCGAGGAGAGACAGAAACAAATACACACTTACACACAAATGCTCTGCCATACCCATACAAATATGTCCAAACAAGTACTATAATTAACAGAAATATAGAGGTATATTTCATTGGGAAATTATTTAACATACATTTTAAAATATACTTTGTCCATTGGCTCTGTTTCTCTGTTTATGTCTTTCAAGAGCTATTAACTGGAGATACAATTATAGCTTCCCAAGCACTGCAGCACTGTTCAATGATGCATCCTGATCTCCCAAAATAATCATAAGTAGGGTCAGAGGAAGACATTGCCTGCATAGAGAGCTAATGTCCCACCTGTTTCCAAAAAAAGGCAGCCCAAGAACAATGCCAGAACAGTTTTAGCTCAAATGTTACTGAGACTTTTATCTGTTAGCTTCGGCGGTGTAAGCATCATTTTCTCTGGTAGCTTTTCTTACATAGATGGCGATCATAGTGCAAGGTTGAAGCCTAAGTAGAAAATGGTACTTCAGTTTAAGGTAATGGTACAGTAATAAGGTACATTCTCATCAAAGAGAGTCCAGCAGCAATTAAAATTATATACCCTAGAACAGTTTGCCTCTGAGCTTGCAAAAACTCACTGATACCACAGAGTTCCTTCTAGAGCAGGGGTCGGCAACCTATGGCTCGCGAGCCAGCAGCAGAAGTCGCATTAATGTTAAGAAGTATTTTATTTATTATTGGTTAGCTTCAGTATAACAACGCAATTAAAAAGAATAAATTCAGAGACTTATTATACTCAAAAATATTATAAGGCTCTCACGGAAATACATTTTAAAATGTGTGGCTTTCATGGCTCTCTCAGCCAAAAAAGGTTCCCGACCCCTGTTCTAGAGTCTCCATCCATGACCCAAATCAAGATCGTAAAATATTTGGCATGTATTCAAATATTTAAATATTTGCTTTAAATTCATTCTGTTTCTTTACTAAGGAGTTGAAGGTACAAGCTTGTGTACATAAAGAAAAATTACGGCGAGGTTAACACTCCCAAGGTACATTTTGGCAATAATGGCGTTACAGTATCGGGCGAGTGTCCCATGTTTCTGTATCAAGCAACATGGATACTGTTTAAATAACAAATTGAAATCTAAATGCATGAAGCTTTACCATCAGTGTTTATCCTTAGGCAGACAGTCTTATTGAGCCCAACTGCTGTCTGTTACACAGTACAAGGCTACAGACTATGAAGAACAACCACATTAGCTTTCCTGCTTGAGTCTGCTCACAAAAAATGGACATTCGTAGTCATGTGTTGTGTCTTGGTTTCCTTGAACTAGTAACCAAACTAAGATCCAGGGAAATACAATTTCAGTTTGCAGGGTAGCCAGCTGCTGTCAGTCACAGAAATGACATGCCCCCACACAGGCTTTGCAGAAAAGGAGGGGTTTTTATATTTGCCTAAGATACATTTTTTTCTTCCCTGATAATAAAACATAAAATCCACTTCAATATTATTTTTGACAGCAAAAAAGGGATGACTAAATGTTGGTTGGACTTTTACAATGAACCGTCTGCCCTATGAAGCCACAGTCCATTGTCCACACAAAGGTGGTCACTGCTTAAATGTTGAGCACAATGACACAGAACGATGACAGTGAAAGAAATAACAGCAACAGGGGAAAAAAAGGGTAAATACAGAACTGAGTTTTTTGTGTTTTTCATTTGCAATGCAAATAGCCTCTTTTGTCCTTCATCTTTCATAACCTACTTCACAACACTTTATTGACAATGTGCACTGCACTCAGATGTGGCTGTGTGTGTGCACATGTGTCTATGCAGGCGGCTGTTTGCAGGTTTACTGTTCACACTGCTGTTCTTGGCTGACAGGGACTCTGGCACCACTCTAACCCCTGTCAGAATGACGGAAAGAGAACAGGTAAGAGGGAAAAACTGAGCCATTTGTTTACAGCACAGTGCCGACACTCAGACAAAGAGGGCAACGCCAAACACTCACACCACTAACCACCTCCCTCTTTCCACCCCTCCAAGCTACAAAGGTCAAAGAGAACACAATGAAACAGTAATCATAAACACAACCAGACCAGAACAAACCAAAGACACACAGAGCGCTCTCTGAAATGGCCACTCTTATCGAACCCACTGGGGGATGACCTTCCAAATGTCAAAGACAGAAATCTGAAACTGAACCTGAAGCGGTTAAACAGAACATTGCGCATAAAGCCTATGAGAGATTATATGGCCTATTTTGTGTCTAAAGAGCACAGTCAGTGGTGTGTGTATATGTATGTGACCGGTTCACAAGCGAGCTGATGGACTTTTAAGGGCTGCCTGTAAAAATCCAGCCTGGGTCTGAAGCCCAGGGATGAGCACATCAATCCTATCATGCACAGGTCTCAGTAGTGTGATATTTGTAAAAGAGGGGAGGAAGAGCTGAGAGGCAAACAGGCACCATGAGGTAATTTTAGTGCCTGGATGAGAAGACTGGTGACAGGGGTTAGGGCTAAGATAGACCATGCTGTCAATTCCACAGCTTCACTGAGCTGAGATACAGTGGATATGGAGAGAGGGAGTGATGGCGCTTTAAAACCTATCAATGTTCTGCAGGTGAATCAGGATGGCGAGACGCACTGTCACACGCGTTCCAGACAATGTTTGTCCTGCTATTCAAGGGCGGCTCGTCACAAGGCATTCCGTAAAAGATAACTTTCTTCCCTTTTTACCTTTTTACCTGCCACTTTGCAGGTCTCCCTAATTCTGCTCTCTCTTTGCAGTCTGCATGTGTGATGAATAGTGTTCTTCAGCTCGGTGACAACATAAGAGAAGGAAGCCATGAATCTTTAATGTGTCCTGTTCATAAATTACTGCCGTGCCATCAACTCTTATCCAGCCTTAATACATTTGCTTCTATTTCTCTCTGCCTCAGTCTCCCAATTGAATATTAGGGGCTCTCTGTGTACTGAGCTGAAAGTGGCATGAAAAGAAAGTCTAGTTAAGAAGATTACATGCAGATATACTGTACTACAATATGTGTGCATGGTTGTATGTGTGTGTGTGAGAGAGAACAATGGAGCTTTTGTCATTGTCACTGAGCGCAGAGTTACTGTGGCAGTAAAGTCACGTCCTTGTCTATTCTGCCATTTTCACTCTCTATGCTATATTGAGAAGTGTCATTACTCATTTGTGACAATGTGTTGGAGACCTGGTGAGAAATGGATAATATCAAGGCCAGTATCGGCCACTGGTGACAGGGATGTACAGCTATTCTATATGTGATAAACTCTTGGATATCGCCAAGTCATGCAATCAGTCAGTTTTCCTAATACACGATTAAGCGCACTTGTGTTCATGTTAGCAGTATCTATATGTACAAACCACACATTTACACGCCCACCTGATGATACATCAGCAGCATAATCAATGAAGTATTAACAGTTTACATCTCAGCCCAGACATTGATAACTAATGCTTATTTTAAATATTCAATTAGCTGAATAATAATAATGTTCTTGTGATTATGTGTGTGTGTAATCTCACCTGCACATTCAAAACAGGCTCATTATAAAATCAAGCCAAGCAAAACTGTCCCTGTGAGACCTATTTAACCCTAATTTCACAATGTACACAATAAATACAGTCCTCTATATACTCTTCATATGACATGCTTCATGCTTCAGAGCACATTACAGTACTGTATGCTATTCTATCATGGCAATTAGCAATTATTAGAGTCTGTGTTCTTATGAGGAAAATGTACATCTATAATATGGAACAAAAAGTCTTGTCCACCATGCTTTACCAGTCCCCAGCTTTGTAGAGGGACATGTAATCGGCATTTATAAACCTTACTTCTTGTTTTACCCCACAGGAACAATATAATCTTTTTTGACAACCAAGAAACTTTTCCCATTTCTTCTTCTTCTTCTTCTTGAAACCCACTTCTGAAATAATGTCTTTGTTATCCTCTGCTGACCCGAAAAAGTCATCCATGTGATGATCCATGTTTCCCTTGACTTTCATCACAGTCAGACTTTTCTTTCATCTGCAGCTGGTAAAGCACCCAGAAGAGATGCCTTTAACTAAATCTCAGAGAGAGACCTGAGCAACATTTTCATAATCTAATTTTAGCTTCTCTACTCCAGTTGCCACCTAATTTTAGGATTTATTAGAAAAAAATAATAACTATACTTGTTACATCCCTGACCTTTAGGACTCCCGCTGTGTTCAAGGCCGAAGATGAACACTGTTTGGCTGTTGGCTGTAAAGCTGGATTTTATCCCATAATAAGAAGGGATCAAGGGGCACTAATTTATGGGCTACGACTGAAAATGGTGCGAAAATGATGCTCTACTGTGGTTTCATTTTTAGAAAAATGATTACCAGTTGAAAATTGATCAGCTTCTTGGTAATTGTTTGCACTCACCGTAATCAAAACAACATTAGGCGAAGCTCTTGTTAAAATGCAGTTCATGTGTTTTACTGTTAGCACAGATTTTTTTATTTATTTTGCACATCAATAATTTGAAGGTGAAGCTTTGTTGTGCTGCTCTTGTAAATGAACACGACATTAAGCCTTTTTGGTTTTACTCTCCATGGAGGCTAAGGAGGAAACTGAAAAAAAGACAGACAATAGACAAAGGCAGTAAACAGAATTAACAAATGACAGCTAGAGACCAAGCTAAGGGGAGATAATGTGAGTGGGATGGAGACAGAGAGAGGAAGAGCATTTGTTATGTGTTGTATAATGTGAGATGTTGTGCTGTGGTTGCAAGATGTCACATCTTAGTCATTCCCAGAAAGCCTTACTGAACATTGAAAGCTTGGTTATAGAAAATCTATTTGCCATTGCAGGATGAGGATTTTTCTCAGGATGCAATATTACATTTCATTCAGTACGCAAAAATGGATGAAACTTAACAAAAGCAAAATGAATACGCTTTTGGACTCAGATTATTTTGCCTCTTATCAGTTGTTACATGTGAATGGTGCCTGTAAATGCCCCCTGAAGGTAGGCAAATGTTCTGCATAACTGTTGTTCTGCACGACACAACCAAAACAACACAGAATAATACACACAAAAAGTCCATATCTTGGAGCGTGCATTTGCTAAATTGAAATGCATTCTTCCATTAATTCACATATTGATCGACTACAAAAAAAGGGGAATAAATTACTCTTTGAATTCAGAGTTTTGCTCATAATAGGAATCATTCATCAGCTGTTCCTTCCTTCCCTCTGGGCTTGTGTTACAGCAAACTAACAGCTCGTGCCGAGGAATTAAAAACAGATTCTCTCCACCTTCACTCACAGCAGTTATCAATTATCACCAGTTGACATTTTCTGCTACAATACGATTAGTTATGCCAATAAATTCACCGTGGAAGGTTTCCGTTCTGTGTTAGAGAGAAAACAAAGGGGGGTTTGGGCAAATACAAATTCCAACTTTGACAAGAACATAACAAAGCAATTTCATTACTAAAAGACAATTTTAAAAACCTACTCTGTGGTGAAATAATTGAAAAACAGGGAAGAGGCATCAAGCCAGCTTGACTACCGTGAATGCTATCTCAGATCAGAAATTTAAAACTCAGCATCCCAGTACAGTCGGTGTTGTCAGTAGAGTCATTCCACAAGTCAAACCCTGGCTTATTGAGACAAGCTTTAAATAAAATATGCCACTAGTTAGTTACAGATTCCTTGGAAGCTGCTGCTGCACTGAACTCATGTTTGATGGGCCACTTGAGACAGTGCAGAGGCGCAGCGGAGGAGAGAGGAGGGGGAATACTAGATATGGACAGAGAAAGGGACAATAGATTTTCTGATGATATAAGTCCCAGAGCTTGAGGAGCTTCAGCAGATTAATTGATAGTGAAATAATGAGAGTTTTTAACCACACTGCCTCAATAGAGGACTTTTCCTCTCTCACACACTTCTATTAAGTTTAGGATGTCTTCTTCTCTGCCTGGCTCCTCTGACAGTCTTTTTCTTTTTTTTTTTTATATCTTTGTTTCTCTCTCTACCCTAATTCATTCATAACAGTGGAGTAAATCTGCTTTAGGACAAACATTGAAGGTTTAGATTTAGGGGGGTCTTTTGGCAGAATATGGCAGAAATATAGTATAATAGTCATCAGTATGGTTTCATTAGTGTATAATAACCTATAAAAAGGATGTGGCGAGGGGTATTCAGTTGGTTGAACTCTGCAGCCACATTGCTACATGTCCTCTGTCCACAGTAAAGATACAATACTAAATCAGGAATTGAAAAAATAAATAAATAAAAAATGATGAAAATTGAGCAAGTGGGGGGACCAACCTTGAGCCATGCCTCTTGCACAGCAAAACTCGTATTCTACTACTATTCTACTACTACTAAATAAATGCACAACAAAATGAAGTGCCATGTGAAAGTGATCCGCAAAACAAAAATGTCTCATGGAAAGCACATTCACTCACGCAGAGGACAGACCATATGGTCCCATTAGTCACTAGAAACCTCCCTTTCCCACACATAACTTGCCAAAAGACTAATTCACTTATAGCGGCAAAGACTTGCCAAGGTAACACCCATGGACTAGCTAACCAAATAAACGATGGTAAGGCACAAACAAATAAGAGCCACATCATGCCGAAAGGGATGGAGACATTCATTAAGCTACGGGCTGGAGGAATGGTAGCAGCAGGACTCTGAGCACTGCAGCAGGAAGACAGATGATCTCTGAGAGAATGAAGGTAACACCAACTGTACCTGCAGTCCCTGGAAACTTTTCCTAATCAACTTAGTGTATTTGGATTAGAGAGGTATATAAATGAGGGACAATGGAGTTTATTCAGGTGCAGGGAGTTTTGTGAGGCAGTCAATTTGCTGGCTACAGAAATAAATGTAGATTAGACAAACAAAAGGATACATTTGCTGTGAAACAAAGCTCAGTTTTGGGGTGCAGGCTTCCTGTCCACATTCCCATATAATTAGAAATTAGGGTAATTCTTCACACACTAAATTCTGTTGCATAAACACTACAGTTGTTTATGTAGGTACCTTATGCACGAACAATAATGAAAAACATGACAGAAATGCACATATGGGTCCTCATGAAAGATGAAGTTCTAATTTATTCTGATTTATATTCAAGAAAAATTTAATCTAAACTATCAGAGAGATTTGATCCAGCAGACAGAATTAGCATTTTAGCTAAATTGTTGTGTGGTAGAAACTGACACATCTCTAGTGATGACGACAATATGCTCGTAGGTTTGGCAGAGCACAGCAGCAGCTGTTCTTGTGGCCTTCCCCAGCGGTTTTCACATGGTCCATTTTAGTAAATCAGAACCCTCTCTTTTAACTTCTTATGTTGTTCTCTTGGTGTCTATGACATCCATCACTTTCTCTGTGCTTTCCCTCCATGTCATCTTTTACTGAAGCTGTAATGCATCTGCCTGTTTTAAAATAGACCACTATTTTTACCTGAGTATCACCATCATTTAAATTATTTTTCACTTTCCATTTTGTTTGAATAATTATGGATGTGGGTGTTTCCCAACTGCCTAATAAGGCATCTCTGAGGCGGTGTGATTATGTTAATTGATGATAATTAAAGTCGCATGAGTGTGCCTCACATGAGTCATTAAAATTTATCAACATATGTGTGAATATGACTGACACCAGATGCCTCTGAACATTTGATTATTTTGGTTTTTCATGTTTGTAATTTGGGGCGACATGCTGGTGCAGTGGTTAGCACCGCCATCCCTTTCTGTGCAGATTTTGCATGTTCTCCCCGTGTCTGTGTGGATTCTCTCTGGGAACTCTTCCCACTCAAAATACCCCGTAGGTGTGAGTGTGAGTGTGAATGGTTGTTGTTGTCTGTATGTGC
This sequence comes from Miichthys miiuy, assembly GCA_036365135.1. Lineage (NCBI taxonomy): Eukaryota > Metazoa > Chordata > Actinopteri > Sciaenidae > Miichthys > Miichthys miiuy. Next base: position 19,058,516 of record CM071610.1, read on the forward strand.
CCTATGGTGAGCTGGTGACTTGTCTAGGGTGTACCCTGTCTCTCGCCCCGAGTCAGCTGGGATAGGCTTCATCCCCACCCTGACCCTAGTCAGGATAAGCGGTAATGGATGGATGGTTGTTTTTATTTGTAATTATGATCGCCAATGTACGAGTGCTTTCAGTAAGCTTTCCATGCTATAGAATAGAAATATTCTGTAGAAAATAAACTGTTTTCTTTCATGTGAAGAGTTAGGGTAGATGAGCAGATTGATAGCACTTTCATATCTGCACAGGGAATTTGAAGCTACTGTACTGGGGGATTTAGCTGGCTTAAGGGTTTTTTACCAATATAGGTTGCCAGGTCATGGAGTCTAGACATGACTTTATAAAACTTTCCTGAAAGTGTCAGACACATGGACACAAATAGACCCCAGTCCTTCAGCCTCATTCATCTGTCTGCCACAAACATAGAGGTGTGAGGGTGGCAGTTTCATTAATACAGGTTAGATTTCTTGGCTGGGCCAAGTAAAACCTACTGCGCATTACCTATTGGTTTGTGGACAACTATTTTAAAGTTTGGCATTATGGACATTGCTATCTTGGTTTTGCAGAGCAAGTAATATAAAGTGAGTAATATATCATATATTATAGCAAAACAGTACCCTAAAATATGCTTATGCTACATTTGAGACAAGAAATGGGCAATGCAGTAACAGAATCATGATTTGATCAGGAGTACCTAGTTTGATCCATTCAGGCTATCATAGGCACCGTTCGTTGATTACTTTGTTGAAAACGTTTCGCCTCTAATCCAAGAAGGTACCTAGGTTGATTTGAGTTTAATGATCCCTGTGTTTTGCATTGGACACACTCACTGGGACTTGTCAGTCATAAGGTAGCCACACCCTAAAGCTTACCCTCCTTTATTGTCTATTTTACTCTAAATGGGACCATGATGTGCAAAATAAACACCATGCTGTATGAGAGAGGGCTTGAGCTAGTGACTGAGACCAAAAACTCATGAGGAAATTGTTTACTGAGGTAATAAATCGAGGTAGAAGCAGGGCTGCTTCTCCATAAGCCTCTATACAATCAGATTTTTTCTGCAGCCAAGTACACTACAGGTTAAATACACCCGAAAGCTCTGCCCACTAATTATGTACTGTCAAGCTGCCACCAGCTTAGTCTGCCTGCCCAGCTCCATCGCTGTCTCAGAAATTACTCTTACTTCATTCAACCAACCATCTGAAAAAAAAACTTGATTGTTTTCTAATTTTACAGTGTGGTACAGTGTGTGTAAAGATCTGTTTTTGGGTCCAGGTATTATGAACCATAAATTATTTATATATGGTTCAAACAAAAGGGATAAAACATGTAAATTGGTGAGTTTTGGAGGTGGTGGTAGATGGATTTTGTTACCTTTGGTTGGCTAGCTGTTTCCCCTGCTGCAGGGTAAATCTTCATATTTGCAGAACAAACATGAATGTGGTAACCTTGTCTTCTAAATATAAATCTATTCCCCAAAATATCTAAACTAAAAACTGCTCATAAATCCTCTTATTCAGCCAGGAGCATTGTTATTTGATCACTGCTACATCATGCCCAGTTCTACATTACAGTGACCTTTTCTATCTTTAATGAAGCATGACCTTTTCAAATTTGATTAAGTAAATATATTATGTAGATAAAGAAACTTATTTGAAACACACACCACATATACACAAGCAGAAATTTCTACTAACCCTGAGAGTGTGCGGTGACTGAATCGGCAATCCAGTGACTTCAACCTGTGCCATGTCATCGGCATACACACTGAGCCCGTGGATGAACAGGATTGGACTGCTGTACAGGACATCTTGCTGAGGAACCAGATTCAGATCTTCATCCACGTGGAAGCTGGGGTCCGAAACCTTAAATTTCACATCCTCGTTCCCCGCACAGTCATCAAACTCGACTGGAAGGGACAAACAAAAAGTAGATGTTATGCCTTCACTCTGAACAATAAAAATGTCTGCCATATGAAAGTCACTAAGGTATATACTGCACTGTCAAGAAAAGAACTGTAGGGGTTGCCAAACGATCCACAAAAACAAGTAATTCTCAGATATAAACAGATGCCCTGAAGATAAACAGATACCCTGAAGAAAGAGCAGAATGATCTGAAAGGCTCTGTGAGCTAGGGTACAATAAAAGTCAGTGATCTCTATTCACACAAGCCTGCTGCAATATTTATGACCCACTGCACAACATGCTACGCACTGTAGACTTATTAATGTGTCTGACTTGCTTTTGCAGGGTTATTGCATTTACTACAGAGAATGCAGCAGCGCCCGGTTACAGGACTTGATGAGAAGAAAGGATTTGAGGTACAAGAGAAGAAAAATGTCACCTTTTTGAGTTACGTGCACGTGACGCGTGTACATGTGAGCTTGTCTTGTCTGACTGAGGGAGATACCGCTAAGGACTCAACCAGGCTTTATCCCTTCTGATCATGTTCATCCTCTCTTTATCGCTCTCACACACTCTCCTCGGTGTCGCGACATGATCCCCATGCCCCACCACCACCCTCCACCCTCAGCCCTGACAATCCTTCCCCTTCCCACATCCTTCACCTTCCCTTTACCCCGGCCTCCCATGAAGCTTTCTTACTGCTGTGGATCGTTGAGTCACACATACAGAGGAGTCGGGGGAGTCACACATACAGAGGAGGTCTCTATGTGTGGATGTGTACACGTAAAGCAGGTGCAATGGGAATCATCTGGTGCTGTACAAGACTCTGTGAGGGCCTGAAAGTGAAAGACTCAGACAAGTACCTGCTGCAGACATATGGTGGCATAGCCTTCATTATTTCACTTCTGTTTGAGATCAGGACAAATAGAATATTCCATATCTAATGCAGCCACATGTTTCTGGTGTGACGTGTCTGTTACCAAGGCTACATATACTAGTTAGGGCATCATAAAAGCAAGGAAAATGTAGATGAGATTGTGTTCCTCAACTCATCTGAGGACTTGTATGAATCATCAGTTACTGATATGAGTCTTTTGGTTTAATATAAAACTTTGTGGTAGTTCATGACTGACTGAAGGAAATTCTTTGTAGGAAATGTGGAAATCTGTGTTCTGTTCACATCAGGGACTGGGAGGCCATCTTGTTGAGGAAGAAATGGGTTCAGATTTGAGCACATATTTATCAAGTTTCTGAGAGCAGTTTGTGGATCAGTGGTGCTTCTGCGAAGAAAAAGGAGATCTCCCATCTTCAGTGCAAAGACTTTCTCTGCTGAACCAGCTCATTAAAAGTTGAAGCCAATATACTGTAATGTTAATGCTGAGCTGAGTCCTCACTACCTTACAAATACAATGTGTCAACACAACCGGTTATTTTCAATGTTTTGTTTTGTGTCACTGTTTTTTCTTTGGGCTTTATGTTCTTTAGGATTTTTAAGAAATCAAACCCAAAGTCTGATACTCATTTTGTCGGCATTGTTTCAATAATAGCCATTCAAGGTACATTCTGTAACTACCTCTCGGTGTTAGTAGTTTTTATTGTTAGTGGCCATCATCTCCATGCAAGATTCAAATTATCTCTGTATTCACACACAAGGGATTAATAAGAAAATAGTCAAACATGCAATGCAGCATTACTATTTTCAGTTTTATCTCATAGAGATCAGTCAGACTGTTGCTGTTTACTCCACAGCATCAGAGCTATATTTAGTTATGCACACATTAGCAATAATGCTTCACATTCAAGCTGGATTAACACAGGTGAAACCCAATGTATTTATTAACAAGGTTAGCAATGACAGTGATTGCTCATCATAAATGTGTCAACAAACAAGACCTGGTTTTCTGTATTTTTTTTTTTTTGAGAAGATCATTATTAAGTATTGCAGCGAGCAGTGGAACAAGAAGGAGCTGCAGCCAGCTGTTAAGTGAAGAGGTGATGCTTGTGACAGGCCGCACACCTCCAACTTTTCAGCAAGGTAATCATCTTTACTGTGCCCTGCTGTTTTTTGGGAAGACTACTTGCACAGTGTACCATGAGATCCTTTCCCAGATGCTCATGACATGATGAGAAAAGCCAATTATTGACTGACTTTAAAATTATTCTTAAAATTTGTTTGGCTGTGTTGTACACAGATTCTGACAGTAGCATGCTCAAGGATTATTTGTTTTTCACAGAACTCTGGGAAATGTAGTATTAAACTGCACGTTGTTACCACTAGGAATAGCAAAATTATTCAGGATTAAAATCTTTTATTTGATTTTATTAAATCAATAAATAGTAGATAGGGTATATATATATATATATATACATACATATATATATATACATACATATACCATAGTGCCATTAATGTAGCCATTATTCACAAGTTATAATAAACACTGGATATAGGACATATTTATTTGAAGCAGTATAAACCTCTTTAATTCAGGGATGATGAGTTGATTAAGAATAATAATCCTCACTGTATTTAAGTCTTAATGATTCCTAATGCATACAGATCACCACCCAGTTGGGGAACGCACAATGGCAACCCACCATTGTAACTAACACATGTTGTTCTACTATAAATACCCTATTACTGTTACTGTACATCTTTCTCATCAAATAAAAAGAGGTACAGTCTAGCTGGGATTTCTAACAATTTACTGGAAGACTTCATCCTCCTGTCCACCTACCCCTCCATCCTTCCCACTGTTTCTCCTTGTAGAAACAATTCCTGCATGTCTGACTCAAACTCTTCAATCCGCACGCCTCCCATCACAGCAGCATGGAGTGAAATAGGAAAAGTCCACGTTTAGCACCGCTTGACTATAAAATCAATAGACTGAAGTCTATCAAAGCACTCATTTTGTACACTTAACCTTTGTGACTGTTTAGTCTGGCCTCTTTTATCTCTCTCGCTACAGACGTTTAAAAATCTCCCCTCTGGACAGAATCGTTTTCAGCCATCTGGATGAGGGTAAGAAGAGAATACCAGAGTGGAAAATAGAGGAGGGGACAAAAGAAGAAGGGAGAAGGACAGGAAAATTAAAAAGAAAATGACAGGAAAGGCGAGGCATCAGTGGACACTGGGGAGAGCTCCAAAGTCAACAACCTACTCTCTAGGGAAACAAGGCTTCATCTCAATATTCAACTCTCACTTCTAAGCCAAAGCATGAAAGATGTGTTCATTTCCATTCCCATTACAAGCCTCAGATTTATTTCAATAACTTGGGCGCGCTCTTTAGAGCCTGCAAATTGCAGCGCCAAATAGTGTCAGTGGCATTTCAAAGGCAGCCAGAGAGTGTTTGATGGTATTCTAATGTTGTCAGGTTTTCGGGGATTTCAGAGGAGAGCATGGTGAGCTGGAAGCTTTGAAGTCAGGCAACAATGACAGAACGCAACTTACCCCGCTCACCATGAGCAGTGCCATGCACCCACTCTCTTTCTTCAGAGTGCTGGCTCAGGGTTGAAATAACTGTGCACAACATGGATTAGGGTCGACAAAATCCCTCACTGATGACTCAAGAGGAGAACGAGGGTGAATAGGGTGAGCGGGTTGGGAGGGGTTCAACTTTTCCTCAAGTTTGACATTCAAGTTCCTTTCAGGCCAAAACCTCCTGTGGAGCCCGAGAGAGGCAAAAACTCAGAAATTCAGTCACCTAGGGTTGTGGTGACAGCTTTCTTGGCACCAAAAAACACCATCTCAAAGTACGCAGAAAACATCACATTATTCAGGGATTGTAAAACAGACAATTAAATTCAGACACCTAATTGAATAATTCAAGTAACAGAACAAACAGACAATCAACACCCACATACACATGTTGTGTTTTACAAATTACACTCAGCTGTCAACTAGTGATATCCTAGTCAGAATATTTAACATGAGATCCCTCCGTTAAGTTACACAGTTATATTTCTGTATACTCAGAAGAGCAAATAGAGTTTTTCAACATCAGTCATCATGTCAGCAACCTTCTTAGAGATGAAACGTGTTCCAACAAGACCATCAGAATAATGAAAACAAAACATCTACACGCACAATCTTGATTTTCTGCCTCTCACTGATGATGCAACATATTTATGAAATCTAACATTATCCAAGTGTATTTAGATTGCCTCCACCTTTGTCAGCCATAGAAATTGGATTTTCTCCCCCTCCTCTGTCAGGTACTAAAGTTTTCCTTTGAGGTGTTTTGAAGACAATTTTCTGTCTCGTAACTAAATGTCAAGTCTTCACGATGGGAGAGATGGGAATCAGAGGAGTAATCTCAAAGGTGGCAGCGCGGGTGTGTTTGAGCTGATAGCTGCCGTGTCTAACCAGACAGAGTGTGCTCAGCCTCATAAAAAAGGCTCAGGAGAACACCGTTCTCAAATAATCACTTGGTATTAGAGAGAGCTGCTTTTGAAAATGTATTTACACCCTGAATTGCATTTTACCCTAGAGTTTCCTATCACAGAGTATTGTGTAAGACCCATTATTGGGATTCTGTGGTAACAAGGCTTGAGCTTTTCAGCAACAAAGATAACAGTTGGAAAGATTTTGGCAACTAAGGGCATCGCAATCACAGAATTTTTCATGAATTCAACAGACATAAAATCCCCCACATCCACCCTTGATGTCACTCCAACCAGTCTTATTATGTCAGATGTGGGATTGCTAAATATCAGGTAGCAGAAAAGTGTGTAGGTATTTTGGTATTTTTCATGTCACTCACAGGAGGGAAAATGTATTGCGTGTGTCACTTTACAGTAAGTGTGGTCTGTGCATACTAATATTTATGTGTGTGTGTCTCTGTGTGTAGGTGTGTGTGTGCGTTCGGGCAGGCATGTGTGCAAGGTTTGATGTATGGCACTGTTCTCTATGCTGGTGACTAAAGCCAATTACAGTAAAGTAAAGTTCCTCTCTGAGCTAAAGCAGCATCACAGTTCTCAAGTGAGTTCTCACATGGACTGTCAAAGGTCAGCTGAGCTTCGTAGCTACACAAGACATCTACCTCTAATACTCTCAATGCCATGTTGCCCTGGTGCCTGAGTAACATACATGTTTCGAGTTATGTGCAAGTTTATTCTGTCTGTCTGTCTGTCTGTCTGTCTGTCTGTCTGTCTAAAACCTTTTAAACCTTCTAGAATCTTTTAGATTGTCTTGTGCTGTGACTTGTCCTACTGATGCAAAAGGTTGTTGGTAGTTTTAACCTATGGCATAGAGATCCCAGATGTCAAGTGTTGTGATGCTTTTATGTCAGACCACCAATGCCTTTTATTTAACATGATCTTACCTTGTTTTATCTGTGGCCCACTGCCTATCAAGTTCTAGAATTTTTAACTCATCTTCTGCTTCTAAATTCATCTCTACTTTTAACAATCCCCCGACTACCTCAGCAAGCCCGCTCTCCGCCAACTGCTGAGTAGTTTTAATAAAACCTGTTCTTCTGTTTTAGATCGTGTCACCCCTTTTAAGTTAAGAAAAATCTAGACACCTTTCAATGCCCTGGGTAAATGAAAATGTTTGGCAGAGCGTTTATGGAAATCAACTAATCTGTCAGTTCATTTGGATCACCTAAGGTCGCTACTTAAGCAGAGGTTAAAAACTCTAGAACAAAGTAATTCGCCACATTAATTAAAAACAATAAGTCAAATCCAAGAATGTTGTTTAACACTGTGAGTCGTGTCGCTGATCCTCCCTCAGGTCAGATATTAGATGCCACCCCTGAGAAATGTGAAGAATGTCTGCCTTTTTTCCACTCAAAAGATCACAAATATTTGAAATTCCATTTCTCCCTCAGACCCCCAATAATTGTTGAGAAACCTTGCACAGTGCCTTTCTGCTCATTTAATCAACTCTCCCTTCACACGCTAAATTAAATAGTAATGAAAATGAAAATGAAACCTGTCCTTTTGATATTTTAACTTTTAAAAAGCTGTCTCTTGATGCCTCTGATTTTAACAATTTTAGTCCTAATCTAAGCTCCCATTTTCAGCGTACTTCTTTCTGAATTTTCTATCTATCTATCTATCTATCTATCTATCTATCTATCTATCTATCTATCTATCTATCTATCTATCTATCTATCTATCTATCTATCTATCTATCTATCTATGTACCAAAAAGATGTTGGATCAACCAATCACTTTGTTTGGCGTGCAAGTCTGTTCTAGTTGCACATCAGCTCCTCAGTGAACCACTATGACTTATGGTTACCCATAATGCCATGCTCAGTGTAGGTCCACAAAAATGTTTACATTTCTCTGCACATAAGCACAATTGTGCCACTCAGCTGTGGATCAGGAGGTAGAGTGTTCTGCCCACTGACCACAGTTGACATCGCAGTTCAATCCCCAGTGTTGTGCATGAACAAGTTAAAAAAGTGCCGCTCACTGAACATGCTTGCGTTTTAGGTGAGTGTCGAACTATAACCATTTGGCACTAAAGAATGAGGACGTTAATGCTGTTAAGTCCTGTGAGAGATAAAAATGCTTGTGCACTGTTGAGTTATAACTTATTTAAAATTTGAAAAGAGGAATACACAAGGAAATGATGCCAAACGGAAATTAGGTTCCACTTTCATTTTTCAGCAAAGCTTTTACATCTACAAACAAGATGAAGATAGTGAAAAGATGGCTAATTAAGTGAATGATTATCACAGAAAATCATTAACACACTGTAGGGTAAAGCCATGAGCCAAAAGCCCAAAGTTCCTCCAGCCAATCAAACTCACAGCATGAAGCAGTTCATTACAAAAATATTAGAAATGAATGTGGACTAGTTCATTTTAATCTTTGTGAACTGCACTTTGAGTTAGCTCATGATTAGTGTGAACTTGCACAACACTGTGGATCCCTACAGCCTCCTGTCCGCATGTCTGGACAAGACACTCAACCCCAAATTTCTCTTAAGGGTTTTTCAGCTTTTTCTGTGTCGTGTGTGCATGAATGCTTGAATGAGCAGCCAAAACTTATGTAGTGATTTGAATGAAAGCACAAGATGGCTTCATATATATATGAAGCCATTTACCCTTTAACTATTTAAATTTGCAATAGGAAAATATGTTTTGATAGACATTTTGACATGTTTTTATCAATCCAGTGAGTTAATGAGCAAAACCGTGTTAATGAAAAGCTGCAAAATGCTGAAAACGAACATATCTGCTAAATGTTCACCAACAACATACTGTTTATCACTTCAGCAAAAGAAAATGTGAATGTTTCCATCCACTACTGTCCTATGCTCACTAGGAGTTGGTTCAGTGGTTAGCACTGTTTCCTCACAGCAAAAGGATACCTGACTTGAATCCTTTCTGTGTGGAGTTTGCATGTTCTTCACATGTCTGCGTGGGTTCTCTCCAGCTTCCTCCCACGCCAAAGACATGTAGTTAATAGGTTAACTGGTGGTAGGTTTGAATGTGTTTGAATGGTTGTTTGTATCCATGTGTAAGCTCTGCAATAAACTAGCAGGGTGTATTCTGCATCTCACCTAACGTCAGGTGAGATCAGCTCCAGCAGCTCGCGACCCT